>CM076576.1:214670311-215184694 GCA_034641835.2 Pinus albicaulis | reverse complement strand
GGGACATCGAGTGCCTACTCTGGGAAGGTTTTATTGGGTAGCATTCATCATACGACAATCAATGCAACTTTAAACCACTCTCATTTACACCTGTAGCTACAAGAATTACACATTCCCGAACTTGGGTTTGAGAGTCCGAAGGTTGTTCTCAGCACTTCAGCTGAGAAACCTGTGTAGGGATCAGGCCTTCACACCATGGATCCATTGTAGTCTTCACGGTGTTTTATTGACATATATAGAATCAGGAAATCCATGTAGTCTTCTATCTAGTAACATTCCCTACAGGAATTTCGTAATTCTATAGTGAGGGTTTGAGGAGAATAGGAAGTTCCAAGGAACTCATCCTGGAATCCTGTGAGGGATTAATCCTTCACTCTGAGCACGCTTTAGCAGCCTAGGATCATCGTTGTATTATCTATCATTAGGCTACATCATTAGCCCTCCTAGATAACACATTATTTCCCAACAGTTGTGCAAGAAGCAACTGCATATTGAGTGGAGGAGCTAGATCTCATGCTTTGAGCTTGGGAATTGGGAAAAGGGACCAAACCTTGAGTTAGTGAGCTGAGTGGGTGATATTATAGAATATAGATCTTTCTTTCAGCCCTATATCAACAGTTGTCTCTGTTAGCACCCAATCTAAACCTCGGGCTAAAAAAGGCAAATCAGGGTAACAACTAAACCCTGCTCAGCCTTGTAGCTAGCCCTACAAGGATAAGAGAGGGCTCTATCCATAGAATAGATATTCAATAAAAAATAATGAACTGATTTTAGGCTAGGTATATAAATGGGAAGAGGGAATTTAATAAATTACTGAAATTTCAGGGATGTATGGGACAGAGGACAACATGAGTTGAGGAATTAAATCAGGATACATGGTATTTCATGGGGCAAGATACGCAGGAGATTTAGCAATCAAATTGAAATACAATGGAGTGGAAATGATGTTGAGAAAGATGAAAAGGGCATAATAAATGAATCCTTTCAGACAAAATAAAATACACAGAGTATGAATGATTCCCCAAGGTAGAGCATATAAAATGGATTCTACCTTTCTAACATGAAAACATTCAAATGGAAATTTTTATGAATGAATGGTGAAACATAAAAATGTACATATGAAACATAAAGGAGAAAAATATGCTAAAACTCATACCACATGAATCCCATAAATCAGAGCTGCATCACTTTATTTAATTCCCTGCCAAGCTGTACAATGGAGCGCAGAGGTCACTGCCACACTATTGCCCTACTTCTGAGTTTTCAGACCTCAGACTTTCCAGCCTTTTGAAAATAATTAAAATTTACAATAAATAGACAGATTTTTAGGAATACAAATCGATGGGAAGAGGAGGAATCACAACTGAAGATGGAAGGCCAAAAGCTAACAGTCTCTTCCTAAAGGAAGAGCTACGTTACATTGTCTCATTTGACATTTTCGGATATCAAATGAAGAAGTGAACCCATGTAGCATGGATTCTTTTCGAATCATTACTGAAGATGTGACTGTTACACTTTGTTTCTCAGCCCCCTGATGTTTCACTTTCCGTTAGCCCCTTTGAAGAAAACTGGCTTTTTATTAATCTGTTGTTGAAATAAATTTAATTGAATTTATGTTTTCGTGAAGGGAAAAATGCATTTTAAATGGGAAAAGGGAAGGGAAATGGAGGTGGGACCCGCATATATCGCAATCAAAGATCGGGAGTAGGGACAATCACAATCGCAATCGGGAACATGTGCGATGTGATCAATCAGAGGGGCAGTGTGATCGGAGGATTTGCGATGCGATCACATCGCAAATATTTGTGATGGGTTTATTGGGGCATACAACTAAAATTTTCGAATTGTGATGGTGCGATCAAAGGATTTGCGATGCGATCAGAGGATTTGTGATGTGATCGCATTGCAAATATTTGCGATGGGCTCATCGGGGCATACAAATGAATTTTGTGATTTTCAATTTAAGTAAAGGGGAAGGCATTTTGGGTTATACGGGATATGACATGAAATTTGTTATAAAGTCTACGGGTATGGAAAGGGGAAGTGGTTATATGGCGGGCGGTTATATATAATGGAAACTTTGACTTTATAATAAAGTTTCAAGGGTAATGGTGGGGAAGTGGTTATCAATAAGTCGCATGTTTTTTAAAATGATTGTAATCCAAATTTATAATAGGAAAGGCGGAAAGAGGGGGGGTTTTAAAGGGAAATATTAAAACTTTAATAAAACAAAGTTTAAAGTGAAAAATGGGAAATAGGGAATATATGAGGTTTAGGGACTTTTACTTCACTTAAGCATAAATTTCAATCCCGAAGTCCGTTTTGAGTGTGTAGTATACCGTTCGAAAGCTCTTTCCAGGCTCTTTCTGATGGATCTACTTGGAATATGCTTTGGAACTGAACATGCTATGGAAAACTTTTCTGAAGGCAAGGAAATCACTTTGTGGAGATGACAGCTTCTGAATTGTGACTGGAAGGCAAAGTATTATGTTTTCACCTCAAAACATGGTTTTGAGGTGAAAATTACATCAAACTGAATGAATGATATTTATGATCCTCTCGGTGCTATAATTTTGAGTTTATTGACCTCCTCATGGATTTGTTGATCTTTATTTGACACTTGACTCATTAATTTGACCATGGTGAGACCTTACAGACTAATGAGACCCATCCTATGATCTACTGATATGATTTTGAGAATGAAAGTGCTTAATGAATGAAGATCATAGGAAGGAAAATTATAAAGTACCTGATGAGGGAAAAATAATAACAAATTACTACCATCAATGAATCCATGACCTAGCGGAATGGTGAAATTGATTATTATGGAACTCATAATATGCAAATGCAAAGAGTAATTTTGATCACTGATGGTAGTATGACTAGACTGACACTAACATTGGCTCCAATGGGGATGGTAGCTCCTTGGAGGTGCCAAGAACACCATAGACCAAGTAGCTTTATCTATTGGGCATGGAGTCAAAAGCTAAAAACCAAACTAAATACTGAAAGAAACTTGACCTAACAAACTGACTCGAAAGTGACTCAAAGATAACCTAGAAAAAACTTGATATTTGAAGCTTTGGTCGTAGTACATGACCAAGAATTGAGGTTTCAAATCTTGCTGACAACCACCTGTGTTTCTAGAAGGCCAATGTACCATCAGGATATATCAAAATGCCAATGTAACCAATCAAGTAGATGCCTCCTTGATTGATTCTCCTGATCATATCCTCTGGTCAACCATAGATACTTGCAACTGGGCATCCAAAAGCATGGTTGGCCATGATCTCCTTCATCACTGAATACTGCAATAATTACTTTCACTACTGACTACAATAAATTTTCCATTGGATCCTGAAAAACATGAAGATTTACCTCCTATTGAAGAAACAAGGTATCCTTTTCTCTTGATTCTGATCTTCCTTCATAATGTACCTCAATAAGAGTGTGTTCTTGGTCTTCAAAAAATTCTGAACAAGTAGATGAGAAAATCTCCTCTTGAAAAGACATTTAAAAACATGAGACATAGGAAAAGGAGTCTGAAAGGCAGACCTAAATGCTCTGATTTTCTGTAATATGAATATATTGTTGGTTTTCTTCATATGATATGACAACCATATTTTCATGTTTCTCATCATATTCTTCAATCATAAGAGAAGAAACTTCAAATGGTTCTTGAGATCCAACACTATCATTTCTATCATCTACCATAAATTCATCCAAAGAAACTCTTTCACTTACTTAAACAAAGATCTCGTCTTGTTTTTCATTAAGGGAATGGATTACCTCCTTGTGAAGATCTAGTTTTGATGGGATGAGCGCGTTTAGATCTGTGACTATATTTTCTTCATTTGAGGCATCCTTAACAATGGAGCACTCCATGATGGGATCGAGAACAACATACTCGTCATCATCACATTCTGAATCCAGTTCTAGTTTAACTCTATCGCTAGCTGAGACTGGAACATCATTTTCCTGCATATCATCCTTTATTTCAATCAGATTTGAAATAAAACTTTGTCTTCCATGATTTTCAACCATATGGAAATCTTTAACCTGCTGATCTTGATAAGAATCCTTTAATATTTCTGCATGCTACTGAAACGGATTTTCATACAATGCTTCCATGATTTCTTCGTCCATGAATTCTTCGTCTCCATAAAAATTCTCAAGATTTTCAATGAAACTGTTAACATGTTTGCAACAGTTTTGAACTAACATTAAAGACAGACAAGATTCTCTATACCTTTCAAAGAATATGGTATGAAAATCCTTTAAACCATAAATAAAACCAGGTGGAAAACTTTCATACCAAGATCAAGCTTCATCTTCCAGAGTAGCCATGAACATTTTCATCAAATTGTCTTCAGGAAAATAGATCTTTAATTTATGCACATGAATGTGGAATTTTATCAAATGAAGAGCAGCATCATTACCTTCCACATTTCTGAACATAGACAAATTCTGAAGCCAATCCACCTTGGGCATTTTATTTTGGAAACCTGGAATATGATCTCGGTTCATGGGAGAATACATTCTTGCAATACATTCCATCTTAAAACAAATATCTTAAAGCTATTGATCTTCCTGCAGTGGAGTCACCATGAAGGATTTGATTTTCTGGATCTTTCAGTGAATGGAGTCGCTAGGTGAATGTTTTCAGCCTTTATATGCATCTGATTGTTGTTCACCATCAACATTCAGATCTAAAATTTGTCATCCTTTACCGGGAAAATATTACTGGGGTGATTAATATTCTATGCTAAACAATACTACCCTAGTGCGTCGCTGGAGATGTTACCACCCAATCTAAATCTCAGGTTGAAAAAGGAAAATCAGGGTAACAACTAAACTATGCTCAGCCTTGTAGCTATCCCTACAAGGACAGGAGAGGGCTCTTTTTGTAGAATATATATTCAATAAAACAATAATGAACTGATTTTAGGCTACGTATATAAATGGGAAGAGGGAATTTAATAAATGACTGAAATTTTAGGGATGTATGGAAAAGATGACAACATGAGCTGAGGAATTAAATTAGGATACAAGGTATTTCATGGGGCAAGATAGGCAGGAGATTTAGCAATAAAATTGAAATACAAAGGAGTGGAAAGACTGTTGAGAAAGCTGAAAGGGCATAATAAATGAATCCTTTTCAGACAAAAGAAAATACACAGAGTATGAATGATTCCCTAAGGCAGAGCATATAAAATGGATTCTACCTTTCTAACTTGAAAACATTCAACTGGAAATGTTTATGAATGAATGGTGAAACATAACAATGTACATATGAAACATAAAGGAGAAACATATGCTAAAACTCATACCACATGAATCCCATAAATCAGAGATGCATCACTTTATTTAATTCCCTGCCAAACTGTACAATGGAGTGCAGAGCTCACTACCACACTATTCCCCTACTTCTGAGTTTTCAGACCTCAGAATTTCCAGCCTTTTGCAAATAATTAAAATTTACAATAAATAGACAGATTTGCAGGAATACAAATTGATGGGAAGAGGAGGAATCACAACTGAAGATGGAAGGCCAAAAGCTAACAGTCTCTTCGTAAAGGAAGAGCTGCGTTACATTGTCTCATTTGAAATTTTCAGATATCCAATGAAGAGGTGAACCCATGTAGCATGGATCCTTTTCGAATCATTATTGAAGATGTGACTATTACACTTTGTTTCTCGGCCCCCTGACGTTTCGCTTTCCATTAGCCCCTTTGAAGAAAACTAACTTTTTATTAATCTGTTGTTGAAATAAATTGAATTGATGCTTTCGTGAAGGGAAAAATGCATTTTAAATGGGAAAAGGGAAGGGAAATGGAGGTGGGACCCGCATATATCGCAATCAGAGATCGGGAGTAGGGAAAATCGCAATTGCAGTCGGGAACATGTGCGATGTGATCAATCGGAGGGGCAATGCGATCGGACGATTTGCGATGCGATCAGAGGATTTGTGATGCGATCGCATCGTAAATATTTGTGATGGGTTTATCGGGGCATACAACTGAACTTTGTGATTTGTGATGGTGCGATCAAAGGATTTGCGATGTGATCACATCGCAAATATTTGCGATGGGCTCATGGAGGCATACAAATGAATTTTGTGATTTGCAATTTAAGTAAAGGGGAAGGGACTTTGGGTTATATGAGATATGACATGAAATTTGTTATAAAGTCTACGGGTATGGAAAGGGGAAGTGGTTATACTGCGGGGGGTTATATATAATGGAAACTTTGACTTTATAATAAAGTTTCAAGGGTAATGGTGGGGAAGTGGTTATCAATAAGTCGCATGTTTGTTAAAATGATTGTAATGCGAATTTATAATAGGAAAGGGGGAAAGAGGGGGGGTTTTAAAGGGAAATATTAAAACTTTAATAAAACAAAGTTTAAAGGGAAAAATGGGAAATAGGGGATATATGAGGATATAGGGACTTTTACTTCACTTAAGCATAAATTTCAATCCCGAAGTCAGTTTTGAGAGTGTAGTATACCGTTGGAAAGCTCTTTCCGGGCTCTTTCTGAGGGTTCTTTCTGATGGATCTGCTTGGAATATGATCTGGCACTGAACATGCTATGGAAAACTTCTCTGAAGGTAGGGACATCACTTTGTAGAGATAACAGCTTCTGAATTGTGACTGGAAGGCAAAGTATTATGTTTTCACCTCAAAACATGGTTTTGAGGTGAAAATTACATCAAATTGAATGAATGATATTTTTGATCCTCCTGGTGCTATAATTTTGAGTTTATTGACCTCCTCATGGCTTTGCTGATCTTTATTTAACACTTGACTCATTAATTTGACCATGGTGAGACCTTAGAGACTAATGAGACCCATCCTATGATCTACTGATATGATTTTGAGAATGAAAGTGCCTAATGACTGAAGACCATAAGAAGGAAAATTAGCAAGTACCCGATGAGGGAAAAATAATAACAAATTACTACCATCAATGAATCCATGACCTAACGGAATGGTGAAATTGATTATTATGGAACTCATAATATGCAAATGAAAAGAGTAATTTTGATCATTGATGGCAGTATGACTAGAATGACACTAACAGTCTCCATGGAGTTCATAACTTAGACAGCAAGGGTACAATCTGCAACCCAAAATGCGCCGAAATTCCTTAGTCAAAATCTGGCCAAAATATTTCTTGTTTTTTCTAGTATTCTGTTTTTAAAACCCAAGATATTTCTGAGCACTCAAGCAGCTTCTTTCACATAGATCATATTCACAGTAGCATTATTTTTAAGCAGTAGTAGCAGTTTATATTTTCCAGTGCTAGGTTTCAGTAATGTATTTCAACCATATTTGGATGGCTTGAGTGCATTCCTTTTGGAGCATTGTGTAATTACATTGTTGTTGATACATAATGATATGGGTCAGATATTTATACGAATTTTTTAATGTCTTGATGTTATAAATACACCAAGAATTCCCATTGAGCTCGATGCCAGGAGTTACAATTAAAAAAATCCCGTGAAATTTTTCCACCAGGGACCATTTTATCAATAGTTGATTTTACATAGAATTACACATTTGTTCCACAAAAAGAAATACAAAGTGAGTACTATCATTCTGACCAAGTCTCCATGCTTGTCCATATTCTATATAGACACTCTGAAAAAATGTTGATCATATAGAAAACACCAGGGAAAATGGACATGTTCTTAAAGAATACCACTTTTATATCAATGGAGATCGTACATGTGATATATATTTTGTACAACATTGTTTTGATAAAATTTATGACTCATTGAAAATTCATGGAATGAAACTCAACGAATATTGGATATGGTCAGATGGATGCACACGTCAATTCAAATCTTCAAAATCATTATTTTGGTTGTGTCGTCTTCATATGAAAACCCGCATTAAACATTGTTGGAATTTCTTTGAGACTAGTTATGCAAAAGGAGAACATGATGGTGTAGGGGAATGTATAAAAAAATCACTTCGAAGATGTCAAATGGGCCACTCTACACACCGAATTGTTTAAGTTGAAAAAGTTTCTCAATGGTGCATTGCTGCACTAAGCCACGAAACTAACCGATCAAGGGGAGTACGAAGGTACATGTACATTTTTTTTATTTTTTCATTTCAGTTATGTTTCTTTATGCCTAGAGAAAGAGATCAAAAATGTGGATTTACTAAACAAAAATCCCCAACAATTCAACCTCCCATAGGAGCAGGACCATCAAGACTAATTACACCAGTGGCTGGGAGACCAACTTGAGAGGAATTGGAAGAAAAACAAAGATTGGAACAAAGATTGTCTCGTATTGAAAGACAAACCTTCATTAGTCTATGAACTTGCATACGTAATACAAACATTATCAAAAACCAAAGTATACGGAGTTGCACCATTGTAATGTGATATTCATTTCTTCATTATGCAACTCTTATTTTGTAAGTCAATGTTAGGCCAGGAGGTAACTCCACAAAATGAACCATGAGATTTAATTTTAGAATGCTCATGAATATGTACATGGAGGTGAGACTGTTGGGATCCATTTCCAAATGTTTATTATACTTCCTTATTTCCTATTTTACACTAATGTACAATTTCACCCAATCCCTTAGGATTAGGTGTCAATATTGGCCCCCTTAATCTGAAGGGATGTTGGTGAGTCCAAGCATCGTTCTGAATTTTTCAAACTTTTCTCTTTCAAGCACTTTGGTGAATCTATCTGTAGTCTGCTCATTTGTGGAATAATGACGTAGATGGATAGTTTTGGCCTCAACATGATGTTAAATCAGATGGTATTTTGTATTGATGTGCTTTGTTTGATAATGAAACTTTGGGTTCTTGGACAACTTTATTGCAAAAGTGTTGTCGATCATGAGTGGAGTTGAATGCATTTGTTTCATATGAGAATATTATAGGATTTTCCCGAGCCACACAATTTCCTTTATCACTTTAGCTATTTCCACATATTCTACCTCAGTTGTGGAATTTGTTGGAACTAACTGTTTGCATGATCTCCAGGAGACAACTCTTGATCCAAGACTCATATTATAACCTGAAGTAGATACCCTAGTTTCATTATCTCAATCAAAGTCTAAAGCAGATTATCTAATCAAGATGAAGTCACCCACTCGTGTATATAACAAACAATGGTGGGGGTCCAAGTGGAAGAGGCAGGTGGCCACCAATATCCACCTACATTAGAACTTCACAACCCTAACAAAAGGGTTGGGGTTACATCTTGATTTTTCCTTTAAGATGAAATTTAAAAGTAAAGCTAATATAGTAAGTTTTTCTGTGTTGTATATGAATTAGAGTAAATATCAAGAAAATATTGATTTTGTACAATTTCATGAGGCCAATCATTACATATATACCTAAATATGAAGGTAGTCAATTGATCATTCAAATAAATGGGATGGAATCAAGATTCTACTTGATAGGATTCATCTTCCAACCTAATTCACAATCACCTTGCTTGAGTTGTTTCTCTTTGATATTAAAATGGAACTATTTATAATGCTATTCAAAGTAGCCATTTCCATATAATTTAATGTGCAAATTGTTCTCCATGACTTGCCGATTAAACAAAGTAGTTTTGGTAATGTTTCTGATTTCTATGTGTGAGGATTTGTTATTTAAATTTACTATTTAATATATCACAGCAAAATACACATCAAGTAAACTTCACCATATCATAACACAACAAAATGATGAGGCAGTTCACCCGTCCTGGGCTACATCTACCGGTCCAAGGCTCCCCAATGGCATGTCCTTGCTCTATTAATTTTCTCAAAATGGTTAGACAATGAAAAATTGCCTAAAAAAGAAAAAAAAGCCGTGAATTTGACTTCAAAAGCTATAAATACGCTAAAAATGGCTTTTGTTTCACCTTGAATAGTGAAGTACAACCCAATACAGCTCCATCTCCCTGATGGCCTTGATGGCTCTTTTCTCTTCCGTGAAGTATAAGATTCTGTAAAACACCTCTTTTCACTCTAAAACCTATTCCAAACTCTCCATAATGCTGAAGAAACCCAAATTTGACTAAAATTTCATCTTGTTTGGTCGAAAATTGAGAAAGTTATGACCCAAAAAAGTTTTTTCCCAGTGGCACTAAAAAACCTCCTCCAAAACTAGAGGAACTCTAGTTAAACTCACCAAAAAATTGGAATTTCTTGAAATTGCGAAACCACGCTCTAACTTTGTGGAAGCATTAAATGTAACTGTCAGACAGTTGGTGCATTCACATGCATAATTTCCGAGCAGTTTAATCTTACTTGCGGATAAGGTTTGAACCCGTGCTCTCGGTCATGGGTCAAAGGTCATGTGCATAGGGGCTATCACAAAGGTTCTTAACCATTTTTTTCCACCAGTTAAAAGGCATTAAGCCCTCGGTTCTTGTCCGCCAGTCATGTGATGACGGGGCTGGCCTTGATGAGCTAACCCCCCAACCTTCCGCACATTAAACGATTCAACAACTCAACTCTTCATTTCAATCTCCACCCGACTTGCATTCAAACACCATCGACCCGACTCCTCCAGCTTACAATTTCGTGCCTATGGCGTGTTGGTTAGGTCGGGCTTGCCCGTGTAGTCGGGTCGTGGGTTCAATCCTCAACCCTTCACCAATTTTTAACTTGAATTTTCAACCAATGGCCTGGGACCATGTGGTAGCCTCTGGGTAGGCCATGTGGCACCCACTGATAGGCCCATAAAAACTTTGTAAAAATGAATTTTCTCCATATAATATTTTTTGTAAAAAAAAATGACAAAATCATAGTCAAAAATTCTTGTTTTGGAGGTCACTAGACAAATTCATACGTCATTAACTTTCACATACGACATCAATTTTGAGTCTCATTCATGGTTCCAGAATCATAGTGATGAGGCCTTTTCATTTGTTTAGATTGCAAGCATTTCTAAGAATTTCCATTTTTGAGCAATTTTTAAACTTGGATATGATCACCTGATCACACATCCCCAATGGGAAGCTTTTGGACCCCAAAATCTCTATGAATTAAAGAAAATGAAGATTAGGAGAGTATTTCTCCACTCTTCCAACCTTGAACCATTGAAATCTCTTGGATTTCATCAAATTGAGCTTCTCATTGTTGTGAAACCGGCTCCAAAAATATAATAAAAGAGATATCAACACCTTACAAATAAGCCACTTCAAGGGGGCAACCCCCAATACATTACATTAATGAAAAATTCTTGGATGATACAAATTAAAAAACCTCCTTTCTATATATAGGAGTTTATGGGGCCACGATGTAATCCTAGTGGGGCCACAATGTAATCCTAGCCGACCTAACAATAATAATTTAAGGGCACAATAATAACAATATGGGGGTTACAAGGGTACAATAATAACAATAAGGGGGTTACACTAACAGTCCTCAATTCTTGAGTAGCTCTGGGTGCTTCTATATAAAATTCTCATCTTCCCGTGTAGAATCTTCAGTGGGTAAGTTCTTCCACTTGATGAGATACTCTGAAATTGATCGAATCAGTAGCTGTCAATTTCTTGTTTCCATGACCGCTTCAGGTTCCAATATGATTTTTCCTTCCTCATCAAGTTCTGGAAATATTGTTTGAACTGGAATATTTTCACCTATAACCTTCTTTAAGCATGAAACATAGAAAACTAGATGCACTAGTGAAGAAGCAGGAAGCTCCAATTTGTATTGCATAGTACCTTTTTTTTGCAACACCTTGTAAGGACCATAGTACTTTGGCGATAATTTATTATCCTTCTTAGCTTGCTTGAGGGACATTTGTTTGTATGGTTGTAGCCATAAAAACACCCAGTCTCCTACATCAAAAATTCTCTCGCTGCGATGTTGATATGCCTATTGTTTCATTCGATTTTGTGCCAAATTCAAGTTATCCTTTAAGAGTTCGAGAACTTCTTGTTGATGCTTGATGTGATCTTCCATTGCTTGAACCTTCAAATTTTCTGTTAAAGATGATGTGATGGATTCTGGATGATATCCATAAAGTGCCATAAATGAGGTCATTTTTGCTATAGTACTGAAGGAAGTGTTATACCACCATTCAGAGAGAGGTAACCACTTGACTCATTGTCTTTGTTTATCAGATACAAAACAACGAAGATATCCTTCCAAACATTTATTTACTATCTCAGTTTGACCATCAGATTGAGGATGATAAGATGAGCTATGAGTTAATAAAGTACCCAAACAAGAAAATAACTCTGTCGAAAAATTTCCAGTAAAAATGGGATCTCTGTTGCTCACAATAACCCTTGGGTTTCCATCTAGCTTTTGAATTGTGTCCATAAATGTAGTAGGAACTGTACTTGATTTAAAAGGATGAGATAATGCACAAAAGTGTGCATACTTGGTAAGTCTATCAACTACCACCATGATGACACTCTTTCCTTCGGACTTAGGTAAACCTATGATAAAATCCATTGAAATCTCCTCCCAACGTTGACTTGGAATGGATAAAGGTCGTAGAAGTCCTGGGGTCTTAATTGTTTCCACTTTATTCTGCTGGCAAACCAAACATTCCGCCACAAACTTTCGAATATCAGATTTAAGGCCATCCCAAAAAAATTCTTTCTTCACCCTGTGGTAAGTTTTTAAAAATCCCGAGTGTCCTCCTAAAGAAGAAGTGTGCAATTCCAGAAGAATCTTTTGTTTTAGTTGGGAATTCTTACAAAGATATAAGCGATCTTTGTACCATAAGGAATCATTTTTCCAACTAAATGTATCAGATGTACTAGGATCTTGCTGCAACTTTTGAATGAGTGTCCATACTTCTTTTTCCTTCTTCCATTCATCTCTTGCTTCGGTTATCCAATCTGGTTGGATAATAGAAATGGCACAAAGCAATGCTTCCACCTCTTCATTCTTTCTTGAGAGTGCATCTGCAAAAACATTAAGCTTTCCTTTTTTGTAGATTATTTCAAAGTAATAACCCAACATCTTTGTGACCCATTTTTGCTGCTCTTCTGATGATAGTCTTTGTTCCAAAAAGTGTTTAAGACTATCATGATCAGTTTTTACCTTGAAGTGTCTTCCCAATAGGTAAGTTCGCCATTTCTTTAGTGCATGCAGTATTGCTAACATTTCCTTCTCATAAATAGGTTTTTGTAAATACTTTCCTTTGATTGGACGACTTTCAAAAGCAATGGGTCTTCCTTCCTGCATTAAAACTGCACCAATTCCATTTCCTGAGGCATCACATTCCACAATAAAGGTTTTTGTGAAGTCCGGCGTAGCTAAGACCGGTGCTAGGCACATTGCCTCTTTAAGATGTTCAAAGGCCTTAGTTGCTTCAGGAGTCCATGAAAATGCATCTTTCTTCAATAATGTTGTTAGAGGTGCCGTTATTCTCCCATAATTCTTAACAAACTTGCGATAATACCCTGTTAACCCGAGAAATCCTCGCAACTTCTTTATGGTTGTGGGGACTTTCCATTCCTTAATGGCTTTAATTTTGTTAGGGTCTACTTTAACACCCTCGTGAGATACAATATGACCCGGATATTCCACCTCTTGTACTCCAAAGAAACATTTGGATTTTTTTGCATATAATTGTTTCTCCTGCAATAGTTTGAGCACCCTGTCAACATGTTCAACATGATCCCTCCAAGACCTGTTGTAGATTAGTATATCATCAAAAAATACTAGCACAAATTTTCTAAGGAAGGGTTTGAAAATGGAATTCATCAACCCTTGAAATGTAGAAGGTGTATTGGTAAGGCCAAAAGGCATGACCAAAAATTCATAATGACCCTCATGACTTCGAAATGATTTTTTTGGAATATCTTCAGTTTTCATTCTAATTTGATGATATACTGAACGAAGATCCAACTTGGTAAAATAAATTGCTCCATGTAATTCATCCAATAATTCATCAATCACAGGAATGGGAAATTTATCTTTAATGGTGAGGTTATTGAGCTCCCTATAATCCAGACACATGCGCCATGATCCATCCTTCTCGTGTACCAATACTACAGGAGTAGAGAAAGAACTTTGACTAGGTTGAATTATACCCGCCTCTAACATTTCTGCAATCATACGTTCAATTTAGCTCTTTTGAACATAAGGATATCTATAAGGCCTGATGTTTGGAGGAACACTTCCTAGAATCAAATGAATATCATGAATATGATCACGAATAGGTGGGAGTCCTTTGGGAGTTTTAAACACCTTGGAATGATTGTCCAAGACTTGTTGAAGATCTACAAAAATAGATGATTTTGATGTTAGAACTTCTAGTGAGCATAATTGTGCAATTATGCCTCATTTTTCTTTCTTTATAAGCTTTGTCATGACATTATAGCTTATTATCTTTCCTAGATTCCCTGCAATACCCTGTAATTCGAGTTCCTTTCCTTCTGAAAAAAAAAAATCAAGAAAAGTTCTTGAAAATTAGAAGCTACCGTACCCAAAGATTGTAACCATTGTACTGCCAGTACAACATCAACACCTCCCATAGGAATGGAAAGCATTGGAATATTTAATACATATTACCCCATGGTTAGCTTGATATTATGGAATTTTATAGAGCAATTTATAGTTCCTACATTTGAAACCATCACTTGACATTCTGGTGCTGGGTATAGGAAACAATTCAATTCCTTGGCTACCTTACAATGAATAAAATTATGCGTGCTACCTGAATCAATCAACACTATTACCTTTTTCTTCTTGATATGTCCTTCTATCTTGAGAGATTGAGGAGTGGTAATTCCTGCCAATGCATTACACAATATGGTCAGACTCATTTCTTCCTCTTCTAGGGCTGGTTCCTACTGTATATCCTCTTCTTGTTCATTTTCTTCTTCTTCTTCACAATCTATGTCAAATAATTTCTTCTCAACACACTTATGACCTTTAGTGTATTTGCTATCACAACTGTAGCAAAGCCCTTTTGCTATTTTTTCTTCCAATTTTTGTGGTGTCAACCTTGTAGGTTGTGGAAATATAGGCATAACAACACTTCTTTCTTTATAGAAGTGAGTGGTAGGCTTCCTTGTCACCATAATTTTACATTCAATTTTTCTTGCGAACCTGAATGCCTTCTCCAATGAATCAAGTTCCAAAACATGAAATTCATGTTGGATGTTATCCTTTAAAGTACCTATGAAGAGATCAATCCTATGTTCCTCTGGAATATCAGTTACCCTTATATTCAATTTTTGGAAGTCCTCAATGTGCTACCCCACTAAAACCTTTTGTTTGAGATTTATCAATTGGCTAAAGAAGGTGTTGCTCTTTGTATCCTCACAATGTGTTATCATTTCCTCCGTAAAAATTGACCAAGTGACAATTTTTTTACGAGAGAAAAGGCATCGATACCATAGAAATATTTTGTTCTAAATGTAAAGTTGCAATGCGTGCCTTTTGTGTGTTTTTCACATTATGGAGATCAAAATATTGCTCCATATGTAGTATCCATGTTACAGGATCATTTCCATCAAACTTCCTCATATCCATTTTTGGAATATGGTGGTTCTTCCTACCAACATTAGAGTTTATCAAATCACGATTAACATTTATTTTGCTCTCATCATGAGTTTCCTCTACTATATTTTGACCATTAGGAAACATTTCTTGTATCAACTTTGTCAAACCTTCCATGTCTACTTTTAGATCATTCTTCATGTTTTCCATTTTTCCATCGATCTTAGCTTCCATATCATCCATCTTAGATTCCATGCCAGCTTCTATGCCATCTATCTTAGATTCCATGCCTTTCTTCAAACCATCCATCTTCGCTTCCACGCCTTTCTTCAAAACTTCCATTTCATTTTTTGCTGCTCTTTGCGAGAGTGAAATTTGGTGCACTTGCTCTTGTACTTTTGATAGATCATGTTGCAATTCTTCATCTTCATGAGTCATATTAGAGCCTTACGAAGGCTTAATGGGCGTTGAATTATTTTTATGGGGCATTTTTTAGAACCAAATACTGATATCTATTCTACAATATGCCCTTGGAATCAATTCAAATTGATTCTTCAAACAAGACTTATGCAATTCAGAAAAAATTACACACCTTTTTCTTGCTTTTGAAGAGCTAGATATTTAAATTGGATTATCTCTGTGGTTACAGCTCTTCAATATCTAAAATTTGGCACTGAGGTAGCCTTCTAAATTCTCTTTTGAATGCCACAGGTTTGAGCTGATTTGGATTCCTCAAGATAAATTTATGTCCAATCTCCCACAATGACCTAATTATGGACTGTTTCAGTAGATCAAAATTGTATGACTTGCCACATGTTATTGTTTCATATTTTAGCTCTAAAATTGATAAAAAAGAAACTAAAGTCTGTGTACTTGTGGCCAATTTTTACGGCACTCCAACCCGATGCTCGGAGAGAGAGTTATGAATCTTTTCTCATGATCACCTCTTTGACATGAAATTCAGGAGCTTGAAAAAGCACTACCTTCCACATATCATATCTCCGAAAATATTGTGAAACAAGCTCTGAAATTTTGTGACGAGTTTGCTCAGGATTTCAGCTTCGTGCCCTAAACATTTTGTATTCTGAACCTTCGTAGAAAAAACGTTATAGCACAAATGCCATGATGACCTGTTTAGATTAAATGGAGGAGCTTGCAAAAAGTCCTAATTTCCATCGATCATATCTCAGAAAATATCATGAACCAAGCTCTGAAATTTTGTGACAATGTTCCTCAGGATTTCTAATTCACACTCTAAACACTTCAGCTTCTGAAACTTTGTAGAAAAAAAGGTATAGCGAAAATTCCATGATGACTTGTTTGGAGCAGCGAAACCCTAGAATCCAAAGCTCTGATACCAAATGTTGTGAAACCAACTCCAAAAATAGAAGAAAATAGATATCAACGCCTTAGAAATAAGCCACTTCAAGGGGGAAACCTCCAATACATTACATTAATGAAAAATTCTTGGATGATACAAATTACAAAACCTATTTTCTATATATAGGAGTCCATGGGGCCACAATGTAATCCTAGTGGGGCCACAATGTAATCCTATCCGACCTAACAATAATAATTTAAGGGCATAATAATAACAGTAAGGGGGTTACACTAACAGCAATAAGGGACTATACTAGTAATATAGGGACCTAACACTCATAAAAAGATAAATTCTTCCTTGAATCTATTGACCGACTGTTGCTAACCTTGACTGTGTCATGATGCAAATTTTTGGAATTTGCAAAACAACAACTAAAATTTGTAGAAAAAATACTGCTCCTACAATGTTCTACCTTCAAAGAAAACTGAAAGTAAGATTCATCTTGCCAACTATCCTCATGGTTAATTTTTGTCGAATGAGCCATGTACTTGTGTCGATTCCCGACCAATTTTTCTCGCCATAGTACTCTTCCATTCTGAAACCAGCAATGATCATTGCTGAATTTTGTGTCTTATTTTCTTGCATGCTTTTCCCTTTCTTTGATTCTTGCACCACTTTGCAACGACACTTTTTTCTCTACACCGATCGACACCAAAGACACTTTCTGCAACATCTTGTCATCTTATTCCAAAGACGACCTTCTTTCAGACTGAAACATATCATCATTTATATCAGCAATAGCATGAAAAGGATTATGTAAAAAATCGTTTTTCTTAACCATCAACAAAGCCAAATTTTGACTTGCATTGACAAGCCTTTTCAACTGCCCTGCATTCACTAAAGAAGATTCTAGCTTCTTCCGATGTGCTCTCACAATAAACTCCTTTCTGCCATCACCATTGTACCTGTATACACATGTTTCAAACATACTTTATAAATCTTCAAAGCACATTTTATTTTTAACTCAGATTCTGCAAATCTGAATTTCCTCATAGTTTTAGAATATCATGCTTTCACTGCATACCTTTTCCAATCTAAAATTGTTGCAAATCAGATTTAAAATCTGATCTCCCCTTACTTCCTTCATCACACATGCATTGTATACAATTCCAATCTAATAAAATAAAAAACTTTAACCTCTCAAAACAAAAGAGCTTTTTCCAAGAGCTTATGCGAGCACTACCACACGACACAACCTAACCTGCGTAAACCCACACCTTAATTTAATAAAAATGTATTTTTAACTTTAAAATCAGGATAGCACACTTTACTTGTCCAAATTCCTTAAGTAGAACTCTATCTCCTTTAAATCTGCTATGGTTATTAACTCATATATTTGTCCACTTAATCAAAAAATTTAGCTATGCTTCTGACTATGGTTTTAAACAATATGTCGACATATATATATAATCCCTGCTGAAATGAAATTCTTGCCTAAACCAAAATGCCGACATATATTATATCTAGGTCCACACTATTAACCATACACCTTTTCCCTCGTTGATCTGTCTACACCTAGTCATCCAACGGTAATCACACACCTATGCATACAAAAATTGACCACTCGATAATTTGGATTATACGTGGTTTAGACCTTCAAGTCAATGCTACGTGTTGCCCTCTAACCACTATAGCATTTTGTCAAGGATTACCACTTACCCTTTTCAATCTGTGTGATAAACCCTTGGTGGTTTTTAAACGGTTTCTCCATTCCTCTATGTCATCAATTCATGTTTTCTGCCTTCATTCAACTCATGGTTCCGAACATAACCAAATTCCAACCTAAATATGGACTTCCACAACGTTTATGCCAATTTTAACATACGATCTTTGAAAAACAGAGATCTCTACAACATTTATGTCATTGTTCCATTGAATGATCACGTATTTTTAATGATTCACCATCGACCCATTATACACGTCCACCACTTCTGTTACATGACTCGACAATAATATTGTCTCATACATCGATATCATTGCTGCTCTTTAGTGTGATTCCCTCTTCAGTTTTAAACTTATGCTTCTCACCTGCATACACATCTTATGCATGGTGTTCCAAATCTGATCTTCGGCTCTACCCAACGCATTCTTGGTATTCATTTGAAAGGTCACTTTTTTTTGTTTAATGGCATCGATCCATTGTACTGATATGTGTTTAATCCAAAAAATTCATCATTCCACTGTGCCATTGACTCATGGATTCTACATTCACCCAGATCATAGTTCCATAGATAACTCCAACATTAGTTGCATTAAATACCCAGATTTTAACCCAATTTTAAATACTCAAATACACAAACCTGAATTGAGACTTCTTAATGCTTTGACAAATCATTATCCTTATTATGCTATGCATTATACACTTCAATAAACTTCAATAACTACATTTTTTTTAATGGGTCGCCATCGATCCATTCTATGATCGATAGTTGATATTTTTAACTGAAAAATCCAAACCTAATTCAAACTTGTTCATTATAGAAATGAGTGTTCGATTTCTTTGAAGCACACACTTTCACAAATTCATAAAATTTTTACCTTGGATCCACAATGACAGAAATTCATAAATTTTAGTTATCCCCATATTCGAATTTCACAGAGTTTGTAAAAGTTGATCACATTCTCAGTGCTATCATTTGATTTGATTCTTCTTGATTCCACCTGCATACATATATTATGAAGAAACACTAATTCAATGTAGATTCATAAGTGTCCTCAGACACATAACTTTATTGATCACGAAAAGAGATTACATTACAAATTGCAGGAGTTTACAAACGTAAACTCTCACTCTCACATTCTCACACTCACAATACAATGAAATTAGGAAACTAACCTATTTATAAGCTCTATGTTCTAACTTAATCTAGTTATGGATCACCTGGAAAATCAACAAGTGTCCATTTACAATAAATGACCTTCTAACCATTCTACTAACTTTATTCCTATTTTAGAGCCTAGGAAATGACTCTATTCTAGAGTCCTATTTTTACTAACAAAATACTATTTCTAAGAATCTCTAATATTTATTAAATATTCTAATTTAATAAATATAGTTATCCTAACTTTACATTATTTAATTTATGTATTTTGGATTTATAATTAGCTTATGAAAGAGGCTAACATTCCCCCCTTCAACGATAAATCCAAAATAAGAACGAGGAACCATCTTCCAAGTTCTCAAGTTGATGCTAAAAAACTCTTCAATCTCAAGAGACCATGAGTCAGTTGTATGTTTGATTCATCTCTAAATGTTGCTTGACAACTCCATCAAGTGCTAAGTTGCAAAAGGATCCATCTATCCTTTGCATGAAATCAGCATCAAAATTTGATCAAATCCCACTGGCTGATGATGTCAAAAATAGCTCACCGTTGCTTTTGCTGTCGAATGCCTAGTGGAAAATTTGTTGATGCCCACTGGCAAATTTGTTCATCCCCATTGGCTGTTGAAGATGACCACTGGCTGCTTTTGCTGGTTTTGTCGAGACTTTCAGTCTGACAACCACTGTCAATTTCATTGACATTTTCCCCCCTTTGTCAGCTAAAAGGAGAGACACTTCTCTGGAAAGTTTCCAGAACTCCCCCCCTTTAGGTGTAGGAGTTTGACACTGGAGTAATCCCCCGTTCAATTGCATGAGAGTAACATCATCTTTTCACTGTTGGCTACACTATGTGTGATTGTATGCAATTGTAAAACTGAGACAATCTTTTGACTGTGGATGACTATTTCCAAGGGTCGATCCATTCATAATGTATCTTCAATCTGGCTGATTTTTGTTGGTTGCGACATTTTTCTGAGGAATGATTGGGCTTGCCACAATGGCGAAAAGGATGGAGATCAAAACACTGATCTTCCATATGACCAGTTCTTTGACAATGAGAAAATTTCAGCTGGACTTCAACTTTAGGTTGCGTGCAATTTTGTTTGTCTGAAACTTTGGGTTGCGTGCATTGCTGGTTGTCTGCAACTTTCTCAAAACTTGCTAAGGTGAGTTGTGCAAGAAAACCTCCACTGACGAACTAAATTGGCTTGGAATAATCTGGGATATGCAGGGTGGTGTCATTGTTGACATGTCCTAAGCCTCGTTGATTCTTGTTATTGTGAATTTCCTCCCAGGGCTTGATGATGGGCTTGGAAGAAATTGTAATTGGAACAAATTCGACACTTGAAGATGTTAGAGTGATTGAATTATCATCTAGATGGTTCAAAGACTTGAAAGTATCATGCTTTTCTTTCAATTCAATCCTTTTAAGTTGCGACTCAAGTTGAAGAAACTCAATGGTTTCACGTGTTTTTTGTAGATGCCGTGAAATATCAGCAAGAGTTTCTTTGCTAACATGTACCATGTGTTCATCGTTGGTGATGATCAAACTGTGAAGAATTCTTAACAACTGAATATGTTGCGCCATCTAAACTTGCTCTTTTGAAATTAGGCTCTCTTGTTGTAGATGTCGTACTTTGAACTGTTTCACTTGAATGATAGGCTCGCCTGAATGTGGCTTGAATGGCACGCTCGCTTGATTTGTTGCTTATTGCGCTTGTTTGGAACACTTGATAGAATTGTAGAATTTTCTTGCTTAAACTATGGAATGCACGTTTGCTTGATGATGATCACGTTTTCTTGAATGCTCACTTGAATTACTTGATGACTTCACGCTCACTTGAATGAATAGCCACGCTCACTTGATGTCAATCTCAACTTGCTTGATTGTTTTAACTTGTTTGGTTGCTTTGATGGTTTCTGCAATGAACATCACGCTGACTCACTTGAAGGTTTGAACTTTGTACTGTCTTGATGCAAATTGCTTGAAGGAATACTCACGGTCGCTTGCAGGAGATGTGGAATTGTTGCTTGTTTGATTTAAAAACTCATGCACTGACTTGATTTTGCGTAAAGGAAGGGTGTCAAACATTGTCGACAATGCACCCAATAAAGCTTACAAAGATTTTAGTGATTCACTTGTTCTCTTAAAAATTCATTAACAATGAATTTTTAATGATTCACTTAAAACAATGAATTTGATTACAAGTTCTGAAATTGATTTGCAAGAACGCTGATGTAGAGTTTTCTTTGAAATGCATTAACTTGACTAAGATAATTTGATTGTTGATGTAGAGTGATGATGTAGAAATCTTTGATTTTATGTTGTAGTGGCGTAAATGCATGTGCTGATCTTGCAGCTATTTCAATACATGTGTTGTGCTTAATGATATTTAAATTTATGTATGCAATATTAAATGAAATTATTGATGTGTCACAACTAGACACAAATCAAAAACAACAACATGAAGCCATAAAAAACATGCACCATCACAAACACACATGGTGTACCTAAGATCCCCTTATTCAATTTCGGGCGGATCTAGGAGACATCAATACCAAAAATAATATGTCTTTATTAATCGCTAGAGTACATCATTTGAAGCAATGATAATGCCAAGCTCACAACCCTTGGAAGCAATTTGTCTTCAAAATCTAGATATGTATCGACTCAATCTCTCTCAAAGTAAACTAATACTTTGAATTACAACAATGGCTTTCCCTTATCTCTCCAAATACAAATGGAAACACTCCTTATCTCTCCAAATTACAAAAGACAACTTATCACTCCAAAAAATAATCACAATCTTTACCCCAAATGTACAAAAGAAATTTACCCTCTCATTCCATCCCAAAATTTAAAAAAAAACTACATTATCACACCACTCTTTATCTATCAAAAAATATACCACACCTCTTTCCTTCCAATGAATAAATTATAGTGACATTTATCCTCTTGCTAATCACCATTACAGTCCATAAAATAATAAGACTTTTATCCTTTTGCTTATTGCATCATTGAAGTTGGAGAGAATCCTTCATGGAGGCCGCACCAAAAACCACTTCATGAAGGAAATATCAACTTGTCAATTCCTTTTCTCTCCCCAATCAATATTTAAAGAGCCATTATGATCATGCTTTTACATAATTTCCATTAAAATAATGGAATTAACATTATGAAGTCACTTTATGAAGTCATTGGATTAAAAGTTTTGTTTGTTTTTTTTTTTTTTTTTAAGGTCACTTTCAAAAAGTGCATTTACATTAAAATACTTTTCAAAGCACTTTAATTTAATCTTCAAATACTTCAATTCTCTCATCTTTCAACTTATTTTGCAAATATTTAATTTGGGATATAAAATCATAACCTCAAATAATATTATATGGTGCCACAGCTATACTGTTGCACTATTCAATCGAATTCATGAGTTTACCTTTGATTAACTCCAAAGTGACAAGTATAATTATTTGACAAGCCACGTACCTCTCCAATGATGATGAGACACGTCATGCCATCGAAACCACTTTTTCTATTTACCATGCTTAACTTGCAATTCCGCTTTGTTGATTCCACATCTAAACTATGCCATCACTTCTCTGCTATCGATTTTAACTCTGCTTGCTGCCTTCGGCTCTTCTCCAACTACTACAGGAGGCGCTAGCTGGATCTCATGATGGTTGTACTTTTACCTGCGGAAAACACATTCAGAACTATTTTTAATCTCTGAGAGTTGTCAAATACTCTCACATTCTCACACTCACATTACAATGAAATTAGGAAACTAACCTATTTATAAGCTCTATGTTCTAACTTAATCTAGTTATGGATCACTTGGACAATCAACAAGTGTCCCTTTACAATAAATGAACTTCTAACCATTCTACTAACTTTATTCCTATTTTAGAGCCTAGGAAACGACTCTATTCTAGAGTCCTATTTTTACCAACAAAATACTATTTCTAAGTATCTCTAATATTTATTAAATATTCTAATTTAATAAATATATTTATCCTAACTTTACATTATTTAATTTATTTATTTTGGATTTATAACTGGCTTATGAAAGAGTCTAACATTCACATATAAATAAATCATTCATTACACACCATTCAAATTCGAAAACTCTATTAATTCGATCTCTTGCATTATGCAAACCCTCTAATTTATTCACAAATAATAACTCAATCAATCAATGCACACTTAATAATTCAGAAATCGAGTCCCTATATATATAAACAAATATTTACACAGGGTTCTTCTCTCTGGCCTGATTTTCTAATCAGTGGCCTTTTCACCCACTCTCTAGCCCACAGGCTTCCAATCCAAACTCTATCTGTCTAAAACTAAATCTCTCTCTCTATGCCTTGAGGCTTATAATTTTATAAAAAAGGTTCTGAAACCAATTCTGGTTTAGATCCTTAATAATTTCAACTAACACCTAAAAATCCTCTCAATCCCAAAAAATCATGAAAAGAATTCCTAATCTAATGTTTACAATTAATTTCCAATTCTCTCATTCCCATAATTCTCTCATATTCTCCAAAATTAGGGAATATTTCCAAAATTCCCCTCAATATTTAATTAATCCATATTCTAAACATTTCTCACTAAAATCACTCAAAATATTAATAATTACATTAATTTGTTACATAAGAATCCAACTTCCTTGAAAGCACAAGACCCTTATGTCTATTAAAATAAAAAGAATTTTTTGAGCCTAATGCTCCTGCATCAGACTTCCAAGGTTGAAAATAATCACGATCTCCCGATCATGTGTTTCTAATATTTGTCTTTTTGGATCCCATACCTTGTTCTATAACTTGTCTTTGGTTGTTGCTTTTGTTTGTTGATTTTCTCTAGGTCTCCAAACTTTATGTTTCTTTGCTCCACTAGCAATGATTTTACAATCTGCTACTGTGTTTCTCTTGCTACTGCTTATTTTTTTTCCTGTTTTTGTCTTCCTCTGAGACACTTTCATCATTATGTTTCTTATCAGTTCATTTTATTTTTCAAATATATCTTTTGACTGCTGATTACTTTCACCTCTTGATTGTTGAGCTTTTAATTTTACTACAGCCCTTTCATCCTTACCCTCTTGTATACTGCAATTGATAACTTCTTCTTGATTTTCACTTATGAAAATTTCTTTTTCTTCTTTCTTTAAAAATTCCTTGGACTGGTACATAGTTTGTGATTTATTAATATCTCCTTTTCTTTGTTTTAGTTTGTTCTCCTGGACAAAACATTCTTTAGTCTTTTCAACAGTACCTGCAATCATAAACCAATTATCCGAATTAAAATTATAAGGCTTCATTGGATTTTCTTCTTTTGGCAACATCTTAGTATGATGCTTCAAATTCTTGAAGGATCTCTCGAGATTATCAGCAAGTATATCTTCGACATCATCCCTTTAAACGATGTCTCTTTGCTCTGGTTCATAATAATGAAAATTTTCATTCTCATCCAGCTCTGACTTTACAACTTGAACACTTATTCTTTGTTTTTATAGCCTCTTCTCCAAAATACTTAACTCATGCAACAAATCTATCATCTCATTTGAAAAATTCTTTGTACAATATTCACTATCTTTTTCTTTGTCACAATTCAAGTTTCCTAGTGATATTACCTCTTCATTCTTCATCAGAATAGAATTCTGATCCTCCATCTCTGTGAAAGCTTTAGATTTCTGTCCATCACTCTTCCTTTGCCTATTTAAAAAAATCAATTTCTCTTTGTCATTGCCAATAACAAATTCCTCATCATAAGACATAATTGTCTCACCTCCACCGAAACAATTTCTTTCATTGAAAAAGGAATTTATGAACTCTTTTTGTTGCAATAACTCAACTTGATCTTCATCTGAAAGACAATCATTATCATATTTTTCTTGGAAACTTTTAGCCTCACTTAATACAGTTTCATAATATGGTTTGTCTTCTGCAATACCTTCATTCACACACAACTTGTTAGATTTAAAACCTTAAGACCTTATGGTGTCATTTGAGGATTTAATCACCAAATCCTCTTTTTGTTCCAAATCCTCTATATAATTCGGAAATTCTTCAATGGTCTTCTCTTCCATCCCCTTAAGACTTTCAATTGGTTGCTTGATATCCTTCTCCATTTCTTCTTGCTTTTGGCCATCATCATGAGCTAAAATTCCTCTGCTTTCAATATGTTGAAAAGTAAAAATTTCCCCAATTGTGTATGGACATTCACATGAGATCTGGTTGTCCCATATTCTCCTTCCTTTATGACAATATCAACAGTTTGGCCTTCTTCACATGTTCTCTCTGTAAACATATACAAATTATCAAATTTGAAATCATGCGACCTCTTGGTCTCACTTGAAGTTTTAGCCTTCAATTCTTCCCCCCAATACTCATTTATTCTAAGTAATTTTTCCTTTAGCCGAGAATTTATCATTTTCTCTTTCCTCATCTGTAGCTTATGCCACCTTATCTTTCTTCTTACAATAAAACCACACCTCTGGTCTTCCTCATTCCTTTGTAACAAATCTAGCAACACTTCAAGTTGGACTGCTATCTCAAATTTCTCTCTCTCATACTCTTCCTTACTTAACTATCTTTGTATGCCATTTGCCTTGGCATCTTCTTTCTTCACTTTTATTCTGTTGTGGTATCTCTCAGAAACTCTGTTATTTCTACTATGAATATCAGTAGCCACATTATTCTCTATTTATATCTTCATGAGTTCCTCACTCATTCATCATGAGTTGTACTAAAGCCTCTGCAACAACAAGTCCTCCCTGCAGCCACTTGCCTTACCAAGTTTTCCTTTGTACTTAGTATTTTTGCAAGCACTGGTTCTCTATTCTCTGAAACCTCTTGAGATTTCCTTTATGCTCTTTCTAGGCTTCAACTCATCTGCACCTTTTAAGAACACAAATATCCTTTTTATCCAACCTCTATTGGAATTCTTGAATGTTCTACCACATTATTCTTTCACTTAGAAACCTTTATTGGCTTCCTTCATCAGAGCTCTTAAGGCTATGATCTTATTTCCTTGGGATCCTCTTCAACTGTCTATAACCTGAATTCTGCAAACATAATCTTCAAACTATATTAAAAATAACACATAACACGTCACCTTCAAGATATCTATGTGATCTTGTTTCACCACTCATTTACACTTTGAATAGACTGTTTTCTAATTCCTTGCAAATTCTTCCAATATTATATTACACTGCATGTTCTCTGTTAGATTCAAATCTGATCTCCTTTTCCTTTCTACCATCACCATTGTACTTGTATACACATCTTTCAAAACATAACTTTGTAAATTTTCAAAGCACATTTTCTTTTTAACCTAGTTTCTGCAGATCTAAATTTCCTCATAGTTTTAGACTATCATGCTTTCACTGCATACCTTTTCCAATCTACAATTGCTGCCAATCACATTTAAAATCTAATCTCCCCTTAATTTATTCATCACACATGCATTATGTACAATTCTAATTTAATAAAAAAAGAACTTTAACCTCTCAAAACAAAAGAGCTTTTTCCAAGAGCTTTTGCCAACTTTGATACTACATGACAGAGCCTAAGCTACGTAAACCCACCCCTTAATTTAATAGAAATGTATGTTTTAACTTTAAACCCAAAATAGAAAACTTTCCTTGTCAAAATTCCTTAAGCGGAACTATATCTCCTTTAAATATGTTGTGGTTATTAACTCATACATTTATCTGCTTAATTAAAACATTTAGCTATGCTTCTAACTATAGTTTTAAACAATATGTCGACATACATATATAATCCCTGCTGAAATTAAATTCTTACCTAAACTCAAATGATGACATATATTATATCTAGGTCCACACTAATAAGCATACACCTTTTTCCTCGTCGATCTGTCTGCACCTAGTCATCTGACGATAATCGCACGCCTATGCACACAACAATTGACCACTCGATAACTTGTGATATAGGTGGTTTGGAACTTCAATTCAATGCTACGTGTCACCCTATAACCACTATCACTTTCTCTCAAGGATTACCACTTACCCTTTTCAATCTGTGTGATAAAACCTTGGTGGTTTTCAAAATTAATTCTCCATTCCTCTACGCCATAAATTCATGTTTTCTGCCTTCATTCAACTCATGGTTCCGAGGAGAACCAGATTCCAACCTGAATATGGACGTCCACAACGTTTATGCCAGTTTTAACATATGATCTTTGACAAACAGAGATATCTACAACATTTCTATCGCTGGTCCATTGAATGATCACAATGTTTTAATGATTCACCTTCGAACCATTCTACACGTCTGCCACTTCTGTTACACGAATCGACCATAATATTGTCTCATAAACCGATATCATTGCTACTCTTTAGTGTGATTCCCTTTTAAGTTTTAAACTTATGCTTCTCACCTGCATACACATCTTATGCATGGTGTTAAAAATTTGATCTTCGGATCTGTTGAAGTCTTGGTTAAACTGAGAGGGGGGGGGGGTGAATCAGTTTAACACATTCATATACTTTTAAACCTTTTATTAAACCTTATTTACACCTTAATTTCATGTCCAACTTAATATGTGAGTAATCTTAGAATGTGAACAACAAGTATTAATATAATATAACAACAGACTTAATATGAGAGAAGCAGGTATTAAACAGATGATATAAATCAGATCAACACATAAACATCATGCACAGAGACACCAGATATAAGTGGAAACCCATAAAGGGAGAAAACCACATCTTATTATTGTTGTGATGCAAAGGCAAGATCCAACTCCCTCTCACCACTATTTTTCTACAGGCACCAACCTACAGGAGGCTCCTACCTTAATTCTGCAAGCTACAACTTTCAAGGAAGCACCAAATCCCTTCAATTTTCTGTAGGCACCAACCTACAGGAGGCTCCAACCTCAGTCAGCTACAACTGATAGCTATCAAGCTACATCTTGATAGGGAAGCTCCAACTTCCTCAATTTTTCAAACTGAATGGTTGCTGATTTACCTCAGATATCAGCTCTATTATGTAACTTCTCTTTCTGTTCTTCTTTTCTTAATATTCTCTACCTTACACTTCTATACTCTGCCTTCTCTACATTTTCTCTCTCTAACCTTTTTCTTGCATATCAAATTGATATTATATATAGAGATTCTCACATGACTGTTTGTATTTCACAACGAATTTGGAGTGAACAGTCATGACTCTTTGGCTTCTGTCTTCTCATTCCTTTATCCAACTCAATTTTAAAATTATACCAATATGAACAAATTTCCATGCTACAGTGGGATTTGTCTTTTCCTTAGGATACTTGCCTTTGCATCACAAACAATATAAATAACAAAAATATTTACATTTTCAGTTACAAATTTCAATATCACTCAGCTCTTCTTTTGAACTTTGGCTTTACTGGATTTTGTCTTTTTCTACTACTGTTTAAGAAACTGTTTTGCATTCTCTTTGTTTACTGTCATCTGTATATTTCACCTATTCACTGCACTTTTTGAATCCCTTTGCTGTACATCTCTTCAACTCTACAAATTTCGTTTACCTCTCTCAGGCCTCATACTTCCTTTTTCTATGTGCATATGAAATGGATACAACAAATTTGTACTCAATCCAATTGTTGATCTGGGCAATTTTTAATACTCCATTTTCTGGGCTGGCAATTTAAATAATTAAAATTTACTTGTACATAAAATTACCTGCACTCAATTTAGTACTTAACCCAATTTTTTCTTTCTATGCATATAACCATGCATCTCCAACTTTTCGGCCCTTTGCACTTATATGCTTGATTTAAAACAACTGTAATATTAGCTCACAACATAATATACCAATATATTGTAAATTTTTCTACCCAGTGTTTTGAAATGCTACATAGTATCCTTGACTTTGACTTAAACCCCAATGCATCAACATTCGATATATATTAACATAAATAAATTCTTATATGCTCATGGTTTCCTCATAATATATATATATATATATATATATATATATATATATATATACATCTCCGAACCTTAGGACTAAAGTTATAACCCTTCGCACTTTATATTAAATCCAACGCTCTGTTTTAAACACATAACAATATAATAAGTCTTGGCTCCAGATCCCACCTGCAATGAATCTACACCATCGATCATTGTCAATATGATCCGGGCTCTTTTATTAAACTTCGAGAAAGTCCAGCGTGTGATCACCGTTCGATGGCCCCTTCCCAAATCAACAGCTCATCACAATATCGCTCGGCGTCTTGGTGTGAACTATAACGTGCGAAGGCACACTTTAGACGGTGGTTTTCTTATTTCACTCGGGGACACGCGTCGAGCTTTCTATGGAATCTCTCGCAACTCCTCTAATACCGCTCTTCGTATAAGGGTGGTGCGATGAATACCAGAAACCACCATTACTGTTCACAGCGCTCGTTCTGGGTTCCGCTTATTTACACAAGGTTCCGTCCAAATTTCCACGCGAATTTTGAATATTCCTCCGGTTTTTTTTCTCCGTTGATGTTATGGATAACTTCACTACCATTGCCAACCATTATCACAACAGCGCATTTATACGGCAGACAAAGTATTACTAATTCTTGCAAGAGTATTACTAACTCTTTCAACAAAACCTTGTTTCGACCCAATCTGGATTCACTGTTCGATCAATGATCGTAACATTCCATGCAGGATCCACTCTATAATTGAATATTAGTCCTTTGTAAAAGCCACCTTAAATCTCTTGAACTTATTTATTATGTCAATCGAATAAGAGTGCTCTGTTAAAAAATGGATTTATTTTATCAACAAACCCCTATTATAAGTACTGTGTATGGGACAGCATTATACACACCAGTTACAGAGTATCCCATAGATACACATGAATTTCTAACTTTGGTCCTTTTCAAGATTAATACTAACCCTGCACTAAATCATCAATTCCTCCACCATATATAGGATTCAATTGCTACCTAATCTGCAAACTGTAACACTCCTTTAGGCCCTTTCAACTCCACTGCTCTGTCTGTAATTCCTTTGTTGCTTCTTCTTCAATTCCTCTGTTTCTTCTGATGCCTCTCTGCCCCTTGAATGATGTTTCAGGTGCTCCTCCTTTGTCATCTCCTTTGCCATCAATGACAACATTTCCAACAGTCTCCCCCTTTGGCATTGATGGCAACATACTTCCTCTGCTTGCCTTTTAAAAGCCCTTTTTTGTTTTTCCTCCCCCTTTGAGATCAATGGAAAGGGGTTGGACATCTCATAGTGTAGATTGTGTCCTTTAATCCTGTTTTTTTATCATTTTTCAAAATTTTGTGCATTTCCTCTCTCCTAGATCTTCTGACTTTGTACCCTACTGCTCCTAATTTTGGATTAAATCTAAAATTATGATCCTTTAGCCTTTTCATTGACTCCTGTATGCTGAGTGTATTCTTTCCATAATCCTTTGACCCTGAGGACCTGTTTCATGCTTTCCTTGCTGGCTGATCTCCCCCTGAGACTAATATTTTATTTTTTGTTCTCCCCCGAAAACTGTGCTTTCTTTTCATATCAGAGAGTAGCATCTACAGATACTACCGCTAGTCTATCTCTCAAATATTCAAATTTTTCTCTGGCAAGCGGTTTGGTAAATATATCAACTGTCTGTTCTTTTGTTGGTACATATTCCAACTTTACTATCTTCTGAGCCACTTGTTCTCGGAGAAAATGATACTTGATTGGGATATGCTTAGTTTTTGAGTGAAGCATAGGATTTTTAGATATACTTGTAGCACTTGTATTATCACATTTGATTGAGATAGGTTCATTAATGCTTACCTTCATGTCTTGAAGAGTCTGCTTCATCCACATGACTTGTGTACAACATGCTGTTGCTGCTATATATTTTGCTTCTGCTGTAGACAGAGAGATAGATGTTTGTTTCTTGCTTAGTTACCATGCCACGATAATTTCTCCTAGATAGAAAGCACCTCCACTTGTTCTTTTCCTGTCATCCACACAGCTGGCCCAATTTGCATCTGTGTATGTTGTTAAAGTGAAGCTTTTGCCTTTAGGATACCAAAGTCCATATTGTGTCGTTCCTTGTAGATATCTGAATATTCGTTTTACTGCCAGAAGATGGTTTTGTTTCGGTGCTGCTTGATATCTAGCCACTACTCCTACTGCTAGCATGATGTCTAGTCTTGATGCAGTCAGATACAATAGACTTCCAATCATGGATCTGTAGAATTTTGATCTATATCAGCAGACCCATCATCAGCACACAACTTGCAACCTGTGGTCATGGGAGTTGACACAGGTTTCCAGTCCTCCATTTTGAACTTTTTTAGCATTTCCTTTAAGTATTTTTCCTGTGAGATGAATGTACCTGTGTTCTTTTGCTGAATTTGAAGTCCTAAATAGAAAGTGAGTTCTCCAATCATAGACATCTCAAACTCTGTTTTCATCTCATCAACAAACCCTTTTGCTAGTTCTTCTCTGTTGCTTCCAAACATAATGTCATCAACATATACTACAACAATCAGGAGTTCATCTTCATAGGATTTTATGTATAGATTTTTGTCTACTCCACCTCTTTTAAAGCCTTGTTTTTGCAAATACTTATCCAGTCTTGATTACCAAGCACGAGGAGCCTGTTTCAGTCCATATAGGGCCTTCTTTATTCTGCACACATAGTCTCCTTTGTCTACCAATGAGAAGCCTTCTGGTTGTTCCATGTAGAATTCTTATTCTAAGTCTCCATTTAGAAATGCAGATTTTACATCCATTTGATATAATTTGAAGTTTTGGTAGCATGCAAATGCCAGGAACATTCTGATAGCTTCCATTCTGGCTACAGGGGAAAATGTTTCATCGTAATCAAGTCCTTGAATTTGTGAGTATCCTTTGCAGAAAAGTCTAGCTTTATTCCTGATTACCTGTCCTTCCTCATTCATTCTATTTTTGAATACCCATTTTGAGCAAATGATATTTTTTTTCAATTGGTCTAGGGAATAGTTCCCATATATTTTTCTTTTCAATTTGGTCCAATTATTCATTCATTGCTTTTACCCAAGACTTGTCCTTGTTGGCTTCTTCAAATTTCTTTGGCTCTATTTGTGATAGCATGGCTATGTATACCTCTTCAGTTTGTTCTGTTAGCTACCTTCTTGTTTGGACCCCTAATTTCTTATCTCCTATGATTCGATCTTCAGGATGATTCTTCTGAGTGTATATTGAGGGGGCTTTCGAGCTCAGCTCTTCATCTTCTGTAGTCTTGCTTGTTTCATCAACATTCTGGTCTTCTTCTTCATGGTTATCTGATGGACTGCAGCAGTCAGTATCTCTTGTATTGTTTGGAAGTTCTTCATCAAATCTCACATCAATTCTTTCTACTATTTTCTGAAGAGTCTTGTTGTAGCACCTGTACCCTTTGCTTTTGGATGCATATCCTAGAAATATTCCTTCATCTTCTCTCGCAACAAATTTTCTAATATTTTCATCATTTTTCTTTATGTAACACTTGCTACCAAAGATTATGAAGTGTTTGATTGAAGCTGGCTTTCCATGCCACAGTTCTTAGGGAGTTTTGTCACTGCTTGGCCTTAAGTGAGATTTATTAAGGATATGTACTGCTGTGTGCACTACTTCTACCCAGAAGGTTTGAGCAATATTATTCTCTTGCATCATGGCTCTGGCAATTTGTTGAACAGATCTATTTTGTCTTTCTGCTACTCCATTCTGCTGAGGTGTCCCTGCAATAGTAAATTGTTGTTTCATGCCATGTTCATTGCATAGGTCAACAAAGTCATAATCTCTTAATTCACCTCCTCTGTCTGATTTGATGCATTTCAGCTTGCATCCTGTCTAATTTTCTGCTAATGCCTTAAATATTTTTAATCTTTCCAGAGCTTCTGATTTATTCTTGAGAAAATCAACCCATGTCATTCTGGAGAAATCATCTATTATCAACATGAAGTAGGATTCTCCACTTGGTGTTTTAGTTCTTGCAGGTCCACACAGATCCATGTGCACAAGCTGAAATGGTCTTCTTGTTGACAACTCCTCTTTGTCCTTAAAGGATGTGCATGTCTGTTTACCCAATTGACAAGATTTGCATATGGTATTAGAAGGCCTCTTTATTTCTGGCATGTCTCTAACTACTTTCTTTTTTCTCAGTCTAATGATATGATCAAAGTTGAGATGTCCCAATCTCCTATGCCATAACCATGACTCCACAAGTTTGCTAAGATGGCATGCTTCATCTTCCTCTTTCATAATGTAAACATTGCTCTCTGTTTGAACACCTTTGAGTAGAGTATTACCTGTGGTGCTTGATCTAACTTCACAGTCTTGTGCTCTAAATAGAACTTCGCAACCTTTGTCACACATCTGACTAACACTCAGTAAATTTTCTTTCAGCCCATCTACAAATAGTAAATCTTGGGCCTTTCCTCTGTCATTGTCTATGCTAACTAAGCCTTTTCCCTTGATCTTACCTGATTTTTCATTGCCAAAAGTAACATTGCCAGATTTCTTTTCATCAAGAGTTATAAAATTACTTTTGTCTCCTGTCATGTGTTTAGAGTAGCCACTGTCCAAATACCATTGACTTTTCAGATCTTGAGTGGTTAGAGCCAGGTCACAATTATTCACCTTCTTTATCCACTGGAGGCACCCTTTTGTTTTGTATCTTTTGTGAGGTGATTACCTCCATCTTCTTAGAGGACATTTGGAAGGTATATGTCCAACTTGATTGCATACACAACATTTGATCATAATTTTTGTAGAATTATGAGTATGAATAGAATTTCTTTGACTCATAAGCCTTCTTGGGGTGTTAAACATCAATCTTTGTCCATACTTTCTACACTCAATGATTTTATGACCAAATTCCTTACAATAAAAGCAGTAACCATAGAAGCTATTTGCATAACTGATGTAAGGTTGTCTCTTCCAAGTTTTCATATTTTGCTGGTTTGAATTACTCCTCCTTGCATGACAATATGCAACAATGTGTCCCAGCTTGTGGCAGACATAATAGGTGGCATTCTTCATTGAAGAGAAGAATCTCCTTTGATGGTTTCCAAATTTTACATATTCAGGGATCTTAGTATTTATTACATTCATTACTACTGGTGGTTTCTTCTAATCTATGTCTTCCTTATTGCAGATTTCTTCTTTTGTAGGAATTGTTTGAGCTACTTCATCATTCTTCTTTGCTTTTACAAAAATAATCTCTCTGTCAACCTTTTCTTTTCCTTTACTTGATTCTCCTTCATAGCCTATTCTAGTATTTATCATAGGGGATCTTTGAGCAACCAAAATTTCATTCAACTTACTAGAGCTTGTTGTTTGAGAAGAGTTTATAACCACTTTCCTTTGAGCATTTTCTAATTTCTTCCTGAGACATACTACTTCTTCTTCCAACTTTTCTTGTTCTTCAGTTTTTTCTTTGATTTGCTTAAGTAACATGTCCTCTATCTTCTTGGCTTCTTCAAGCTCTATCTTTAGCTGCTTAAGGACTGTTGGGAAAAATACTGAGAGGGGGGGGGGGGGTGGGTGAATCAGTATTTACTGCATATTCAAAACTTTCACTTTTTCCTGCTTCTAAAATGCATACGCTATTTTCCTGAACCAGACTTGCGTATATACGCGGATACCCTTTACGAAACTCGCGTATACACAGATATCTATTTATGTCATTAATTCTTCACTTAAATCATTCCTTCATTTATTCATCAGATATTCAATAAGCAGTAAACATGTGCAGTAAGAACAGAATAAATCATCACAAAAAGCATCACACATGAACACCAGGATTTTTAGGTGGAAACCCAAGTCGGGAGAAAACCACCGCTGCAGTTGCTCAGCCTTCAATATTTTATTATAGAGAAAACATCTTACAACATATGTCCTGGCGCAGACTTGACCAGCACGCAGGCACCCACCTGCGCTCGTTTACCAGCCTCTCCTGGAAGGGAGCTACGACCCCCTGACTCGTTTACCAGCCTCTCCTGGAAGGGAGCTACGACCCCCTGACTGAAGGCTACAACCCTCAACACCACCTTGGACCACGTTTCATCAATTTTCACACTGGATCCAACCACTTCAATAGAACACAACTTGCAGGCCACAATTCATCATATTTCCAGACCGAACCCTTTCCATACTTTTAAGCACAAACATACATCACCAACAGATACATATTAATACAGATCAGATAGCAGAAACACAGCAGAGCAGATCAGATATTTCATACCCCTTGCTTCAGCAAACCCTAGTTTGCATACGTGCTTTTACTTCACTGATGTCGCGTATATACGCGCTTCCGTCCACACAAACCAGCGTATACCATAGTGTATATTTTATTGCGCATACGCGCTTTCTCTTCGCTGAAGCCGCGTATATACGCGCTTCCTTCGCGGCGAAGTAGCGTATAGATCTTCAATCATTACAGAGCAGCATACTTCATCAGATCAGATATTCAGTTCAGATCTACCCTTTTGCTTCAGACAGATGTTCGCCTAGATGCTCACCTCATCACAGATCTAAGCCTTCCATAATCAGATCTAGCAAATACAAGAGCAATTCAGATCTAGATCCCCTTCTTCATCATTGGTGCATCATACATTCAGATTTATCATTCAAGTGTAACCCTTTCCATTTAGATATACTTCAGAGAGAAGTATTCATTCAAGCTCAGACATCTTGCACCCACACATATGATTTGCACAATGAAATTCTTCTCCTTATATAGGTTTACCCTTTTCAATACCATGAGCCCCTTTTTTCAATACCATGGGACAAAGCAATACCATAAGCCCAAAACTACCTGGACGGGGTCAATTAGGCGGATCATTACCCAATTCAATGGGTCAATACCATGGTGGTTACCCTTGGTTTTGCACTTTTTGAGCGCTTTTGCCCATACGCGACTTGGCACATTATTTTCCGCGTGCATACGCGACTTCCCCTAGGCCAATCCACGTATACAAAGAGACATACTCTTTTCATCAGATGTTTAATAAACAGTAAACATGTGCAGTAAGAACAGAATAAACCATCACACAAAGCATCACACATGAACACCGGGATTTTTAGGTGGAAACCCAAATCGGGAGAAAACCACCGCTGCAGTTGCTCAGCCTTCAATATTTTATTATAGAGAAAACATCTTACAACATATGTGCTGGCGCAGACTTGACCAGCACGCAGGCACCCACCTGCGCTCGTTTACCAGCCTCTCCTGGGAGGGAGCTCCAACCCCCTGACTCGTTTACCAGCCTCTCCTGGAAGGGAGCTACGACCCCCTGATCTCGTTTACCAGCCTCACCTGGAAGGGAGCTACAACCCCCTGACTGAAGGCTACAACCTTCAGCACCACCTTGGACCACGTTTCATGAATTTTCACACTGGATCCAACAACTTCAATAGAACACCAATTGCAGGCCACATTTCATCATATTTTCATACTGGACCCTTTCCATACTTTTAAGCACAAACATACATCACCAACGAAAAGATCGGATAGCGAAGCACGAGCGAACGGATCGGATATTTCATAACCCTTGCTTCGACAAACCTAGTTTGCATACGCGCTTTTACTTCACTGATGTCGCGTATATACGCGCTTCCGTCCACACAAACCAGCGTATACCTCAGTGTATATTTTATTGCGCATACGCGCTTTCTCTTCGCTGAAGCTGCGTATATACGCGCTTCCTCCGCGGCGGAGTAGCGTATAGATCTTCAATCATTACAGAGCAACATACTTCATCAGATCAGATATTCAGTTCAGATCTACCCTTTTGCTTCAGACAGATGTTCGCCTAGATGCTCGCCTCATCACAGATCTAAGCCTTCCATAATCGGATCTAGCAAATACAAGAGCAATTCAGATCTAGATCCCCTTCTTCATCATTGGTGCATCATACATTCAGATTTATCATTCAAGTGTAACCCTTTCCATTCAGATATACTTCAGAGAGAAGTATTCATTCAAGCTCAGACATTTGCCCCACACTAATGATTTGCACAATGAATTTCTTCTCCTTATATAGGTTTACCCTTTTCAATACCATGAGCCCCCTTTTTCAATACCATGGACCAAAACAATACCATAAGCCCAAAACTACCTGGACGGGGTCAAATAGGCGGATCATTACCCAATACAATGGGTTAATACCATGGTGGTTACCCTTGGGTTTGCACTTTTTGCGCGCTTTTGCCCATACGCGACTTGGCACGTTATTTTCCGTGTGCATACGCGACTTCCCTTAGGCCAATCCGCGTATACAAAGATACATACTCTTTTCATCATATTTTGAGCACATTCTGAATTCCTTTCTTCATTGCCTTCTGTACACACTGTAGAAACATCATATTTTCTTTATCAGAAACCTATTCTCTCAAGCACAACTTCATCAACTAGGTTGTCATCATCTTTATCAGAGGGGTTGCCTTTCAAGGACAACACTCAGCATCAAACATTATATCACCTCAGATTTACATCATTTACTAGGACCATCAAGTTAAGCATAACTTCATTAGGTGGGTTGCCATCAAGGACAACATTCTGCATCATATTTCCAACAATCTCCCCCTTTGGACTTGATGGCAACCACAATGGTGTTTGGTTACCACAGCAGATAGATACCATGTCACTCTCCCAAAAATGTCACATCATTATCTTCTCTTTATTCAAACACCATGTCACTCTCCCCCTTTGTCATCAAGGGCAAAGGGCGGATCAAAAACCAACACTCTCCTTTTCTCCTCATGTGGAAGAAACATTCTGCAGATCTGATATGTGCTGAAGTGGCCAAGCTCCCCCTGAGTTCATGCTGAATCTTCAAACATATTTGTCAAAGAAGTACATGACTCTATGAATTTCCTATCACCAAAGACTCATACTTACATCAATTATCCATCCAAGTGGATTTACATAAGAGACTCAACTACCCAACCAAGTGGGTTTACAAATGTGTGACTCGGCTACCCAACCAAGTGGGTTTACAAATTGACAAGTCCTTACATGGTAGGATATTACAAATTTCTGACATAGATCTCAACAAGACCTTTTCATCGAAACTACAAAAGCCAGCCATTTAAGACCAACACGGAAAGAATCTATCAAGAAAGAACGTATATTTGGAGATAATGTAAACATCAACAATACATTATATAATGGCTACAATAATACACAGATACATGCATCCATGCATCCTTTTCATATGAGCTAGGCTCCCCCTTAGTTTGTGCATCCTGAACACTTTCACCAACAAATCATCAAGGCATCTTCATCAAAACATTAGAAACAGAAATATGAAAACTGGAACACCACCAGAGATACCCAACAATATCAGAGATACCAAAAAGCACTGCAGCTGTGCTGAAGAGAGTTGAACCAACCAAAAATTTCCAGCAACCAAACATACGCGGTTTTCGTGGGGACACTCGCCGTACATAAGCCTTGTTTTAGGAAGCACCAGTATCCCAAGCATCTTCTGAAATTTATCGGTTGTGCTTTGAAGTGACGGAGACCACTCCCGGCTCTGTCTTAGATATCGACGCTTCCACGGGCGAGGAGGTTTGGTAGGGGCTCCTTGACAGCTTGTTCTTTAGAACATACTCCAAACATTCACCTTTCGATGCAAGTAATTGTTCACATGTAGAAATGATGTGATGGGAATGTGCTTGGTCTTCGAATGCATAGCAGGATTCTTTGAAATACTGATGGCACTTGTATTTTCACACATAATGGGGACAGGAGGTGTATACTTGATTTGAAAATCTTGTAAGGTTTGCATCATCCAAAGGAGTTGAGTGCAACAAGATGCGGCGGCCACATATTCTGCTTCTGCAGTAGATAAGGAAATAGAATTTTGCTTCTTGCTGAACCAAGATACTAACCGGGGTCCCATATAGAATGCACCACCACTAGTGCTTTTCCGATCATCAACACTTCCAGCCCAATCTGCATCGGTGTAAGCATGAAGAGTAAGATCAGCATTCTTTGGATACCATAGACCAAAGTCTTGAGTTCCTTGTAGATATTTGAAAATTCTTTTCACAACCTGAAGGTGAGACTCTTTTGGATTGGCTTGGAATCGTCCAACAATCCCAACTGCATGCATAATGTCTGGTCTAGTCCCAGTGAGATAAAGTAGACTTCCTATCATTTATCTGTAATCTGGTTGATTCACCGTGGGAGAATCATCATGAGAGCTGAGATTGCATCCGGTTATCATTGGAGTGCTTACAGGTTTGCATTCTTCCATGCCATACTTCTTCAGAATTTGCTTAAGATATTTTTCTTGTGATAGGAATATACCATCTGTAGATTGATGCACTTGTAAGCCAAGAAAGAAAGTTAGTTCCCCAAGTAAAGACATTTCAAATTCTTGCTGCATGACAGAAGCAAATTTTTGACTCATAGATTCTTCGTTACTCCCAAAAATGATATCATAAACATATACAACTACAATCAATAGTTTATCATTTTCAACTTTTGTGTATAAGTTGCTATCAGCAGACCCCTTTGAAAATCCTTGTTGATGAAGATATTTGTCAAGACGATAGTACCAAGCCCTTGGAGCTTGTTTGAGACCATACAGCGCCTTTTTAAGTCTAAAAACAAGATTTGCATCATTTCCCAAAATGAATCCTTCTGGTTGCTCTATATATACTTCTTCTTTTAGATCACCATTAAGAAAAGCAGATTTGACATCCATTTGATAAACTTTGATTTTTTGATAACTTGAAAAAGCAAGGAACATTCTGATGGCTTCAAGTCTAGCTACGGGAGCAAAAGTTTCTTCAAAGTCTATACCTTCTTGTTGAGTATACCCTTTGCAAACCAGTCTAGCTTTGTTTCTTACAACATCCCCATTCTCATTTAACTTGTTCTTGAAAATCCATTTAGTTCCAATGACATTTTTATTATGAGGTCTTGGAACTAAATCCCAAGTGTCGTTCTTCTCAATTTGAACAAGTTCTTCATCCATGGCTTGCCTCCAACATTCATATTTGCTGGCTTCATTGACATTGTGTGGTTCAATTGTGGATAGAAGTGCCAAATGATTAGAAGATCCCATAAGAGTTCTCCTTGTTCGTACACCAGATTCCTTGTCACCCAAAAGTTGAGATTCAGGATGATTCTTTTGAACATATCTGGATGGAGCTTTTTCAGATAGATCATCTTCAGGTTCTTCATTGGATCCACTGTCTATATCATTGCTATCTGATGCAGAAGGCCATATGTCGCTATCATCTTCATTTGCTGTTTGTTTTTCTTCTTTAGGAGCTGCAGGAGACTCATCAATAACAACATCAATACATTCAACAACCTTTCGAAGCCTTTTATTGTAACATGTGAAAGCTTTTCTTGATGATGAGTAACCAAGAAATATCCCTTCATCTGATCTAGGTTCAAACTTGCCAAGATTTTCATCATTATTTTTGATAAAGCATTTACTTCCAAAAACCTTAAAATGCTTCACAGTGGGAGAATTACCATACCAGAGTTCATATGGGGTTTTGTCACTATTTACCCGAACATGAGCTTTATTGAGAATGTTAACTGCCGTATGAGCTGCTTCACTCCAGAACATGTCAGGAGCATCAGAATCAGCAAGCATAGCTCTAGCCATTTGAACAATTGTTCTATTCATTCTTTCTGCTACACCATTTTGTTGAGGAGTGCCTGCTACAGAGAACTGTCGTTTAATGCCATGTTGTTCGCAAAATTCAAAGAATTCATTTGATGAATATTCTCCTCCTCGATCAGATCTAAGACACTTGATTTTTAGATCTGATTCATTTTCCGCCAAAGCTTTGAAGCTCTGAAATTTTTCAAGTGCTTGATCTTTGTGTTTAATGAACCCGATCCAACACATTCTAGAGTAGTCATCAATAAATAACATATAGTATTCTTCCCCACGTAATGACTTTTTCCTCATAGGTCCACAGATATCAGTATGAATGAGTTCAAGAGGCTTACTTGATGATCCTTCTTTGGCATTAAATCGTACTCTGGTCTGCTCACCAAATTGACAAGATTTGCATATGGTACTTTCTGGAAGATTGATCTTGGGAAGATTACGAACAGCTTGAAGTCTTCTTGCTTTGTTGATTTGAGAGAAACTCAGATGCCCCAGCCTTCTATGCCATAGCCAATTTTCTGAAGACTTGCTCAAGTAACATTGATCTATGCCGTTTAGTACATACAGGTTGCTTGGATTTCTTTTTCCTTTTAAGGCCAAGTTTTTACTGTATCAGGTGAACTTTTGGTCTTTTGGGTAAGGCCATACGCTCATAAGTCACACATTGACTAACACTTAACGAGGTTATGCCTTAATCCACGTCCCCAAACACGTCTTTAGCCTTCACCTTTTCTTTTGAAAATACGTACATGCCTTTAATTATATGGAGTATACATTTCCAAAATGTAACTTTGTTTTCCTTTTCTAGAGCATTATGAGTATGAAGTTTTGCTTTGTCCCCGCATCATGTTACAAGAAACACCGCTATTCGATGTACCATTGATTTTCTTCACCTTATACCCATAATGCTATCCACAAATTTTCGACGGTTCTTTATTCTTCACACTTTAGAGCTTTGGGGAACATGTTCTTCTAAAATTTGGATCTTTGTTCTGCATTCAGGTCTTCATGGCCAAAGTTATTGCAATAAGTACATTCAACTTCACTTTGTAGAGGAGAAAAATTGTTATAGGTATTCTTCTTTGGTTCAGTGTCCAACCTTTTCTTTCTTACTTCTCTTGTCATGATGGTCTTATATGCCACACATTGAATAGCTTTATGACCAAAATTATGACAAGTGAAACATTGCCCATTGAAGTAGAAATTTCTACGATCATGGAATCTTCTATTTGAGTTTACCTGTTGGTTGTAGTGTTTTTGAAAGCTGTCCCTGTTAGATTTCCTTGAATTGAGATGGTCCTGCTTTCCCTGTAGAGATCCTCTATTCCCTTGCTGAGTGGCTGAATGTAGTAAACCACCTGTAACTGCTTTTAGATAGTTTGGTGTTGAAGTTTGAGAAGATTCTCCGGTATATCCCAGACCTGTCTTTATAAGAGGAGAACGTTGTACCTTGATAATCTCATCTAAGGTTTCAGATCCTTTAGCAAATCTAAGAATCAAGGTCTTTGCTTTCTCTACTTCTTTTCTTTGAATTACCACTTCACATTCTAGCTTTTCAATATGTTTCTTTGCTTCTTCAAGCTGCTTTTCAACAGTCTCTCTGATCACCTTTGTTCTTCTAAGAGAATTTTGCAATCTTCTAAGCGAAGTTTGAGTTGATTATTTTCTTCAAGAAAATCATTTTCCTCTAGAGCATCCATAAACATATCCTTTTCTTCCTTTTGTTCAAAGGCCATGAGAAGTCTAAGATCTTCTTCACTATCTTCCTCACTATTAGATGTCCCATCACTATCTTCATTGGTATAGTAACTTTTCTTAGAGCTAGATCTGTTCTTATTCCTTCTTACAACTTCCTTTCCTTTATAAGGACATTTTGCAGCATAATGACCAACTTTTCCACATTCAAAACATTTGAAAGGAAGCTTACCTTTGAATCTTCCAGTTCCTAGTTGGAGTTTTCTTACGAAATTTGCTTCTTCTTCATCGGAAATATAGTTGGATTCTTTGACAACTTCCTTTTCTTTTCCTTTTGTAGAAGCCTTAAATGCAGCTTCTCTTACTTGAGAAGGACCTCCTTGTCTCATTTCAAAAGCAGTTAGAGTCCCATGTAATTGAACAATAGTAAGAGTTTGCAGATCTTGCCTTTCTTCAATAGCGGAGACTTTAGAGTCAAATTTTGGAGTCAAGTATCTTAAGACTTTTTCAACCAGAGTAGTATCAGTTTTGGTTTCACCCAAGTTTCTCATTCGATTGACAACATCATCTAGACGAAGGAAGAAACTGGCAACACTTTCATCACTATGCATCTTCAAATTTTCATATTCAATTCTAAGAGTTTGGAGTTTTGCATTTTTTTACCTTTGTATCTCCTTCATAGCTCAGAATGATTTTGTCCCATATATCTTTTGCTGAATGTAGCTGCATCACTTTAGAAAATTCTGATTCAGACATGCTTCCCAGCAAAACATTTACTGCTTTGGCATTGGTTTCATACTTCTTTCTTTCTGCTGCATCAGTAGGAATACTTGCCGGGTATTGATAACCTTCTTCCATGATTGCCCATCCATCTGCACCAAGACTTTGCAGATATGCTTTTGTACGTACCTTCCAGAATATCAGATTGCTTCCATTGAATATAGGTGGTTTTATAGACATTATTCCTTCTTGACTTCCCATTGCGACGGATCTCCTTTAAGCGATAAAGCTTCTCCACAAGGACCTGCTCTGATACCAATTGTTGGGAAAAATACTGAGAGGGGGGGGTGAATCAGTATTTACTGCATAATCAAATCTTTTTACTTTTTTCATTCCTTAAAACCCATACGCTACTTTCCTTCAGTAAACTAGCGTATATACGCGGATCCCCTTTATGAAACTAGCGTATACACAGAGATCTAGATCTGTCATTAAATCTTCACTTATATTGTTCCATCATTCATTCATCAGATGTTCAATAAACAGTAAACATGTGCAGTAAGAACATAATAAAACATCACACAAAGCATCACACATGAACACCAGGATTTTTAGGTGGAAACCCAAATCGGGAGAAAACCACCGCTGCAGTTGCTCAGCCTTCAATATTTTATTATAGAGAAAACATCTTACAACATGTGTGCTGGCGCAGACTTGACCAGCACGCAGGCACCCACCTGCGCTCGTTTACCAGCCTCTCCTGGAAGGGAGCTACGACCCCCTGACTCGTTTACCAGCCTCTCCTGGAAGGGAGCTACGACCCCCTGCTCTCGTTTACCAGCCTCACCAGGAAGGGAGCTACGACCCCCTGACTGAAGGCTACAACCCTCAGCACCACCTTGGACCACGTTTCATCAATTTTTCTGCATTTGGATCAACACTTCAATAGAACACAACTTGCGAGCCACAATTCATCATGTTCCGGAGGACAGGTTACTTTCATACTTTTAGCTTTAAAACATACATCACCATCGAGAAAAAGATCGAGATAACAGAAACACGACGGAAACAGATGGGATATTTCTTGCCGCAGCGAGGCAAGGCTGGATTTGCATGCGCGCTTTTAGCACACGCGTGTCGCCGCGTATATGCGCGCTCCCTCTCCACAAACCGGCGTATGCCGCGCGGTGTATGTTTCGCTTCGCATGCGCGCTTTGCTTCGATCCGCGTGTATGGCGCGCCCCACCAGCCGGCGGGCGCGTGTGGATATTCAGTGCTTACGGAGCGACATCGCGCGGATCGGATATTGGGTTCCGGATCCTCTGCACAGCAGGACGGATGTTCGCCTGAATGCTCGCCTCATCACAGATCTAAGCCTTCCATAATCGGATCTAGCAAATACAAGAGCAATTCAGATCTAGATCCCCTTCTTCATCATTGGTGCATCATACATTCAGATTTATCATTCAAGTGTAACCCTTTCCATTCAGATATACTTCAGAGAGAAGTATTCATTCAAGCTCAGACATCTTGCACCACACTCATGATTTTCACAAAGAATTTCTTCTCCTTATATAGGTTTATCCTTTTCAATACCATGAGCCCCCTTTTTCAATACCATGGACCAAAACAATACCATAAGCCCAAAACTACTTGGACGGGGTCAAATAGGCGGATCATTGCCCAATACAATGGGTTAATACCATGGTGGTTACCCTTGGGTTTTCACTTTTTGAGCGCTTTTGCCCATACGCGACTTGGCACGTTATTTTCCGCGTGCATACGCAACTTCCCTCAGGCCAATCCGCGTATACAAAGATACATACTCTTTTCATCATATTTTGAGCACATTCTGAATTCCTTTCTTCATTGCCTTCTGTACACACTGTAGAAACATCATATTTTCTTTATCAGAAACCTATTCTCTCAAGCACAACGTATGGGTTGTCAATAATAACTTTATCAGATGGGTTGCCTTTCAAGGACAACACTCAGCATCAAACATTATATCACCTCAGATTTACATCATTTACTAGGACCATCAAGTTAAGCATAACTTCATTAGGTGGGTTGCCATCAAGGACAACATTCTGCATCATATTTCCAACAGGAATGACCTTGAAAAATGTAAAACCCTAATGGCCTAATGGGACTACTTTTTGACCTGAATTAGAATGAGGCTTTGAACTTTGACGGACTTTCAAGTAAAAAGATAATTTCCATAAGTGTTATTACGCTCAAGGGGACATACGAATGAGTCATCCATATGAATCTCAGAGGGAGAGTGGAGTTTATTGGCAAAGACAACCATCGGCGGAACAATTTTAAGTCATGACCTAATGGAATGATGAATTATTTATTCAGTATGAGACACCTAAGAAGCACATGAAAATGTGTTTTGATCCCCAATGGAAGTATGCAAATACTGACACTAACATTAGCCTTATTGGGGATGTAAGATCCTCGGAGGTGTCAAGAACACCGCAGACCAAGTGCCTAACCATTGGGTAAATACGGTCAAGTAAAAAGAAAAAACTGCAGAGTAACTCAAAAACCATTTAAAGTGGCCTGGAACTGACTCAAAAAGCTAACTCTGACACTAACAAGACTGACTCAAAGCCAACTCCAAAATTTTGTAAACAACAGAAAATCAGCAATATTTATAGCCTTCACTTTGGGCCCCAAGCCTAGATGATCTTTTGCCCCAAACCTTGTAGAAAATATAAACTGGTATTTACAATGAAAGTGGAACATTCTTTCAAAATTTGCATAAGAAATAGTAATGTTTCAAGAGCCTACCATTGACTGGTCCTCCTGAACATTCTTCTCCATTCATATCCTTCATCAGATATGCATTTTTTCCTCTATAAGTTGAAATCTTGTATGGTCCCTTCCAAATATTTTCAAACTTCCCATGCTTACCTTTATCTTCATTTCATGCATCCCACCTCAGCACTACATCATTCAGCTGAAACTTATCTACTTTGGTTTTTTGATCATAAATATTCTTAATTCTCTCTTGAAGCTTAGAATAAGTCTAAGAAACTTCCTCTCTTGTTTGCTGAAGGTGAATCATCTTCCTGACTATTTTCTTCCTGCAATAACTTCATAACTGAGACTGGAATTGATGTAGGAAACACTATATCTGTACCATGAACCAGTTCAAAGGGTGACATACCTATATATTTCTTGGTGCTCACTTAGTCTGCCCACAAAGCATTGGAAAGATTCATGTGCCAATTTTTCTTGTTCTCCTCCAACATTTTCTTAATGATACTCACCAAAGATTTATTAGAGGACTCAGCTAATCCATTGAATTGTGGATAATATGTGGTTGAATGGCCTAATCTGATATTATACTTGTGACAAAAATTTACCATATTCTTTGAATCAAATGTTGCAGAACTATTTGTAATAATCTTGTGAGGACAACCAAAACGAGACAAAATATTAGATTCTAAAAGTTGAATAATTATCGTATCCATAGCTTACCTTGTAGGAATAGCCTCGATCCATTTAGTGAAGTAATAGGTGGCTGTTAGGATCCATCTATGTTTTTTCGATGATGTGGGATGAATTTCCCTAATAAAATCAAGTCCCCACCATTGAAAAGGAGCATTCACTACAATAGGTTTCAGAGGAAGAGGAAGGAGTTTCCTTTTTCCCTTAAAAACTTGACATTCATGACAGTTTGTGACTATTTTGTATAAGTCAAAAAATAAATTTGGGCAATAATACCCTGCTCTCAACACCTTTTTAGCTATTTTTTTCCAAAACAAATGACCTCCACAATCTCCCCTATGAAATTCATCCATTACCTATTTAGCTTCATCTTCAACTAGACAATTCAAAAGAACATCTCCCAAATATTTCCAATAAAGGGCACTTCCTAGAATGCAGTATTTAGCAGATTTCAATTTAAAAGACCTACCCTAACTTTTTGATAGTCTAGGAGGAGGACATAAGTGCTGAAGAAAATATAATATATCAGAATACCATGGTGAAGTGAGAAAAATTTCCTATACCTGTATTAGAGCACCATCATCTTCATCATCTAACATTGCTGCAATAAGGTTTATTTCTAGAGAATCCAAGTTGGATTCAGCCATTAGCTTGGCTAAACCCTGTCCCTTGATCATTTTTGTAGGCTTGATCTCGATATCATGCTCTAGAATGGCTGTTATCCACCTACCTCTCTGACCTTTAGGATTAGTCTGTGTGAGAACCTCTTTCACCGCTGCATTTGGAACATAGGAAACAATATGTGAATGTAAAATATAGATCCAGAAATATTTAGAAGCTTTGATTAGGGCTAAATATTGTTTCTCAATAATGTTATAGTGAAGAGCAACATCTCTAATGGCTCGACTGAAGAAAGAAATGGGCTGCTCAAACTAATCCTTCTTTTGCATAAAAATCACAGCTAAGGTATGCTCAGATGCAAATGAAAATATTATGAAATCCCTAGTATAATTTGGACTAACCAAAATAGGGGTTGTGGTTAAAGAAAGTTTTACCAAGTTGAAAGACTTCATAGAATCGGTAGTCCATTTTACACTGTTGTCCTTCTTCAACATATTCGTCATTTCTCTCAAATGCTCGGCTAAATTAGGGACAAATATGTGTAACAATTTCATTTTACCATTGAAAACATGTATCTCTTTTTTGTTCCACGGAAAGTCTATCTTTTGAATGGCTTCTACTATAGAAGTATCAATGCGAATACCATCTTTGGAAATTATGTGACCAAGAAGTTTTCCTTCCTCCATGTCAAAAATACTCTTCTTCGAATTTAAATAAATCCTAAACTCCCTGCATTTCTGAAAAATAATCCTCAAATGGTACAAATTCTGATCATCAGAACCAGAAAACATAGTCAAATCATCTAGATATACTATTAAGAAAACATATTTCTCGTTATAAAAGGCTATATCCATCGCTCACTGAAAATTATCCCCTGCATTCTTGAGTTTGAATGGAATTTTAACATACTAAAAAGTTCCCCAAGGTGTTGTGAAAGCAGTCTTACCTTGGTCTTCTTCATGTACGAAAATCTGATTATAACCTGAATAACTGTCAAGCAGTGACATCCGTGATGCTCCATCTACTCTTTACAAAACATGGTCCATCTTAGGAAGGGGATAATTATCCTTTAAAGATACTTTATTCAAATTCCATAAATATATGCATAACCTTATCTCTTTGTTCTTTTTCCTTACTGGCACCAAATTTGAAATCCAATTAGAAAACCTAATTGGCACAATGATACATGATTTGTATAGTTGGTTCACCAATTTCTCGATGGATGTCAACAATATTGGGTTTATCCTTCTCAACTTCTGTCTAAAACGTTTTTGATCCAACTTGATAGGAATAGTGTGTTGAATAATATTCTTTTCATAGACCTTCAAATCTGCATAATCCCATGCAAAAATATTAGAAACTTTAGATAAAAATTTGATGTACTTATCTTTTGCCTTGGGAGACAATGTCTTAGACAACTTAACCATTTTGGGATTCTCTACTGTTCCAATGTTTACATCTTCCACACCCTTCTTTGTAGGAGTAAATTTTGGCTTCCTGGCCACATCATCCTAATCAAACAAATATTATAAAGGTATCATACCTCTAGGAATAATATTATCTTTCAGCAGCAAAACATTCATCTAACGAGCTTCTATGTCTTGACCATCAACATCACGAACATCATCAATAAAAGCATCTTTCATCTCTCCTTCATTCTAAAAAAAGCTATTAATTTCCTTTTCATCTCAAAAAAAATTCCAATACCTTAAATTATATGGAACAGTAGGTCTATGTTCAACATGAATTTCAAATTTATTACTTGATGTCATCAGAATTTTGAGATTACTTGCCACCGTAGCAAGAGAATATGCAATATTGTTCTGAGTTCTTGGTATTGTTGTTAATGTATACTCAGGATTTTTTTTTAAGAAATCCAAAACTGTATTTCTATAGGCTCTCATCCACGGATGCTCTGCTTGATACTTTCCTTTCACCTGCTTTATGACAAGCTCAGAATCACCATAAACATAAATTCGTTTTGCACCAAGTTTCTTCAAGATTTTAAGACCTGTAATTAATACTTCATACTCTGCTTCGTTATTAGAAGATTCAAAAGCCAATTTATAAGATCATTCTCTAACACTACTTGGAATTCCACCTAACTTAGAATCTGGACTTTAGATCCAAATACCAATACCTACACCTTCCTTACCGAAAGCACCGTCGAAATCCACGCTCCAAAGTCCCTCTTCATCTTCTAAATGTTGAAACTCAACTTTTGGTTCTATTTTACTTGGGTCGCTCAGCTCATCTTCCTGTTCTATACTAATTTTATGTTCTTTAGGAGGCTTCTCAGAATAAATCACCACTTCTGGGGTCATCATTTCTAAAGTCACCACTTCTTTTTCCTTATCCAGAACTACTCTAAATTTTTTTGAAACTTAAAGAAAATCTTCTGCTATTACTAGATGATTATTTACATCATTCAAATCACCATCATTATACAAAATAAAATATTCCAAATATGTATGTACAGCCTGTATCAGATGATTGATAGGCTTCTCCTTACAAGTTACCATACATTTCATTTTCTTTTCCCGATACAATTTCTTCAATTGCCTGAAAACAGGAATAGTAGCATATGGGAAGTCAAGTTGTAAAGTACCTTTTAGTTTGGCTCTGCATGATCTAGATAGTAGCATGCTGAAATGAGGTGGTATATCAGCCACCACCACATCCATCAAAATACTATTGGCTGGGACCTGGTCTATGGAAACCACTAAATATTTAATGAGACCAATGCAGCAAACTCTACCAGAATCAATGAATACAAATCATGATATGTTTGGGTGATATCCATGCATAAATTTTTAATAATAGCCTTAGGCATCAAATTGTGACAAGCATCGAAATCAAGTATAACATTGTGAAGTATGTACTCATGTAGTATAAGGCTTAAAGAAAAAGGGGGAACTTCACTCTCTCCTAATTTACCATCTATAGCTGGACTGAAAATGAGGTCGGGGTGATCATCTTCAACATTAACCATATTGGACAAAGGATCAACAAGCAACATTTTAGACACCCGATCTTTGTAATGAATATTATTTAGTAACTTTGTTAAAGGAATGGAAACTTTCAGTTTAGCTATTTCATTTTCTAAATTAAAGGTTGTGACTTTATCTACCTCTTTGAAAATAGTATATCTTTTATCATTTTCATCCCTTGTCACAGTCTCCTTCTGAATATCTTTCTCTTTAGTAGATGAGCTTGTTGATGGCTTATTGTTGTTGCTATGATTTTGATCTACATTCTTTTTACCCTTTTTCGGAAGATCATTATTTAACTGTACCTCTTTCCTTTTATGAATAAGATTGACAGGTACATCTCTTATCCTTAAATAATATTGTTTCTATTGTGCACTCAAAGAATTCATATACCCACGATGGTAATCATCTTATTATGTTTCCAAATCATCATCATTTGGCAAGATATAGTTTTCATCCTTTTTGGAATCCAAATTTTACTTTTCATCTCCAGTCAAGAACATGGGCAAGCCATCTGCAGTAAATAAATGATTTGTTTCAATCACTAGATCTTCATTTTTTTCTTCTTCCCCTCCTTGGACATAATTCTGCTGCAATGGAGTCCTAATTTTCTATTGTTGCTGTACTGTTTGGTCAGGTGATTTCTTCTCTCTTTTCTTGATTCTAAGCTGAGGCTGTTGTTGCCCTCTAAAATTTGGATTCTGTATCTATGGTTTAGGTCTCTCTAAAATGGACAATTAGTCAACCATTCTTTCCACAGTTCGAAGTAATGAATCTATTATCACTATTAAAATTTTCTAAACTTGGTCAATTTATACTTGCTCCTAAGTCATGGTATTAGATAGGGTTTGAGTTATTTTTATGTTTTATAGGGTCTAAGCCATAGGTTACAAGTCTCATTTCATCACCAAATAGAGTTCATAAATCTTTCTTTACTCTTTAGAAGTCTTATACCATGCTTTCAAAACCATATTTTTAAGTTTTGTTTTTTAATAAGCCACGAAACCACGTTTTCGTAGCACGCTCAGTGTAAAAAAATGCTTCTGCGCTATGAAAATACTCGCCTTTTTGTAGCACAAAATCCAAAAATCACACTACCAGCGCTACGAAATCGGGGATTCGAAATTGTTCGGTTCAGCTGTCACATCCATCAATTTTGGTTAAATTTTCATGATTAGGTGTCAGTCCATGAATCCTCCCTCACACATGCAACCATCCAAAGCACTTATGAAACCATTATGAGATTTTTTAGGGGTCATATGTCATTAGTCTTTTTCAAATTTTGAAAAAGGGTTGGTTATCATCGATTTTGTCTCATGCAAAGAAAACATTGCATGCACATATATTGTTTTAAAGAGAAGCTCATGATAAGAAACCAAAGCTTTCCTTAATTTTCCAAGCGAGGAAAAATTTCATTCAAGCGAGGCTGAACCAAATTTTCAAGTGAGCCAGTTCATCCAACAAAGAGGTCTATTACAAGTTTTCTGAAGACATAGGGCTTTCAGGAGGAAGATGAAAAAAGAAAAGAGAAATCAAAGGTCTGGTCATTGTCTGAGAACAAAAACTGAAGGTTTAGAAGCTCTCACAAGAGATAAATCTCTTGAAGAAGCCTTCAAGAAGGTAGGGTGCTGGAGGTTCTGCAAAAAGCTCCAAGGAGGTCATAATTAGGTTACCAAAGAGTTTTATATGAACTTCATAGGGTCAAGCACAAAGGTTGGTTTTCTCAATTTACCAATTTCTCCTGAAGTTATATCAGCAGTCACAGAAATTCCAAGGGGGGAAGATAGATGGTTCAAGAATTTTAGGCTTGAAATGCAACCCTACAAAATATTTTTGAAACCAGAGTTTATGGATACCGATTTGAATAAATCTATGCCAAGAAGTTATGTCAAGGATGCATTTTCCAATCTACTCTACAACATCCAAAGGTACATCACCTACGAAGGGAGATACCACAAGGTGTACACTTACCACTTTAAACTCTTATTGCATTTCACAAGAATAATCTCTGTAGACTTACCTTTCTTTCTATTTTGAAGTTTTTCCAAGATGGTAGACAAAGTACAGATGAAAACGCAGGCATGTGAAACCTCATTACTTCATCATGGTCTAGTCAAGTTAATAGTTTTGCATGAGATTCAAAAAGTGAATAGAGAATGGCCTGGATTTATGTTTTTGAGTGTAATAGGGGTTGAAGGAACAGGCGCTAGCCCTCAAGTCAAAAAAACATCTCCATCGAAGACTACTGAACCTACAGAAACAAAATCATGGAGGTTTTTCAAGCTCAAGCCCAAGAAATAGGTTAAGGAACCAATGATAAACACAACAATGAATATCCAAAGGTCTCATCAATCTACATAGAAGAAGAGAAATCATGTCAAAGAGACAATTCAGGAACAGTCAACTGGTAAAACAGTTCAAAAGAAGTTGACTAGGAGTCAAAGGTAAAACGAGAAGGATAAGTCTGTTGTCACAGATGAAAACTTGTAATTAAGAGGTGACTTGAATGATATATTACAACCTATTGACATTGAAGAGTCCCCCCTGGTTCAGGAAGATTTCATCAAACCAAATACAAGTGGAAAATAAAAGAAATTGAAAACATCCAAAAAGTTAGGTTTTGAGGATGAAGTGTCAGAGTTTGTCTTTAAACCTAGAAAACCTTTGACTAGGAAGTCTAATAAATTGCAGCAGCCAGACATGGAGATAGATCAAACAAGAGGTGAGAATGCAATTTTTTTTGAAGAACCCATAAATATATCATCTCCAATTCTTGAAGAAGAGAGAGACAGAGTTTTTAATACTCAGAGAGAAAATAGTAGTTATGAGGAGGTTAAAGATAAACTCAGACTTGAAAACATTTAAATTGATAAATTGAAGAAGAAAGTGAGAATGCATGCTATAGAAAGGTCAAATTTTGAGAGGTTGAAAGGTCTGTGAGAGCTAGAAAATGTTTCAAACATTGAGTCAATCAGTAGTCAGGATCAATTCTGAATATGGATCGTCCCTACAATAAGGGAAGAAAATTTCCTAAGGATGGTTAATACCACAAAAAGAGCTAATAATAGAAAGCTTAAAAGGTAGGTTGAAGATCTTTAGATACAACTAGAAAAGCCTGAAGATCAACCACAACAAAAATGAGTGTAAACAGTAAGTGACATCTCCTAACACATTTTTGGGGCTATGTGGAAATATTTCATTTTTGAAAGTAATCCAGAGTTTATTTTTGTTGATTATGAAAGCTTATATATAACTGAAAGGATTGGCAATAAATTTTTCAAACCAAAAATTTTGAAAAATGTTGTGAAAAGATAGACACAATAGTTTCGTAGCGCGCTACGAAACTGCTCTGGGATGTAGTTTGAACCATTTTGCAAGGTTTCAAATGGAGAAAAGGTTTTTTATTAAAACCTTGATGTTGTTGAAGAATGTATAAAGATCAAAAGTGAAGATCCAATGGAAAAACAACAAAAAAATGAACGTTCCAAGTGAATTTTTCAAAGGTAAATTTTTGCGCTACGAAAATAGCAGACAGTTTCGTAGCACAGCAATCTTAACAGTTTTGGCTCTCCTTCAAAAGTTTGGTTTTGACACAACTGGAAGGGCGAAGTAACATGAGTTTAACAAGACATTTCCACATGTTGTCTAGCACAATTTGGTCAGCATATGGTTTGAAGAAACATAAATGAAGCACTATAGCTATTTTGTAGGGAGTATGTTCCTATCTTTCAGGGCAGATAAGAGGAAAATCAATACAGTATAACAGTAAGGAGATGGACATCATCAAGGTCGAATTTTAGGAGGATTAGCTATCAGATAGAATATTTAATGTTTAGATAAGGTTGTTAAGTTATAATAAAGAGTTTTAATCCTAGTTGTATGAGGACTCTAGAACAGACAGTTTAACTGTCAGATGTAATTAAAAGTTTGTTTTAGCAATTGATAGGTCTCAAGCTAGAAAATTGGAATTTTTCTCAAGTGTTTGGAGAGAATCCAAAAATGTAATGATAATTCTATAAGAGAGGGTTGGCAATTTTCATAAACAAGCATACCGTTTTATTGTAGCAGAAATTGTGTTTTTATATTAATACAGAGATATTGGTTTCATCACTCATGATTCAGAAAGGGTTATTGATGTTTGATATTCTCATGGTTTTCCTTTTTCAATTATTTACAATGGCATGAATGTATGTTAATTTCAATTTTATGAAGGGGTCTAACTTCCTTCATATGTTCATAAACTATGTTATTTTATGTCCTATTGTTCTCTTGAAGAATCTAAATCTTGAAATGCCCCGACTTCCATATGAAGCTGATACTCATGTTTTTTGAAAACAAACTTGAATCCATAAGCCCAATAAAGGTTTGTTGATTAGCAGTACAACCAATTACTCATTTTTATCCATTTTACTCATAGAGTTAGCCATCTAATCCTTATTTGAAAATCATAAACCCATTGAGAGAGCCCTCTGAGGTTGAGGAGGATAAGCCTCAACTAAAATTCTGGTTTGAAATAGTTACTCAAAGTCTTCTTGATCAGTAGCCTATGAGAGCCTGATTTTGAGATAACAGAATCCATGTTTGCCTCAGAAGTAGATGTCTCTTCTTTGATAGTCACCCTCTTTTCTTATCTCATCCCTGCTATTTTGGCCAGAAAATTCGATTCCACACTTACAAAATTCTTCTACACATCTGCTTAATTTTTAGTATCATGTTCACGCAACTGATATGCAATATCAGCATCAAATCCATCTAGAAATTTAACCAAAACCATACCCTTGGAAAAATTTATCGTCCACAAGTTTAATAATTTCAGTGAAAACTTATTACTGGGTTTGATCTGATCTTACTCTTTTCTTCCCCAGTGGAGTCGCCAAAATTTTAGCACTCGGATTGAAGCTCGGGCTAAAAAAGGCAATCCCAAGGTAACCTCAAACCAAACATTAAACTTGGTATCTAGCCCTACCAAGTTAGAGAGGTATCTCTCGATAGAATCATAGATAAGAGGGCTGGATGAAAAATATTTTAGGCTAGCTAAGGAGTACAGGGGGTTTTGATTTTGATTTTAGGGTTGGGCTCATTGAACAACGATTAGGTCAAGGGGATAGATCAAGGCCAAGAGGATGAAATTACATTCTGTTTGATGGGGAAAGGTAGGTAAAAGGTTTAACATTCAAAAGAGGATTAAATGACATGAAAATATTAGTGAGGAGGTAGGGAAAGCATCTGGAATGTATTTTCCCTAAAATGGGGACAATGAACACATTATACTAAATTTCCAAAAATAGAACATAAATAAATATGGATTTTTCCTTTCAACTTGAAATCTAGTATATTATAGGCATGAAATGGTTTATGAATTAATAATACATTTAAAAAATTGATAACAGAGAGGAAATTGTAATATTCCCAAATGGGAAAAATCAACAATACAAGCATAAATAACGTAGTTTTTAGAAATGTATGCAATAAATTTCAAGTACATATCAATGACTCCATATATCTATTATTATATCACTCAAATCTAAAGGGAATTCAGAAAAAAATCACTATTGCATAGTTAAAAAGGTCTCCCATGCCATAAATAACCTAAAATTATGCAAAAATAGGGACTACAACCATGTATGAAAGCTGGAATACCATGAAAGTATTATTTTATTACCTCTGCAATAGAATTAGGTTGTACATAAGATCTAGAGCAAGTATGTGGACAAAAATTTAGATCTATAGCAAATATATGCACTATACAAGCTCATTTATCAAACCCCTTGGGGTTTTCAGCAAAACACCATGTACAAAATGTAGATCTAAGATCTAAGACTGCAGATCTATGAAAATGTTCAGATCTATAAATTGGATCTAATCTGATATGAAAATTAAAATGATCTCCTCCAACAGATCTCCAAAGTGAAGGGAATATCCCCAATGCTCAAAAAATCAGCTCTCCAAATGGTGCACCGAATCACCTTGCAATAGTTCCTTCATAAATTACGCACATATAGAATTATTTTGTGTTTTATGGATCAAAATATAGTTGGCCTGAAACCAAGATATGAAAATATAGCTCAACACCTGTTAGTATGAATCCTTTGTCGAAGTGTACGAAAAAGGACCACTTTAGCTACGCATAACTAATAGCCCTAACAACAAAAGTGGCTGCCAATATCTTCAGATCTGCGATTAGTTGAACAAGAAAAGAGCTGAAAAAAACCAGATCTATGCATGGAAAGACATTAAGCACTAAAAACAAGGGTTTGCTCCATATACCAATAGAAAAGACAAGAACAATTTTTGAAAGATTTTTTGTATTAATAGGGCACCTGGGAGGAAAACAAGAAGGCGTATCCGATTCTCCTCAGTGGGATGGGTTCTTGGAAGTCCTCAGCACTTTAGATCTAAGATTTCTCTCTCTTGTTGGTGTAGAAAACCCAATGCAAAGAATAGAACTCAATGGGAGCTCATACAGCAAATGATGGAAAAATTTAACCAAGTGTATAGATCCAGAGTGATCTAATAGGCAACAAAAGGTGAAGAATGGTAGGGAAAACCCTCCTATTTACAACAAAATATTGGGTCATTCTAGATCTTGGTGCATGATTAAAATAATGTTAACCAAATCTAGATCCACCTTTTATGGAATATTTTATTATATTTGTTGGAGGGAAAAAGTATTTGACTTGGGTCAAATCCCTTTATTTGTCAAAAATAAATAAATAAATGATTTATTTATTTATCTTTTTAAGGAAATGGTTGAAAGATAATCAAATAAATAATGATTTATTTAATTATTTAAGGAAGTGGTTGAAAAATAATTAAATAAATAATGATTTATTTAATTATTTGTGGGTGATTTGGTCATATTTAACAAGGAATATTATCTAAATAAGATTTAAATAATTATTCCTAGAAAATAATAAGATAAATAAAGGTTTATCTAATTAATTTCTTTGTTTTTAGGTTAAACATGACTGGGAATAATAATTAAATTATGGTTTAATTAATTATTCCATGAGGAAAATCAAACAAATATAGGTTTGTTTAATATTTCCTTTTGGGGTTTCCTGTTTGGACCAGAAATAACCTAATAAATGTGGTTTATTAAGTTATTTAACATAGTGAAGGCAATTTTACTTAGGGTAAAATTGGTCTTACATGGTGTACTTGGGTCCATCTAATGATAATAGGTTAGATGACCAAAAAATGGTGTAACAGATTTCCCCCCAGCGTGCGAGTGTCAGGAGCAAATCGTATGACTGAAGTATGTTGTAAGAACTCAATCACCAGACAACAAAAGGGAAGTCAGAGAGAGACATGCGAGGTAGATAGTGTGCTGAAGAACTAGACCCTGAGGAGACGAGACTCGTAGGTGCAACAAGTCTCTTTTTATGAGAGGGTACCTGTGCTGAAGGCGGCGGGGGAGGCATACCTATGCCCGCCGAGACAAAGTACAAAAGAATAGTGTGTCCAGTAAACAAGGGACCGAACCATAAAGTACAGTCGGCATAATCATGAGCCAGATAAAAATACAATGAGGAATCCCACAGACATGATGTGCCTGGGATAACAGCAGGACTTATACAATAATATCTGAGTACATGAGATACAAAGACAACCCAAATGCCCCCTGTAAATGGGGAAGGGCTCACAAAATCTGACTGATACATGCAAATCAAAGAGGCACTACAAGTGGCTAAGGCCAACATCATCAAATATCTGGAGCTGCATCTAAGGTTGCAAGGAGGAGGTCATTCGGGCATGTGGGGGGCTACCTGCAGGGCCACCCCCTCCTGAGGGTTGAGACATCTCACACACACCCGGGAATCATCAAGAGCTGCTGTTGTATCACTGAACCATCAATTATATGGATCTCGGTCATGCTGAAAGGAGCTGGAGTGGAGAAACAATAAAGTCAAAGGGAAATGAGAGATCCCTTTGCCTGATCCGAGGCACCGAACAAGAGTGTAAGCTGGAACCAAGGTACACCACCCTCTAGACCTGGCTTCTGGAATGAATGAGCTGATGTCGACAGAAGGAGGACCACCATAGGTGAGGCAATGAGAGATACTCAACCAAGGCACGAGAGAAAATAGTAGAGCGACAGACAGAATGACACTAATGATGATAGTGAAATGGAAAGGACTGAGTAGCGAATGGACGACTTCCCTTGTTAGAGCATAAAGGGCATGAATGACATGGCAACGAATGACAAAATATCATAAGGGATAGGGGACAGTGGGACTGAAGGTCATAATGTGCGACACAAGAGAGAGACCAAGCAATAAAGGATGGAGGGCTATAGCAGGGTACAAAGGGACTCGGGATAGACTCCATGAATGCGATGATGACTCGACTTGGATGCTCTAAACAAGGGCGACTCGATGGTGCTGCCACACAGTAAAGGCCCAATGGGGGACCATGAAAACATGAGTACAAGATGGTAACTCATGACGAAAATTGACACGAACGAAGACAAGTAAGGAGGCAAAATGGTGCCCCAAGTACAAGGGTCGTAAGTGAGGAAATTCAATTTTAAGGAGAGGGGAAGTGACCCTTCTTGGACAAAATGTGTCCTGGTGAAGTATCAAATCACAAAAAACCAACAGATACCCATTTGAGGGCTCAGTGAGAGCTTTCCAACGGTGCAGACGGTTTGTCAAACGGGGCTACAGTATGGTCGTAGCAGTCGAAAGAAGAAACATGGGTTCTCTTTTAATAAGGCAGTTTTCCCTCCAAATTCACTCATTTTCTATTGTTGCTGTGGTGAATGTAGAGAGGAGAGAAGGCCCTAAATCTTGCGGCGAGCGTAGCAGACAAACCGACCGTTGGAATCAAGATCCGTCAGTTTCAGGTAAGAGGCCTAACCTTACTCTTTCATTTTGATGGATTAAAAGTTCAGTTTAGGGCCCAAAATCTCAGAAACAGACTCTCCTTCATCTCTATGGCTGGGTCACACTTTTTGGGCCAAAAAGTGCGACCTGGGAAGTAGGTTGTAGGGAAAAAAGTGCGATCTGTCCCAGAATTGGCCAGAAAACCGCGACCTGGGAGATGAAGGGGTTTTAGTGCTGTTTTATGGCTAAGAGTTGGGTTTTTGTGTTTGGTTATGGTATTCCTAATCTTTATGCTAACAAAGATGGTGTTTTTGTGCAGCTATGGTAGATTTATGAGTTAAATGGAGAGAGAGGGACCTGGGTACATTACGGGCAGAGATCCAGGCGGATCAGGGTGTCCGTCGCGTGTTGGCCAGGTTTGGGGTTCTAAAGTTTTTGAAGAACCCTTAGATGAGAGTAGGAGAGCCTTTGTTGGCCCGGATTATTAGTTACTGGGATCCAGAGAATGAGGCCTTTGTAGTGCAGGGGCACAGGATCGAACTGACAGTCCAGGATGTGTATTTCCTGACGGGTCTCCCGCCACTGGGGATGGTTGGAAACACGCAGCCAGTATTACCGCGGGGGCGACATATCATGGAGTTTGTGGAGCGACATTGTCGACCAGGTCTCCAAGTCAAGGGGACTTAGATACCGATCGGGGACCTAGAGTGATTAGAGACCCGTGTAGTGGCCGCAGCAGTGCTGCAGATCCTGGGCAACTAGGCGCTCCATCACATCACTGGGGGGCAGATGATGATTGTGGAGAGTGTGTTGAGTGGGACCTACTATGGGTGGGTCCAAATGATGCAGGTGTCGCTAAAGCAACAGTTGTCGCTCTGCAAGCGGCAAGTGAACCACGATTGCTCGTATGGGACTTTATTGTGCGCCTTTTTCTTTGAGAAGATCCTGACCTTGCGGCCTCATATACAACTCCCAGATGGGGGCCCGAGAGAGCCCAGGATGCGCCGGTGGGGGCGACTACTGTGCAGAGGAGGAGGAGGGGCGGTCAGGCGAGTGTTTCGACCTGATTTCTTTGCCCATTGGGATCAGATGCCGTTATACATAGACGACTATCCCTATAGTGGGATGAGTTATTGTGGGGATCCGAACCTACCACTTCTACCTGGTCGAGTATGGGGGCCCGATGGTAAGTGATAAGTAACTATTATTGTATAGGCATGTTAAAGTTATTGAATAGTAGATATGGTACTGATTCATGTACTTTTGGTATACAGATATAGCTCTGGTAAAACTGGCCGGATATATGGGACGCCCGGCAGCCTCTGGAGCTGCAGGGCCGAGTGGGTCGAGAGCAGCACGCAATGAGGATGCGGCCGCCCTTCTGGATGACATCCGCCATAGATGTGAGACGTTGCTGACTGGAGTTTCAGAGCGCGGGTGGCAAGACTTAGACGACCAGTACGTGGAGGCATGCATTGGTCTCCCCTCAGAATGGCGAGGTGTCATGCGGCGCATGGCGATGGCTGGTCAAGGCATACGTGATCTACGGGCTGCAGGGGCAGAGCCATTGGCTCGGGATACGCCAGATAGTGAGTAGGTGTGGGGCATGTGGTGCCCCCTAGTGCATATGTAGGGGTAGGTGGTGCCCCCAGTTTTGAGTTTTTTGTAACATGTTATGGGCATGTCATATGTATCAGAGTAGATGGACTCTAAACACATGTTTTGCGACACATATTATGGATATGCATTGTTTTTAATAATTATTAATGTTATTGTCTTGTATGAAATTCGTGTGATAAATGCCAATCTAGAACATGGTGTGCAATACTATCTACATAGTGATTCTGGTCTCGAGGTACATGGTTGAAAGTTATGGTTTCAAATTCACGTATCAAGAGTTTCACTCGTAAATATCATCTAAACAACACAGGGTTATGCACACGATAAACACCATTTATTTGCAGGATGAGAAGTAGGGAATCCAAACGAACGTGCAGATGAAGGATGCGATGAAAGAGGGCATCGGCTAAGAGACCACGCACTGCATCATATTCGGCCTGATTGTTGGTGGCAGTACCTATGCAGACCCCGTTTGAGAGGACAAGGGCATGCAAGGGGGTGAAAATGGCCCAACCTGCCGAGGCTAGATTCCAGGAGTAACGAATTGCACCGTCGGCATAACCGATAAAGGGTGGGGATGGGAGGTCTTGTAGAATGGTGTTACAAGACAAAAAATGAGGGGAGGAGATACAATGACGGCAGCGTGAGTGTACAGAAGACATCGAGTGGAAACTGCAGGAGGAAGTGCAAGGAGAACGATGACTATGACTCATATACAAACTAGAGGGTGGTATATGCGGGCTATCGGAAGTATGGCGAGGACTCGGGCTGTGGAGGTCAATCGAGATACAGGGGGAGGGATCTCGTGTATGGTTAGAAAAGAGGGGGTCAGGCAAAACAATAGGGGAGGAGGCAGGGGGACTAGGCTCCACGGGTCTCACAAAGGAGGATAGGTAAAGAATGGTCGTAGTGGAATCCGTCATCTGAACATCAGGGGGGGGAATGTCGATGGGAGCGGGGGGATCCTCAGGCTGGCCCAAAGCATACTGCTCGAGTATGGGAGAGGCAGATTGATTTTGCTCAACCTCATACTCTCGGACTACCTCTAAAGAGGCGCGGTAATGCGTCAGGTGAGGAAAATGGTGGGAGTAATGGCCATGAACACCGCATAAGGCACATAGTTTTTTGTTGTGGAGAGTCTTGGGGGTTCTTGGTTACAGATGAAGAAGGAATGGAGGCTTCAGGGACCGTAGACTCAGGGAACATGACTTTAACCATGGGCTGAATATGGGGCAACTCAGGACAAGCATGGGTGGCATGACCGGAAACATCACACAAGGTGCAAGGCTTTGCAGGCATAGGAGGGGTCGGGTAAGTCGTGGTGGTCTTGTCTTTGGGTGCCACCTTGCGAGATTTTCCTTTCTTCCTGGGAGCCGTCACGACAGGAGAAGGGTCCTGTGCAGGTGCTGGGGGCACAGTGGAAATGGAGGAAGCGAGGGGGACCGGTTAAACTGGTGTCAAAGCCATGTAGGGTTTGGGGTGACCAGGAGGGGTAGCGGCTGGAGGATCAAGGTACCAGACCGGTATGCCCAAGGTCAGGTTAGGGAGAGAGAGGGTGGCCATGACATGGATAGAATATACTCTGGGAGGGGGAGCCAGGAAAGGTATCTGCCCAGTAGGGTAATGACCAGGAGGGATGGCTCCGAGATGGTTAAGGCCTGGGGGAACCGATCCAGAAGGATAACGGGGTTCAGGGATACCAGCTGAGGGGGGAGGGCCAGAAGGAGGAGGTCGGGCTGGCTGAGATGAATGGCTAGGAGCGGGTTGCGGAGGGTGAGGGGGAGGTTTCTAACTAGCTGAAGCAGGCCGCTTATGGGCAACCTGAGATGATTGCATCATGCAAACATTCAATAAGTGGGGATCAGTGATAGGAGGAGGGGGGAGACTAGGAAAAGTTCCAAGAAGGGAGGAATCTTTGTAGACGCCGGGGGAGACACTGGTCAAGGAGTCGATGGTTTTCTTATTAGCTACAGAAGAGATAGTCGTCTTAGGTGAGGTCTGAGATTTTGGCTCATGATATGTCAAATGGTCAATGGTGACTATCTTTCCATTATGGGGGAAAGACATCTTGTGGAAAACCGCGGATGGGACAGCAGACATAGCATAGGTGTAGCTTCACCCCAATAGAATGTTGTAGTCTATTGGGGCGTCTATGACTTCGACGTCAATGCAAATAGTCTTACCGACGAGGGTGATAGGACAATTACGAAACAGGCCAATGGGCTGGGAGGCATGGCCGTCCCACGCTCGAAGGGTGATCGTGGAAGGGGCCAACTCAGGGGATCTGAGTTGCTTCCAAACCGAAGTGAACATCATGCAGGTGGATGCCCCCTCATCAATTATACACCAGGAAACATTGGCGTTCCGGATTTTGAATAGGATTTGCAAGGCAACGAAAGGAGGGAGAGGAGGATGGTCCGATTGAGTGGCGTCGAAAACAATCATTTGGTCATCAGCAAGATATACAGCACCCACGGCAGATAGTAGAGCCTTTTTTTGGGAAGGGCATGACTGGAGGAGTTCCAGTGTTGAAATGGCAGCGGGATATTGCGCCAAATCATCTACTATGCTATACGAATGAGCAGCTCGACGAGAAGTAGCATTTTGACGTAATGGTCCCTTAGGAATCTTTGGATGGACCTCAAATTTGGGTTGAGGGATATGTAAGGGGCCATTGGATGTCGAAAGAGGCTCTGTAGAACCGGAAGAAGAGGACTCAGGGGCAGACTGAGCGGAAGGCTTGGGGTACTGGCGAGACCGAGTTGGAAGGTGAAGGTCGATAGTTGGGGATGGATCAGAGGTCATCATGAGGATGTGGTAATCGGAGGAACCAGAAATGGAGGGTGGAGTGGAGACCCGCTCGTTAGGTGGTTGGGTAGCCACGAATCCTTGCTGAGGGAAAGGATCAGTAAACATAGTTGGTTGAGTAGTAGTCACATTAGGGGGAGCGTGAGGGGAGGCATGTTGTCCGCACAATGTGGCTTGATACTCCCACATCTGCCGCATCTATGGTAAAAGGGGACAATCGTGGGTGTAATGACCGTAAACATCGCAACACAAAAAAGGCTTGTTGGTACGAAGAGGCCTGTCCGGCTTGGGTTGAGTGCCCTATTGCTGGTTAGTAGTGTTAGGGCCAAAACCTTGAGGATTGGGTCCACGAGTACCAGGGGCAGATTGATTTGGATTGCCTCTATGCCTTCTTTGAGAAGAAGGGTGATTAGTCGCACCCTACTGTGCAATTACTTGCCCTGAAGGGGGCTGTAGGTGCTGTTGCTGGGGTTGAGGAGGCAAGGGAGGTGGAACCGCATATGCTGGAGGAGCTGGCACACTAGGCTGTGAATAAGGATAATAGTTAGGTTGGGCAACATTGAGGTAAGCAGGAGGTTGGGCAAAAGGAGGAGGCATGCCGTATCCTGGGTACATGCTACCGGGAGGGGGAATAGTGCTAGAGGTGCTAGCCCCTCTGTGAGGGAGACCGTAGCCTATAGGAGGTTGAGCATATGGATGGGAAAGGGCTCCAACGATACCATCAGCGGAATGAGATGCCCCCGGGGCGTTAGCGCCGCCGGGCCTGGGGAGGTCAGGAAGGATGGTATAAACATAACCAGACTGGGTGTAGATCAGGTCATATTTCAAGGCTATTTGGAGGGCAGCTTCTTCAGTTTGAGGGAAATGGGAGGTGACATCTTTGCCGATGGGAGGTAGGAGAGAGCGAAGGAACTAGTCCATATAGATCTGATCTTCGAAGGGGGGAGCTCGACATAAGATGTGTCTACGCCGCTATTCCTAAACATGGGTGGAAAGGCGAGTCGAAGATGTTTTCTTAAAGGAATTCAAGAGCTCCGTACCGGTATCGTATCGGAGAGGGAGATGGAAGTAAGATAAAAAGGCTTTGGCAATGGTCGCAAAGGTGGTATGGGAAGAGGTGGCTTGGAACAAATGAAGATGGATGGAGTCATCGGAAATGGAATTGGAGGAACACCACATGTGGAAAGATTGGACATGATTGGTTGGATCTTCTCTAGCAAGGCCTTCGAACTTAGGGATGTCGGAGGGGAGCTTGGTTGGCATAGCAGGCCAACAAAAATCATGGCGGATAGGGTCATTGATCAACTGATTGAAATCGGGGAGGCTGAGGCCTGCAATGTATGGCAGCAAGGGTATGGCCGAGGTATTTCCTGTGGCGGTTCCGTTGGTAGTGGTTCCGGCATTAGGGCCTGGAGCACCGCTAACTTTAGGCCCTGGACCCGAAATAGTGAAGGTGATAGGGGGAGAACTAGGAGGAGAAGGAGAACCCAATGAATCATAAGAGGAATCGGAGTGCGGACTCGAAGGAGGAATGGCTCGAAGACGGCGGGACGGAGTAGGTCGATCGACCGAAAACTGAGGGTGAAGGCCAAGAAGTCTCTGGGAAAGGCGCCTTGGGGGCGCAATGATGACGGGAAGAAGGAAACCAATAGGGGAAAACAAGGATAGAATCAAGTGAGGTCAAGGGCAGAAAATGTGCAGTGACAATTGATTTTAGAGTCTTTTCCAGGCGGTGTTAACCAGGCGCTTCTTCACTTAGGGTCAGTGTGTGGTGTGCGTTAATTTTAATTTTTAAAACCCTTTTCATTTTGAGAGCAAGAAAAAAGTGTGCTGCGTAACTGGAAATAAATCTGCATAAAACATTATAGAATGCTGAAATAACAAAAAATTAACAGTTACTATTGCATCTATCTAACCCAAGGAGGCGGGTCCCTCAAAACTAGTCTAAAAAAGGGAAAAAATCTAGTCAAAACACACTGAAAAGAGGCCAATAGATCTAAGGTCAAAAGGGACAGGGATCTAAAGGATAAAGATTCTGAAAATAGGTGCAGAACATAGCCAAGAGACAGAGGCAAGGTGGCTGGAAAAAGGGAGGAAATCAGCAAACAGCGGAAAGGATAGGGAGGAGGTCCTAAAGAGAGGTCCAAACAAAATGAAAAGAGGTGATTTGAAAGGAAGAAAGGCTGATTTGAAGGGATCTGAAAAGGAGGTATCAGATCTGAAAAAAGGAAGGCTGAAACCCTGAAAAACAGACGGCTGAAACAGCTAAAACTCTTCCACAAAAAGTGGAGGGTACTGAAGCCCTAGGGGCTAGGTTCCCACTTAGATGAGTAAAAACAGATCAAAACTAGGTCAAAGCAGGCTGAGACAGAGGCTGGAAAACCCTGACAGAAGCTTCAGCAAAACCCAGAGAAATCGCAGAAAAACCACTGAAAAATTGGCTGGTCGCAATTTCTGACCTGTTTTCAGTGCAGGTCGTAGAAAAGAGGCTGAAAAGTGTGACCTGGAGGTCCAGGTCGCAATTTTTGGGCCAAAAAGTACGACCTCCCATTCCGGTTGTCTCAGCGGCATATTTTCAGAAAAGTTGTCATCTCAGTTGCGGCTGATGTCGCTTACCTGCGCAATAGGGCCAGAAACACACGGAAGTTAGAAATTTTAATGTTTTAGGGTTTTATGTGAGAAAAACAACATAAAAATAGCAAAAATAAATAGCTGAAAAGAAACCCTAGGGTCTGAAGTAGCTGGATATGCAGGAATATGAAAAATGACAGCGGTCGTAATTTAAAACCCATGTGGAGTTGCCATTTGTTAGTATGAATCCTTTGTCGAAGTGTACGAAAAAGTACCACTTTAGCTACGCATAACTAATAGCCCTAACAACAAAAGTGGATGCCAATATCTTCAGATCTGCGGCTAGTTGAACAAGAAAAGAGCTGCAAAAAACCAGATCTATGCATGGAAAGACATTAAGCAGTAAAAACACGGGTTTGCTCCATATACCAATAGACAAGACAAGAACAATTTTTGAAAGAATTTTTGTATTAATAGGGCACCTGGGAGGAAAACAAGAAGGCGTATCTGATTCTTCTCAGTGGGATGGGTTCTTGGAAGTCCTCAGCACTTCAGATCTAAGGTTTCTCTCTCTTGTTGGTGTAGAAAACCCAATGCAAAGAATAGAACTTAATGGGAGCTCATACAGCAAATGATGGAAAGATGTGACCAAGTGTATAGATCCAGAGTGATCTAATAGGCAACAAAAGGTGAAAATGGTAGGAAAAACCCTCCTATTTATAACAAAATATTGGGTCATTCTAGATCTTGGTGCATGATTAAAATAATGTTAACGGAATCTAGATCCACCTTTTATGGAATATTTTATTATATTTGTTGGAGGGAAAAAGTATTTGACTTGGGTCAAATCCCTTTATTTGTCAAAAATAAATAAATAAATTATTTATTAATCTTTTTAAGGAAATGGTTGAAAGATAATCAAATAAATAATGATTTATTTAATTATTTAAGGAAGTGGTTGAAAGATAATTAAATAAATAATGATTTATTTAATTATTTGTGGGTGATTTGGTCATATTTAACAAGGAATACTATCTAAATAAGATTTAGATAATTATTCCTAGAAAATAATAAGATAAATAAAGGTTTATCTAATTAATTTCTTTGTTTTTGGGTTAAACATGACTGGGAATAATAATTAAATTATGGTTTAATTAATTATTCCATGAGGAAAATCAAACAAATATAGGTTTGTTTAATATTTCCTTTTGGGGTTTCCTATTTAGACCATAAATAACCTAAGAAATGTGGTTTATTAAGTTATTTAACATAGTGAAGGCAATTTTACTTAGGGTAAAATTGGTCTTACATGGTGTACTTGGGTCCATCTAATGATAATAGGTTAGATGACCAAAAAATGGTGTAACAACACCTTCAATACTGTCTTCCCAATGGATTAGAACCCTTCTCGACTGAAAATGAGTGTTGAGATGACCTAGATCTGAAGATCTAGCCTCCACTTGCTGCAGCTTACTAAAACAATAAAACCCTCAATAGGATCTATGCTGTCAAAAGAAGATGAAGCTTGGCCTCAAGCCAAATAGTGGAAAATATGGTGCAAGGCTCCTCCAAGAGCTACTCAATGGAAGAGGTGGGATTCCCAATCAGGAACACCCTATGCTAAACAACATACAATCTCAGCTAAACAGCCAGAGAAACAAATATGTCTAACTAGACCATGTAATTAGAAAATCATAATCATACGGTAACCCCATATGGTTTCCATCGTCCTCCTTATAAATAATGTAATCCTTTTCACCTTTGGTCCCATTCATTACGGCTTCCATCTTCATGCAATGAATCTCCCTCCAAATTTGTGTTGTCCGATCATCAATACCACTCCTCTATAATAGCGCTGATGGATTTGGTCAATCTTGACTAGATCTCCATGCCATTTCTTCTTCCACACTCAAGGTGGATTTATTCTAACTATCTAAACTAATCCATATTCCCACTAGGTTATCTCCATTAATTTTCCACATCTTCCATACTAGCTTAGTTGACTTGGTCAAACTTGACATTGTCCACATGCATTTGGCCCTTGTTCACACATGAAGGTGTTTTATGCAGCTATGAATATGATCCCTTTCCCCATTAAAAGGTTTTTTATTGCTGATAGAAATATTTATGGGTATCCCTACCCATTTATTCATCTAACTATGTGTTTGGTGCAAAATTAATATTCCAATTATCTATATGCTAATTTAGAAATATTACAGTCCTCCCCTCCCAAATGTTGCTTCTCCTCAAGCAACTACAAGGATAGAACTGAAGAGCCTCCCCTCTTCCTCCTGGAGCATAGTCAAGTGATAGGTTCCTCCAAAGAACAAGATGCTTTGTCAACAATACGTCCTCAAGTTGTTCCTTCCATGTGTAAACGTATGCCTTTGGTGAAAAATCCAAATGGCTCTCATCATGAAAAAGTCAGATATACATGGAAAAAAGTAGATGTGGTCTAGAGGCCTTCTTGAGGCATGGAATCTTAAATGTATTTGGAATCATCATCCCCATATGAAGCCTCCACCCCCAAGATATCATCCACAAAAATTGAGTCACCCTCCAACATGGTAACTGATGAAACACCTCCTCCACCTTAGGCTCATGCAAAGAAGGTGGAATGCATAGCTGAATATGTGGGACTAAAATGTCCATCCCATGCTACTTCTCTCTCCACTTATGATATCTATGGGGCTTCTGCTAATCTTGGGCTGAAATATTACGGTCTCCCATATTGGTCCAAGTTACCCCATCAATCAAAACATCCATGAGGTGCCTCCCCCAAGAACTCAAGTTCTCAAAATGGTTCCTCCCACATGAAGACAAGAGGTGTTCTAATGTTCCAAATGGGTAAGAATAAGCTCAATAGAGAATATATTAAGATATTCCAATATGGATTCACAAAAATATGTAAAAAAATCAGTAATTATAAACCAGAGATAGACTTGTAGGGCATTTACTGGTTATATCACCTCTAAAGAGAGGGTGAAAACCAGAGGCTTCCTGGCTCATTCCACACTCCCTCTATAGAAAATTTATGAAACAAAAAAAGTGTGGGAAAAAAACACTCATCTTGGATTTTTATACCCTTGGGGACCTTAGATATACAGATCTAAATAATGGATCCAAAAGAGAAGTGAAAACCAAAAAAGTAAGAAGTGGGAAATTCCACTCTTAGGAAATTCTGCAATAGGCTCAAGGGAAAAGTTGTATAACCAAGAAAATGTAAAAATAATGCAGAAAAGGGTTGGGTTCCCTTATTTTAGGCTGTTTGGGACCTCCATGCAGAGTTTTAGCAAAAGAAAATTGGTTTATAGGGCTTAAATAGGTCTCCCACAATCGACACTCGCTGAAAATCAACTAAAGGAGAGGGTTGAGTTAATAGAGAAACCCTCCTTTAGTAATTGTGTAGTGTCTACTGGAAGTCATTGGAAATCAGCCATTAAACTCATATTATAGTATGGCAGCAATAAATTGGATCCATAATGAAGTTCCTTTGTAGAAGCATTGAATTTACATGAAGCAAGAGCAAGAATTCTTCAGAAATTAGGCAGTAATACATGTAAAAGCTGTAGAAAAGAATTAACAATGTCCTATATGAGGAGCTTCAGCTGCTATAGGTTAAAACTCAGATATAAAATTGATCAATGGCAGAAAAATCAAATCCATACCAGATCTGGAAGATAATCAACCTTCTTAACAAGATCCCCTTGGGGTTTTATCAAAATAATGCATAATAAAGTGTAGATATAGCTTTTTGTACAATGAACTGCAGAAAAATTCAGGGATTTCTGAAGATGAATTTCATTACATTATATATCAGATCTAAATAATATTATATCAGTAAGCTACTTTACAAATCTTAAATATGAGAGGCAAGCCTCAATCACCTGAGATCCAGTACAATGAGAAATCCAAATAGCAGTGAAGCTAGTACATGAAAATAACGCAGTTCATGGAAGGGACTGCACTGTAGCTTGAATGAAATGATACAACAGATAAAAATTACATATATGAAAGTAAATTTAGAGTGATATCCTCTTCTGGGTGGTCACAAGACACCCTCCCTAAGATAAATCGCCTCTACACAACTAGATCTTTGTAGATCTTATTCACCCACTTGTTGCAACTCACAAGTAGCTGGAAAACCCTCAACAAGACCAACGCTTCTCATAGAGATAGAGCTTGGAAAAAATGCTAGATAGTGGAGATATGCATCCCAATCTCCTCCAAAGAGCTACTCCATGGAAGGAGGGAGGATTCCTAAATATGAAATCCTCTTCCCTTAGGCTAAACAACCAAGAGACTAGAGTTGCTGCAGCAACTTCTAAAATCTTCAACAAACTTTTCTTGCTGCCTCTCCTTATTTTTATAACATGAGGGCTTGCCAAAACCCTAAAACATATTCTTAAACTTATCCTTTTTCACACGAGATATCCTCTTCTAGAAGTACGTTTTGCTTTATGGATAAGCTTCCCTCCAATCTACACTGTAGGTGGGGCCAAGATTTACCCATTCAAATGAATTTCCCCTTTTTACACTTAAGGGTGTTTAATATAATAGCCCAGATTTATCCCCTTTCAGATTGGGCATGTATTTATTCCCAACTTAGGATTTTAATAAACCTCCTTCTCATACTTTTATTCATGAATAAAGAAAACTGAAAATAAAATGCAACATTCCCATTAGCTGAAAAAATTGGGAATATTACAGTCTCCCCCGGAAAAATGTTGTTTGCCCTCAAGAAACTCTTATTGTAAATGCAAACCATCTATTCCCTCCAAATGACATCCACATAAGGAAGGCTTCCTCCATTTTTTGCAATAGGTGATGTATGTTTGGTTTCAACTTTGTCTTCTACTAATGCATGAGATGACTTCCAACTCTGAGGTTAGATGTCCTCTTATTACCATGATGTAAAAGATGACAAATAAATTATGTCCAACACCATCACAAACACATGAGAGACATAAAGTAAGGTAGCTCCTCCCACAAAGGAAAATATTCATCAGGCAGAACATTCCTCCATCCCATGTTTGCGAACTTGAATAAGCATTTCTATGCCTCCATTCTTAGCCATGTTGGCCTTGTTGGATCCATACTCCATCATTTCAGCATTATGCAAAGAAGAAGGGAAGGAGTAATATGGGTAAACAAAATATGTCAAGCCATATTCTCCCAAAATCAACCACTGGAGCAAGGCTCTTTTCTGCCATCCTCCATCTCCTCCATGTAAGATGGACAATCCATGCTTCCCAAAATATGATGTGCATGCCTTTCTTCGCTGCAATTTATCTTTGATACATAGGGCATGAATCAAAAAATTATGAGCCATGGTGTGGTCACCATACTAACTCAAAGCACCAAAGAAACAACTAATCTTGCTGCCCTCTATCCTCCTCATGTGCATCATGAAACCAAACCATGCTAATGGACATATGATATGTCACATCAGCCCAATACAAAGTATCATCATCAATGCACATCTTGAGATAATCATGCCAAATTTTTCACCATGCAAAACACATAGACATGGGAGATGTCATGTGGTGGCCATACCTTCTCAAGTGAAACAAAATTGTACATGCCTTCTCTTGCTGCAACATAACATTGAAATCCAAGGCATGATTAAGAGAATAATGGGCTATTGGGTAGCAAACATACTCACCCAAAAGCAGCCATAGCAACAAGGACTTTGCAGCCTTCTTGCCTCATCAACATGTGGATCTTGGAGCAACAACACAATGATGAACATGTAAACTGCCTCATCAACATAGTATAGGCAGGCTCCTCATACTACATCATGTGGGATTCATCCCTCCTCCCAAGCCAAAGTTCATGCATGAAATATACCTCCAAAAGAAATGCATGTGGACATATGAGACATACTTCAAGCATAGGTGAATACATGGACATAATATTTAACTTGTGATGTCTAAATATCCTTCTAACAACCACATCATCCATGCTTCCTCTTCATATAATCTACTAATGATGTACCAAGCATGAGATAAGAGAATGAGAATCTTTGGGGTAATGATCATGCTTACCCCCAAAGAAACCAGCACTTCCATGCCTCCTTATACATTTCATAGCTTCTCTTAAAGGCATAGATTAGAAAAATAGGTACCTTTGGAGAGTGATACAAGTCTCCCAAAGGAAAACAACGTAACAAAGCTTGCTGGAACATATATGTCTGCAAGTGATCATGTGACCCCTTGCTCACCATCCTCATCCACTCACTCAAATATGGAAGTTGAGTGATGTGATGCATAATCATGGCATTCTCCATTTGTAGAATACCATCTCCTTTAACCCATTTAAGAGCTTTGGATCTCATGGAATAATGAAATGCATCTCTGTTGAGATCTCTTAGTGAGACCTTCCTCTCATGTATGGTCCTCCAAAACCAGTGAAGCTATGAATCTGCAACAATACCTCCAACATGCTCCAAGAATGATAAAGCCTCTTTGTCATAGCCACTATGTGACAACGCTATGATACACCTTTGCTTCAAATCAACACTTTGATCTAACCCTTGGCTATGCATGGATCTTGAAATAATATGTGCTGAAATATTACACATACCTTGGATCAACTGATATGTGGGAACCTCTTGACAAAATACAAGAGTTCCTCCATCCAAGTAAATGATGTCTCCAACTGCTGGAAAGGATGATAACCTCCTTACTTCAAGTATACCAGTGCTAGTATCTTTCTTCTCCTCCTCATGCATCTCTTGATTCATGCATGTGACCCCATATGTTAAGAACTCAAGACTACCTTGCAAAGATGCAAGTGCCTCTTCTCTAGATGTAAGCTCCTTAGCAGCACGTAGTGAAAATGGAGATCTCTTGCCCAAAGTGACAAGATTGACATTCTCCTTTGTTTCCATGGGAGATGTCTCTTTCTAGCTCATCTTTTTCCTCTCCTCCTCAAACTCCTTGAGATTTTCTTCAATACTCTTCAATGTTTGAAAAAGAAGCAATGAGATCTCTTCTTCAGTCATTCTGCCTGCCTTGTGATGATAGGAAGTGTATAGCTCTTCCTCTTCATCTTGAAACCCTTTAGGAGTTTCTTTGCATCTCTTTTCTTCATTGCTATACCTCTCACTTTCTTCAAGGAAAGTGGGCATAGTTGATCTATGAGGAGATCTAAGATTCTCCAGTATTCTACTTTGCTGATAAGAAGTGCTAGGGATTCCTTCTTCTTCTTGAAATCTCATCCAGCTCTTGCTACAACTTGATTCTTCTTGAAACCCTCTAGGAGTCTCGGTGCTTCTTCTTTCTCTCTTCTGATTTACCTCTTGGGAGAGGCCCTTCTTAGATCTGAAAAATTATGAGAATAATCTCATCTGCTCCTTCAAGCTAATCTCTGCTTCTGCTCTTTAATTCACTGGTAGCTTGATCCCATAGGCTATGCCAGAGATCATGCTCTGGTACCACAGTAATGTTCCAAATGGGGATGAATAAGCTCATGTTGTGGCCAGCAACAACCCCCCTTCTTATTTAGTATCATCACTAATACTAAATAAGTGGGGACCCTTAGTAAAAAATTTAGAAAATCGATTAGTACTTATATTTCCTTTTTCAATAAAACTTACTATCATAAACTTAAGAATATTCCTTGAAAAATCTTTAAAAACTTAAGTTTTATGATATGATAAAATCATTCTTTAAAAAAATATCGCATCGCAAATAGGTAATGAATACCTCCTTACAAGCGGAATTCTAAGATTGTGAGATTGCGATGCAAAACTATGCACTAAAATAAAATTCATCACATCGCATGCCTCAAATGTCTTATGTTACGCTGAAAAACCTCAAACCGCCGATATGCGATGGCATATATCGCAAATCACAGAAAACACACATTAACGAAGATTTGTCATTCGTTGCGATCCATCGATTTTGTGATCCTGCGATTTTGCAATATTGCGATTTGCGATTTTGATATTTTGCGATATAACAAAGAAAATTGTAGATCACCTTATCGCAGATCTTTAAGGCTCATTTTACAAAAAATATTTCCATAAATCGAGACCTGGTTATGCGCTTTAATGTTAATTAATGAATTGGTTGTCAATCATTAATGAAATATGGTTTCATTCTGATCGAAGAGCTATTTCACGTAAGGCGGTATATTTTATACATCTTTAGCATTTAAAACATTCCCATCACCTTTTTCCTATCATTATTATCACTTAATTTGTAAACTGCAATAGTGAAGAACAGAGAACTATACAAAGCAGTATTCAAGGTATTATGGGAAATAAAGACAAGGCTCTGAGTTCTAAAGATAAAGAAGCGATGCCCTTGTATATGGACACCGCCTGGAACAAAGACGTTGGTATTACTACTTGGGAGGGCATGTATAAGCTACTTGAGGAAGAGAACCCCAGAGTAATTGAGGTTACAGCTACTGTAGGCTCACATGGGTCTTCTGATGAGTCCATTATAGAGCTAGCTTGTTCAATCTTGCACCGGATAGCAGCGAGACCTAGAATTATTCCATACACAGACATATTAAATGGGTACTCAACAGTACTGATATTATGAATAGACAGTTTCAGACTCAGGGTAAAGAGCTCATTGGCTCATTTACTCCACAAGATTTGAGACTCATGTATCATTTGTCAGAGCCACAAGCGACTTATAACAAACAGTTCATGGAGAAGTTTTCCAAAGAAAATGAAAACCTGGCAGAATGCACCAAGGATTGGCCAAGGAGAGACGAACCACTAAAGAAGGATAAACACGGTATGTATAGTACTGGTTCTCTCACTTCTCTGTATTGCTTTGCTGCTGCTATGCTCTGTAGGCTTTTTGGAAATCCAGACATTAATAAGTTTTCATCTGAATGGCTACCGTTATTGAATGCTGTTGTTAATGATACTATGGTGGATTGGGCTAAGATATTATCTAACAACTTAGCCATGGTTGTTTTTAATTATCGGTCTAAAAGAACTGTTTCTCAGAGAATTTATCTCCCTTTTTACTTATCTGCTTATGTGATGGATTCAATCTGTTATGTTTCTAATTTTTATTTAATGGGGTGGAAATGGAAAACTCAAGATCCCCTATCCATTCATGTTTATCAAAAATAATTGTGGGATTCAAAGTGCATTCCCTATTTTTACAAGATTTTCCATGGAATCATGTTGCCCCTGTATAAAATGTTATATGATAAAGATGCTCCAAGGTTTTCTCCTGAAGCAAAGGTAGACATACTTCCTATTGCGAGATGGTTTGGAGAAGAATTGTTTACATATGTTAGGGTATTTGGAAGTTTTGCTTCTCCTCATGTTTTACCTTTGTATGTTCCTGATAAACTCATGGCCCGAGAAATTTCTTATCAAAACTGCGGAGAAGGAGGTTTGACTAAAGATTTGAAGGATAAAAAGAAGGCTATATGGCCACAATTTCCTGTGGCCTATGGGGCCTTTTCACTATTTGATGTTGTCCATGCATTCAAAGAAGTAAACAATATTACATGTTTATATTTGTTCAAGTTTCCAAGAAGACCATTCGACCCCTATGATATTGTTAAAAATTTCACTACTGCAGTCAAGATAAGAGTTTTTTCTAAAGAAGATGATCTTTTTGATGACATGTTCCAAGAAAAAGGCACACTTAAAGAGATTCTACATTCATCCCAAATACACTTTCCTCCAGCAGAATTTCAAGAATTCAAAATATACAGGGAAAGGAAGTTAACTACTATCCCTTTGGATAAATTACGTTTGGAGCCCGTAAGGGAACCAACTCCCAGTATAAGTCTCAGTGGAAATTCAGGAATAGACAGGCCTAAGTCAAAGTCTGGAAGAGAAACCTCTGAACAATGTAAGAGGTCTGATAATGACCATGATAAAAGTGAAGGGTCAGTAAGGGATACTGCCCAGTCAAAGGACCTTTCACAGCAACAGGTTTCAACCTCTCCACAGTTAAATATTCCCCCTCTCATTGTATAGAAACCATCAGTCAGAACTGAATTAGATAAGGAATGGGAGACATTCAATGATTTGATTAATATTGAAGGACATAACACACAGACACCTGTGAGTAATGTACAGACAACAAAAGATATATTCACAGCAGTAACTACCAAGGTCTCAGAAATGGAACATATTCCCATTACCCCATCCTCTGAAATCATGCTCAAAATAGAGGAAATACATCCTCTTGATGTATTTTATATTCCACAAAACAAGGCAGTGGTAAGAAGAAAAAGGAAGAAAATGAAATTGGAAAATGTGCTCTCTCATGATGCAGAACAATTAGATGTCTTATGGCAAGATCCTACTACTGATCCAACTAAAAATCTCACCAAATTATCTTAGATCACAGAAGGATATGCCTCTGCAGCTATTGATAAACCATGTGAGGTACGACAATTACTGAATGAGAAAGAAGATCAAGTACAGGTCTTGAAACAACAGCTGCAACAAGCCAATGTTAATAATGAAGCACATAAACAACTTGAAAATTTACAGCAGGACTTCCAACAAATGCAGGTAGGATATCAGAACAGTTTGGATGAAAAAGAAAAACAGCTACAAGTTATGCAAGAGATGCACAAGGATTATCCCAAGCTTACAGAATTTATCACAGAGTCTATTTCCTTAAATGATCAACTATTGTAGCAACATGAAATACTAAGCCAAAGAATATCATAGTGGAACTCTTATTGTGAAGAAAGTGATAAAATCACTAATCACATCGTAGACTTACGACATGATAATGATTTAACTGATAGAATAGTTACTGAATATTTGGATTGGAAAGAAATAGAGGAGGGAAAAAGAGCAGGTGCACCTATGATCGATGATAATCATAAAAAAATGCTCTTTAATAATTGGGATGCACAAATCAGGAAAACAGAGCAAGCGACAGAAGAAGCAACTACAACAGAAAGAAATATTATTGATTATATAAATGAAAATTTTCACAAGGAAAATTTAATCTTAGAAAGTACTCTAGGGTACCTACCAAAAGCACAGCAACTGCAGACAGACTGGAGACAAAAGGCTCTAGAAAAGGCATAATCGATTAAAAGATTAACAAAGTTAAATTGGGATTCTTACTGGGCGTGTCTGGTAAAACCACACAGCCAGTGCACGACTCTCAAGTGTATCATCAATTCTATAGAAAATATGGTGCCAACTCTTGTCAAATCCATTTTCACGAGACAGTTAAAGTCTGAAGTCGGCCAGCCTACTCTTCTCAAATCAATGCTGAATACTTGCAATTTCAAAGAACAGATTCACAAGTAGTTAGTTGTTTAGTTTTAATTTTAGATTTAGTATTAGTTTTGATTTATTTTTTTCCTAAAAAGAGAATGGTCATTTAAAACGCATCCTACATTTTTGTAATAAATTATTTTTATATTTAGTTAGTAGTATTTAAACCCTTCTCATGCATTTAGAGAAGGGTCCTGAAATTTGTCAAAAACTTGTCCTCGGAACATGCAGTTTTTCACCCTCCGAGGAGGTTTTGATGAATGAATGGAACATGATTTATTGATATATGTGTTTAATATCTGCTACTAATGTTGCACTTTTGTACTCTTAGGGGATGTTGGATTAAGAAGAGATAAGTCATTATTTCTTGAAGCTCATGAGTAGAACTAATTATAAATGGTACTTTTATCTCTTAACTATTTCTGCCTTTGTGTTAAAGTGATATTTATGTTCAGTTGTTTATGTATTAATGCTTGAATGCTTGAGTTATCATTTGGCACTTTTGTATGGTGATAGCTATTTGTTTATGCTTAATATATGAATAGCTTATTATGCGATATGTTTTTCACAACTGTTTCGTCTAACTTTTTATACGAACTGGTTTATCTTTATTAAATTATTTTCTTATAACACTTGAATGATTTCTATTACCAATTGTTATTTGAAATCATTTTAGATCACATAAGGAAAATATTACATCCCGGGTTAGTTTAGAATTAGATATTTTTGTTTAATTAGAATATAATTGCATGTTATAGATTATAATTAGAATAAAATAATTTCACTTAGGAATTTTTAGAAAGGAAATATCAATTCTCAACACACACATACACATATTGGGAAACTGGTCCCATTGTCCCCAGTCGGACCCACTATACCAAACAGAAAAGGAGCTGCCAACCAAGGTCTGGACTGGGTGGGTATCCCCCTTGTTGTAGACCCAATTTTCGGGGCTTCAACATATTTGGCGCTAGAAGGAGGGCATAAAACTATGAATGTCGAGTAAGTGAAAATCTAAATACCATTCCGGGAGTAAATCACCCTCACCATCTCCCTCGACTTCTCCATCGCACTTAAAATTTTTAAATCTAGAGCCAGAAGTCGAAAAAACAACAGACACCACCACAAACCTTGACTTTTCAGAAGAATTTGCTATTGAACCTCCTGAAGTTGAATCTTTGATTCATAAAATTCAGCGATCTTCAATATCACCTCAAAGATTTGATAAATCTCAAGGAAGTGTAACTTCATAATATAATCTTGCTCATCCTCTTACCAAATTACAGAGCGAAAATCTTGGCATTCAGCTAACTGAGTTACCTCTACCTACAAGGAAGAAAGCAAGGAAATCACCTAAAGGGTCTGATAGTGAGACTCTTTCATCATCATCATCCATCTCAACCTCTTCACCGCGAAGTCAACCATCTACCCCTCCACTTCAGACTATTGTCCGTTAGACCACTGGAACTTCCACATCTCCTTCTCAAACATCTAGAATCGTAATATCCTCATCTTCCCAACTGCAGGGATCGTCTTCTACACTTTCCTCTGTTAGTAGTTTAGCGATGGCTCAATATCTATGGAATAACCCAGGGGCAGTCTTAATGCCTACACCCTTGAGTCAATTACCAGCCCATCCTGAAAAATGGCTGTCTAATTTTAATCTTGAAGCAGGCATGCTAGCAGAAGATCATATAAATAACTTTATGTTATCCATAAATCTCAATGGAGTTACTAATGAATATGCTATCGTCCAAATTTTTCCCTATACTCTACAAGGAGCAGCTAGATCATGGTATTTCTCATTACCATCTGGATCTATTACTTGTTGGGATATCTTCCAAGATCAATTTTTGACTAAGTTTGGTGATGACAGTTCTACAACGACACTCAATGACCTGTCTAATCTTCGAGCTAAGTCAAAAGAACCCATCAAGGATTTGAATTCACGTTCCAATAAATTGTTAGATAAAATTCCTACTACTTCCAAGCCTAGCGAAGAAGTGCGAAGTGAATGGTACATCTCAGCCTTACCATCAAATATAACAATATTCATTGATAGGGCTAACAAAACAACTTTAGCTGGCAATATGAAGTAAGAAATAACAATAGAGAAACATATCATTGCTTTAGAAAATAAAAATGCGATAGAAGAATGAAAATCCAAGAAGGTTACTTTTAAGGAAGACCCCAAGAAAAACATTCGAAAGATCCATTCGATTTAGAAGGATTGCAGAAAGTTTTGAAAACCATGTCCAACGAAATGGTTGACATTAAGAAACAAGTAGCAGAAACATCTTCTAAAAAGTCTTTCAAGCCTTATAGAAGAAACCCTTCAACTGATTCAAAACCACCAAATGCTATTAAAAATGTTGAATAAGAAGAAGAAGAAGATCAGACTACTACTGAAGAAACTACCGATGAAGAGGAAGTTGTAGAGGTACAAGGTACATGGGATTTCATCCTCCCAGATGAGGAAGATCAAGAAGCATCCCCGGTCAGCACTCGAAGTATAAATCAACTTGATCCTCCTCAACCTACTCCTAAGCCAAAGAGTGCAAGCTCAATGACTAAGGATAAATTTGCACCCAAGAAAACGACATCTAAAGCAACTCAAACTAGCCCATTCCAAACTGATTCATCAACTCCATCAAAAACACTTATCGTTTCGGATGAAATGGAGTATAATATCATAGAAGACATGAAGAAGACTAGGGCTAACATCACTTTTTATGAATTGAGAAAGTTCAAACACCAGCAAAAGGTACTTTTGAAAGAATTACATGCTATACCAAAAAAAAATTTGCCCGATCCTGTAATTTGTCAAGCTTCCAATGAGATGGGAATACCTCCAACTAATGTGATTAGTAAAGTTGATCTAGAAAATATCGCTTTAATTGGAGGAAGGTCGAGATCTCATACTCCTCCATTTCTTCTTACTTACGAAGTTTTCAATAAAAATTGCATAATTGTTTAGTGGATTTTGGAGCTTCATCTAATATTCTACCAAAATCAATATGTGCAAAGTTGAACATTCAACCACAAAATTCTGCTATGCACATAGTCCAGCTAGATCGATTGCAAGTTGAAGTGATTGGCGAATTAAATCAGGTTACCATAAGGCTGTCATCTAATCCAAAGTTAGGTCAAGTTATCAACATTTTAGTTGTAGATATTCCATAATTTTATGGCGTAATTCCTAGCAGAGATTGGTCAGAAAAACTTCATGGATACTTTGCAACTGATTGGTCGTACATGTGGCTTCCTTACAATGGTAAACCAAATCAGATAAAAGTTGAGTGAGAAAAACATAAAAAATACATAGTAACAGAATTGGAAGGAGAAAATGAACGAGTAGCATACAACAATAATATTATTGGAAACTATTCAGTTGATTCTTTCTTAGGAAATTTTAATGCTCATACTTCACCTTACTTAGAAAATTATGTTTTATCTCAAATAGTAAATTTTTCCCAAAGAGATAGTTCTAAATGCATTAATTTTGTAGATACTCCTGTAAATAAATCTTTATTTTGGAAGTTTTTTTTTTTATGGTTCTAAGTCTAATGAAGGAGCAAGAGCAGGATGCGTATTGGTTAGTCCAGAGGGAAAAAAAATTATGCTAAATTGCATACTCAAGTTCGATTGCACCAATAATACCGCAGAATACGAGGATTTAGTCCAAGGATTATACAAAGCAATCAGATTAGACATCAAATATCTACAAGTTTTTGGATATTCTGAAATTGTAATCAAACAAGTAGGCAATACTATACATTTTTTATCGGGTCATTTAAAGAATTATCAATATTTAGTTCAAGATCTGACTGAACACTTTATAGCATTTAATATTTCATCAATTCCCAGAATCCAGAATGCTAGTGCAGAGCTTCTAGCTAATGTAGCTTCGAAACTCATTCCTACAGAAGACTATAGCCCTGATCGATTTTCAATCGAATTAATCTTTAGACCCTCGATTCCTGATAACATTACCAATTGGAGGATTTTCAATGATGATCCTGATATTGTAAGCTTCCTCACATCTGAAGGATCTTATACCAATGAAATAATTGATGAGGAACAACATGATAGAAAATTGCAACATGATAGCACTAATAATGCTATGCCAAAGTCAGTAGTCAAGTTAGAGGACCTTTATGATTTGAAAGTTCGATTCAAAAGATATACCAATTCAAAACTGCAAAGTTCAACTTTGAACTATGAATTAGTAAATCTAGGAACTGATATCAAACCATAGAATATCAACATAGGCCTCGGCCTAGCTCCTGAAGAAAAATTAGTGTATGTTCATCTCTTGAAACAATACAAAAGTGTCTTTGCTTGGAACTACGATGAACTCAAAACTTATGACACTTCTATCATCCAACATACTATCCCAATGATAAATGATGAAAAACATTTCCAACAAAAGCTGAGACAGATCCATCCCAATCTAGAAAATCAGATCAAATATGAACTCAATAAGTTATTGAAAGCCAAGATTATTTTTCCTGTTCGACATTCTAAATGGGTTTCCAATATGGTTCCCGTTAGAAATAAGAACGGAGACATTAGAATTTGCATTGACTTTCGAAATCTTAACAAAGCCTACCAAAAAGATAATTTTCCTTTGCCTCCTATGGAGCAAATATTGCAGGTAGTTGCAGGATCAGAATTTATGTCTTTCTTAGATGGTTTCTCTGGCTACAACCAAGTGTTGGTTCATCCTGATGACCAATTGAAAACCACATTCAGAACCAAATGGGGCACTTATGCATATCGAAAGATTCCTTTTGGTCTGATCAACGCTGGTGCCACATTTCAAAGAGCAATGGACATCGCTTTCAAGGGATTAGTTAACAAATCAGTGGTAATTTATTTGGATGATATAACTATATATTCCAAGAAATGAGGCAATCATCTTAGAGATTTAAAACAGATATTTCAACGGTGTCAAAGGTATGGAATTTCACTTAACCCAAAAAAATATTTTTTTGCATTAAGTGAAGGAAAAATTCTTGGATTCATAGTGTCAAAATCTGGAATTCCTATTGATCCTGATAGAATCAAGGAGATTTCTGAAATACCCTTACCTCACAACAAGAAAGCTATGCAATCTTTCCTTGGCCAAATTAATTTTGTAAAGAGATTTGTGCCAGATTTTTCAAGAATTGTATCTCCTTTACAAGCAATGATTAAAAATAATTCAAACTTCAAATGGGGCCAAAATGAATATGAGGCATTCAATCTGATCAAAAAATTAATTGTCAATGTTCCATCTTTAGCAACTCCAAATTTTTCAAATCCTTTTATTTTGTATACATTTTCCTCTGATAAATCATATGTTGTGATACTCACTCAAGAAAATCAAGACAAGGCAGAAGCCCCAATTGCCTTTTTCAGTTCAAATTTACAGGGAGCTGAGTTGAATTATTCAGATGTAGAGAAACAATTTTATGTTGTTTTCAAAGAAATTAAATATTTCAGACCCTTTCTACTTAAAACCCATACAAAAATCATAGTATCATTTCCAGCAGTAAGAAATCTCTTAGTACAGAAATATGTGGGTGAGGAAAGAGCCAATTGGATAAATGCCTTACAAGAATATGATGTAGAAATCAAACCAGCAAGTATTGTAAGAGGTCAAGGCTTTTGCAAATACTAGCGAGAGCATCGCTTATTTCTGAGAAACCATCTGCAGAGATACAAATGTATGAGGTAAGCCTAAACGATTTTGAATCATTATATGTTGATATCATATTTTATCTAAAGAATGGATATTCTCCCCAAAATCTCGATTACACAAAGAAAAAGATCTCTAAGGTTGAAGGCAAAACAATATCATCTTGTGAATGATGTTCTTTTTAGAATGAATTATGATTCTGTTCTCCTTAGATGTCTTGAGAAATATGAAGCTGAAAAAGTCTTGCAGGAACTTCACGATGGGCCAGTAGGTGGACATTATGCTGGAGATACTACTGCACATAACATCCTTCGCGCAGGCTATTACTGGCCCACATTATTCAAAGACTGACATAGCTACGTAAGGAAATGTCAAGTTTGTCAAACTGTTGCTGGAAGAAAAAAGAAACCATCATTTCCATTACAACTAGTCAACATTGAATAGCCTTTTGATCAATGGGGATTGGATATAATAGGTGAGATCGTTCCTCACTCTTCTAAGCAACATAGGTATATCATTACAGCAAATGATTATTTTACTAAATGGGTAGAAGCAGTTCCTCTTAAAACTTCTAATACTGAGCATATCATCGAGTTCATAGATCAATTCATAATCACCAAGTTTGGTTTACCTTCTGCTTTAATGTTTGATAATGCATCGTATTTTTATGGTAATTCTATGACTGAATTTTCACTTAAGAGAGGTTTCAAACTTAAATAATCTGCCAATTATTATCCACAGCAAAATGGGTTAGCTGAATCTACAAATAAAAACTTAATCAGAATCATTAAGCGAACCATTGATCAAAATCATAAAAGTTGGCATAATTCTTTAATATATGCTTTATGGGCAGATCGAATAACACAGAAAGCCTCCATTGGCACTTCTCCCTTTAATTTAGTTTATGGGAAAGAAGTGGTTCTTCCAACTCATCTAGTAATTCCTTCTTTGTCCTTAGTTCAATATATTGATGAAGCACTAACTTCTTCCTTACAACTAAGACAACTGGAAATAATTAAGCTAGAAGAACAACGAGAACAGGCCAAAATAACTCATACTCATCACCAAGAATTAGTTAAAGCTTCTTTTGATTTAAACATGATATCCAGAAAGGATTTTCAGGTCAGAGATCTACTCTTAAAATGGGACAAGGCTCATGAGGAAAACGGGAAACATATGAAATTTCAACGAATGTGGCTTGGTCCTTTCCAAATCGCAGAAATCATAGGTCCATCTACTTTTGTGTTACAGTATTTAACAAGAAAAAGAGATTCTTTATCTGTTAACGGATAGATCCTCAAAAAATATTTTCCATAGGAGATCATTCTTCTATTTTTGTATATTAGTTTTCTTTATTTTCATAATAAAACTAGTTGTTAATGGTTACATTTGGAATTCACGAAAAAGATACAAATTCTCTTTTATATTTTGTTTTTTCACTTGTATAAATAGAATTCGTCTAAGAAATTGATCATTATTATTGAAAGCTATAGTTAAAAGCTTTAAACCTAGAAATGATACTAGTTTCAACTTTGAAAACTTTGATAAAAAACAACTTTTAGTGGGAAATTGTTTTATATCAGTCTAATGAAAAGTATCAATAACAAAATGAAGATTCTCTGTTAAAAGGTTCTTTCCAAAAACTCTACCATTTTCATCCAGAACTATCTTAAGGAAACAATGACTTCCTCCCCACCTAGGAAATTACAATGATCAAAGAATAATCCAATGATACACTTTAGCTTAAAGAGTAAGAGGTCTCATCACGAGCCAACTTATCATGATCATAGATATTATAGCTTGCTGACTTTGCCAATACTACATACCACAACAAGGCAATGACTTAAGATTGTTGCAATCAAAAGACAAGGGGTCTCATCACGAGCCAGCTTGTTCAGCAAAGTTATAAATAAAGTGAATGGCACTGTCATAAATTGGCTACCAAACCAAGATATTGTTCTTTAAGGATTAAAAAAAAAGAAAAATGAAAGCAATAAGTGTAGATATGGATTTATATTTAAAAATTATATATTTCTCTAAGTAGGATACATGATCATTGCTGGGTAACAGGTAACCCTGTCGAGGCTACAGATGCCTGATTGCAGCAGAGGCTCTACCTATGACAAATGAGCATATTTAAAACTGATTTACAGAGAGGCCTTTTTTTTTATCTTTATGACCAAGTAGTGACTGATATAGATACAAGGACTATCTTGAGGAAGTAAACAGTCAAAGTTGAATATAGAAGAAATGAAATATCATTGATAGATAAAAGCATAATGTACTTTGTCTTTCTATTATAAAGTTTGATTTTCTGAAAATTTTTATATTTTGAAAGTTTAGAAAATTCAAAAGAAAAGCAGAGATAACTGGTTCTTCCAAGTGAATCACCAAGTGTTGTGGCCAGCAACAACCCCCCTTCTTATTTAGTATCATCACTAATACTAAATAAGTGGGGACCCTGAGTAAAAAATTTAGAAAATCGATTAGTAATTATATTTCCTTTTTCAATAAAACTTACTATCATAAACTTAAGAATATTCCTTGAAAAATCTTTAAAAACTTAAGTTTTATGATAGGATAAAATCATTCTTTAAAAAATATCGCATCGCAAATAGGTAATGAATACCTCCTTACAAGCGGAATTATAAGATTGTGAGATTGCGATGCAAAACTATGCACTAAAATAACATTCATCACATCGCATGCCTCAAATGTCTTATGTTACGCTGAAAAACCTCAAACCACCGATATGCGATGGCATATATCGCAAATCGCAGAAAACACACATTAACGAAGATTTTTCATTCGTTGCGATCCATCGATTTTGCGATCCTGCAATTTTGCAATATTTCAATTTGTGATTTTGCGATTTTGCGACATTAAGCAAATCGCAGATCACCTTATCGCAGATCTTTACGGTTCATTTTACAAAAAAATCTTTCCATAAATCGAGACTTGGTTATGCGCTTTAATGTTAATCAATGAATTGATTGTAAATCATTAATGAAATATGGTTTCATTCTGATCAAAGAGCTATTTCACGTAAGGTGGTATATTTTATACGTCTTCAGAATTTAAAACTTTCCCGGCACCTTTTTCCTATCATTATTCTCACTTAATTTGTAAACTGCAGGAGCGAAGAACAGAGAACTATACAAAGCAGTATTCAAGGTATTATGGGAAAGAAAGACAAGGCTCTGAGTTCTGAAGATAAAGAAATGACGCCCTTGTATACATACACTGCCTGTAACAAAGATGTTGGTATTAATACTTGGGAGGGCATGTATAAGATACTTGAGGAAGAGAACCCCAGAGTAATGGACGTTACAGCTACTGCAGGCTCACATGGGTCTTCTGATGAGTCCATTACAGAGCTAGCTTGTTCATTCTTGCACTGGATAGCAGCGAGACCTAGAATTCTTCCATACACAGACATGGTTAAATGGGTACTCGACAGTATTGATATTACGAACAGACAATTTAAGACTCAGGGTCAAGAGATCATTGGCTCATTTACTCCACAAGATTTGAGACTCATGTATCATTTGCCATAACCACATGCAACTTATAACAAATAGCTCATGGAGAAGTTTTCCAAATAAAATGAAAACCTGGCAGAATGCACCAAGGATTGGTCAAGGAGAGATGAACCACTGAAGAAGGACAAACACGGTATGTATAGTACTAGTTCTCTCACTTCTCCGTATTTCTTTGCTACTGCTATGCTCTATAGGCTTTTTTGAAAGCCATACATTAATAATTTTTCATCTGAATGGCTACCGTTATTGAATGTTGTTATTAATGCTACTATTGTGGATTGGGCTAAGATATTATCTGACAACTTAGCCACGGCTATTTTGAATTATCGGTCTAAAAGAACTATTTCTCAGAGAATTTATCCCCCTTTTTACTTATCTTCTTATGTGATGGATTCAATCTGTTATGTTTCTATGTTTCCTTTAATGGGGTGGAAATGGAAAACTCAAAATCCCCTACCTATTCATGTTTATCACAAAGAATTGTGGGATTCAAAGTTCATTACCTATCTTTACAAGATTTTCCATGGAATCATGTTGCTCATGTACAAAATGTTATATGATAAAGATGCTCCAAGGTTTTCTCCCGAAGCAGAGGTAGACATACTTCCTGTTGCGATATTTTTTGGAGAATAATTGTTTACATATGTTAGGGTATTTGGAATTTTTTCTTCTCCTCATGTTTTACATTTTTATGTTCCTGATAAACTCATGGCCCGAGAAATTTCTTATCAAACCTACAAAGAAGGAGGTTTGACTAAAGATTTGAAGGACAAAAAGAAGGCTATCTGGCCACAATTTTCTATGGCCTGTGGGGCATTTTCACTATTTGATGTTGGCCATGAATTCAAAGAAGTAAAAAATATTACATGTTTACATTTGTTCAAGTTTCCAAGAAGACCATTCAACCCCTATGATATTGTTAAAAATTTCACTACTGCAGTCAAGATAAGAGTATTTTCTAAAGAAGATGATCTTTTTGATGACATGTTCCAAGAAAAAGGCACACTTAAAGAGATTCTACATTTAGCCCAAATATGGTTTCCTCCAGCAGAATTTCAAGAATTCAAAATATATAGGGAATTGAGGTTAACTACTATCCCTTTGGATAAATTACGTTTGGAGCTCATAAGGGAACCAACTCACAGTATTAGTCTAAGTGGAAGTTCAGGAACTGACATGTCTAAGTCAAATTCTGGAAGAAAAACCTCTGAACACTCTAAGACATCTGATAATGACCATGATAAAAGTGAAGGGTCAGTAAGGGATACTGCCCTGTCAAAGGAGCTTTCACAGCAACAGGTTTCAACCTCTCCACGGTTAAATCTTCCCCCTCTCATTGTACAAAAACCATCAGTCATAACTGAATTAGATAAGGAATGGGAGACATTCAATTATTTTATTAATATTGAAGGACATAACACATAGACACCTGTGAGTAATGTACAGAAAACAAAAAATATAGTCACAGCAGTAACTACCAATGTCTCAGAAATGGAACATATTCCCATTACCCCATCCTCTGAACTCATGGTTAAAATAGAGTAAATTCATCCTCTTGATGTATTTTATAGTCTGCAACACAAGGCAATGGTAATAAGACAAAGGAAGAAAAGGAAATTGGAAAATGTGCTCTCTCATGATGCAAAACAATTAGATGTCTTATGGCAAGATCCTACTAGTGATCCAACTGAAAATCTCACCAAATTATCTCAGATCATAGGAGCATATGCCTCTGCAGCTATTGATAAAGCATCTAAGGTACGAAAATTACTGAATGAGAAAGAAGATCAAGTACAGGTCTTGCAACAATAGCTACAAAAAGCCAACATTAACAATGAAGCACAGAAACAACTTGAAAAATTTCAGCAGGACTTCCAACAAATGCAGATAGCATATCAGAATAGTTTGGCTGAAAAGGAAAAAAAGCTACAAGTTATGCAATAGATGCACAAGGATGATCCCAAGCTTATAGAATTTATCACAGAGTCTATTTCCTTAAATGATCAACCACTGCAGCAACAGGAAATATTATGCCAAAGAATATCACAGTGGAACTCTTATTGTGAATAAAGTGATAAAATCACTAATCACGTCATAGACTTACGACATGATTATGATTTAACTGATAGAAGAGTTACTGACTATTTGGATTGGAAAGAAATAGAGGAGGGGAAAAGAGAAGGTGCAACTATGATCAATGATAATCATAAAGAAATTGTCTTTAATAATTGGGATGCACAAATAAGGAAAGCAGAGCAAGTGGCAGAAGAACAGCTACAGCAACAAGTAATATTATTGATTGTATAAATGAAAATGTGCACAAGGAAAATCTAATCTTAGAAAGTACTCCAGGGTACCTACCAAAAGCATATCAACTGCAGACAGACTGGAGACATAAGGCTCAAGAAAAGGCAGAATCGATTAAAAGATTAACAAAGTTAAATTGGGATTCTTACTGGGTGTGTCTGGTAAAACCACACATCCAGTGAATGACTCTCAAGTGTATCATCAATTCTACCGAAGAGGTGGCACCAGCTCTTGCCAATTCCGTTTTCACAGGAAAGTTAAAGTCTGAAGTCAGCCAGCCTACTCTTCTCAAATAAATGATGAATATTTGCAATTTCAAAGAACAGATTCAAAAGTAGTTAGCTGTTTAGTTTTAATTTTATATTTAGTATTAGTTTTGATTTATTTTTTTCCTAAAAAGAGGACGGTCATTTAAACTACATCCTACATTTTTTTAATAAATTATTTTTAGATTTATTTAATATTATTTAAACCCTTCTCATGCATTTAGAGAAAGGTCCTGAAATGTTTCAAAAACATGTCCTCAGAACATGCAATTTTGCACCCTCTGAGGAGGTTTTGATGAATGAATGGAACATGATTTATTGATATCTGTGTTTAATATCTGCTACTAATGCTGCACTTTTGTACTCTTAGTGGATGTTGGATTAAGAAGAGATAAGTCATTATTCCTTAAAGCTCATGATTATAACTAGTTATAAATGGTACTTGTATCTCTTAACTATTTCTGCCTTTGTGTTAAAGTGATATTTATGTTTAGTTGTTTATGTATTAATACATGAATTCTTGAGTTATTATTTGGCACTTTTGTATGTTGATAGCTATTTTTTTATGCTTAATATATGAATAGCTTACTATGCGATATAATAGTTGAATGATCTTTATTACCAATTTTTATTTGAAATTATTTTAGATCGCATAACGAAAATATTGCATGTCGGGTTAGTTTAGAATTAGATATTTATGCTTAATTAGAATACAATTGCATGTTATAGATTAGAATTAGAATAAAAGCATTTCGCTTAGGAATTTTTAGAAAGGAAATATCAATTCTCAACACACACATACACATATTTGGAAATTGGTCCCATTCTCCCCATTCAGACCCACTATACCAAACGAAAAAGGAGATGCCAACCAAGGTCTGGACTAGGTGGGTATCCCCCTTGTTGTAGAACCGATTTTTTGGGCTTTAACAACTCAGTAGGGAATATCTTAAGATATTCCACTATGGATTCATAGTAGTATGGAAACACATTAGAATTTCTAAGCCAGAGATAGACTGGTAGGGAATATCACCTCTAAAGAGAGGGTGAAAACCAGAGGCTTCCTGGCCTGTTCTAGACTCTGTCTATAGAGAACTGATGAAACACAAAAAATGTGGGAAAAACACACTCCTCTTGGATTTTTCTACCCTTTGGAACCTTAGATCTATATATCTAAATAATGGATCCAAAAGAGAAGAAAAAACCAAACAAGTAAGAAGCGGGAAATTCCACTCTCAAGAAATTCTACAATAGGCTCAAGGAATATGATGTATAAGAAATCTAGTGTAAAAATAACGCAGAACAAGGCCGGGATCCCTTATTTTAGGCTTCATGGGACCTCCATGCATATTTTCAGGAAAAAAAATGGGTTTAGAGGGATTAAATAGATCTCCCACAATCGACACTAGTTGAAAATCGGCGAAAGGAGAGGGCTGAGTTAATAGAGAAACCCTCCTTCAGAAATTGCACAGTGTCTGCTGGAAGTCACTAGAAATCAACCATTAAAATCTTATTACAGTATGGAAGCAAGAAATAAGATCCATAATTAATTTCCTTTGTAGAATAATTGAATTTACATGAAGCAAGAGCAAGAATTCTTCATAAATTAAGCAATAATACATGTAAAAGCTGCAGAAAAAACTTCACAGTGTCGCATATGAGGAGCTTCGGCTGCTATAGGTTAAAACTCAGATCTAAAACTAATAAATGGCTAAAAAATCATATCCATAGCAGATTTGGAAGCTACTCAGCCTTCTTAAAAAGATCCCCTTTGGGTTTTATCAAAATAATGCATAATAAAGTCTAGATCTAGCTTTTTGTACAATGAAATGCAGAAAACTTCAGGGATTTCTGAAGATGAATTTAATTAAATTATATATCAGATCTCAATAATATTATATCAGTAAGCTAATTTACAAATATTCACTATGAGAGACAAGCCTCAATCACTTGAGATCCAGTACGATGAGAAATCCAAATAGTAGTGAAGCTAGTACATGAAATAACGTAGTTCATGGAAGGGACTGCACAGTAGCTTGAATGAAATGATACAACAAATAAAAATTATAGATCTGAAAGTAAAATGAGAGTGAGATCCTCTTTCGGGTGTTCACAAGACACCCTCCCTGAGAGAAATATCCTCTACACAACTAGATCATTGCAAATCTAGTTCACCCACTTGTTGCAACTCACATGTAGCTGAAAAAACCTCAACACAACCAACGCTACTCATAGAGATGGAGCTTGGAAAAAATGCCATATAGTGGTGAGATGCATCCCAATCTGCTCCAAAGAGCTACTCCATGGAAGGAGGGAGAATTCCTAAGCAGGAAATGCTCTTCCCTTAGGCTAAACGGCCAAGAGACTAGAGTTGCTGCAGCAACTTCTAAAATCATCAACAACCTTTGCTTGTTGCCTCTCCTTCTTTTTGTAACATGAGGGCTTGCCAAATCCCTAAACAATCTTCTTCAAATTATCCTCTTTCACACAAGATATCCTCTTCTAGAAGTACGTTGTGCTTGATGGATAAGCTTCCCTCCAATCTACATTGTAGGTGGGGCCAAGATTGACCCATTCAAATGAATTTCCCCTTTTTACACTTAAGGGTGTTTAATATAATAGCCCAGATTTATCCCCTTTCACATTGGGCATGTATTTTTTCTCAACTTAGGAGTTTAATAAACCTCCTTCTCATACTTTTTTTCATGAATAAAACAAACTAAAAATAAAATGCAACATTCCCATTAGCTGCAAAAATTGGGAATATTACAGGTGTAGTGTGGAAATCATGGTTTTCCCATGGTTTCTCCTGAAACATAAAATATACGAAGTATGGATATTCATACTCCCAATGGGAACCTTCAACTCTTGTGCCACTCTCTGAACAAAGCTTCTCATAAACATAATAAAATCATCAATATATGGGAGCATAAAGAAATGCAAGCAAGTTCCCATATGACAACCAGGAGGCGGATCATAGTTCCATATGTGGAACCAACACAATGAGTCCCTTGCATACCTCAAAACAAAGTGTAACAAGTGTATTTTCAACCACTTTTTTGCTGCCACAATCATCCTACAAGATGGAATCATGAAAGTAACATTTGGTGTCAATGATGTGCACCAAAATTCATGTGGAATCCCCCACATACCACAAATAGAATGGCCAATATTAATGCTGCAAATGGCCTCAAGTACATCACAATAAAATATATAAGAAGGAAAGACCATCCTTCGTACAATATGTTTCTCATAAAAAGTAAAGGAGTACAAATCATAAAGCATAAATATACATCCTTTAGCATGAACTTTGGTCATTGAGCTGAAATGTCTCAATTGAAAGTTCTCCCTCACTCCCAATGAGCAGGGAAGTGGTTGTGACAACATCTCTATCATCATCCAGGCTATGCATCTCTCCATCTGCTGATTTACATCTTTCTGGATGCCCTCCCAAGTGAACTCCTTATTCAAGGAATAATATGTATCAAGGTGCATAGAAAGAAAGTCCACATGTGCTGCATATAACAACTTCTCCTTGAGCACCGAAGCTCTAGTTAACAAGACTCTGCCATAAGAATAGATGACCTCATCATCCAACATGTATCTATCATATCCCTATGGATCATCAAGAATCATGCAAGCACCAATATTCTTGGAGTACTCTACCAAAATTTGAGACCTCCAATATGGATCAATCCTCCTAAGAGACAGTGTTGAAGATCTGAAATGTGAAGCCCCCTACATGATGATTTCTTCTCCCTTGACATCCCTCATGAAAAATTCTTCAAAAATAATGCTTCTCTATGTGATAGATCCATCCCAAATTGGAAGCACCTCCTCATCCTAAAAGGTTAAAGAGTAGCCCATTTGAAACATGCTAGTGTCATATCATATTGTTGCAACATCATGAAATGTATGGAATAATATTGGCCCATACCCTCTCAATAACATCCAAAGAAACAAAAAATCTAGTTGACTTCCCACACCATCACCATATAAGTCATGGAGAAATAACATGAGAGTTGATATGAAAGATATCACATCACTCCAATACACCCAAACTCCTTGCTTCCATAAGATGTAAGTGCCATGCCAAGTTCCATCCACCATCCTACCCTTTGAAATAGAATGTGTCATAGGATGATGGAACTCTTTCAAGAGTAACCAACACAGCCTTGCATCACATTGTCTAGTGTCGTAGATCTGCAAGTGGTTTCCCAACCTCTTTCTCATCAACATCACCCATCCAACCCATGGTGAGTGTCTACCATAATGTCCAAAAGTGGCATTCTTCCAATGGTGAATACCATCCTCCCAAATCAGATTTTTGTATTTTCATTTCATGGGATGTTGAAATGAAATCTCCTCAATGACCAAGTTGATCCCATAAGGATCCAAATGGGTGGTAGGAAAAACCCTCCCATCATGATGTGTAGTGCTCATCAAGAAATATCCAACACAATCATGAGAGATGTTATCCATCATAAGATTTCCTCCATCATCTATCTGCTTATTCTTTGTTATACATATGGGAAGGTCATTAGAATTCTCCAACAATGGTTGGGCCCCCAATCCATCACTGTTGCTCAATGACATCGTTGTTGATCTCCATGATGGTGCAATTTCTACCTCAAGATCATATCCAATGTTGAACACATATTTTTGCAATGCATTATTCAAGACAATAGTCATCCCATCCTCCAAGAATCTACATTCCAATCCCAAAGGTCGTGTGCATCTCAACAATGATACACTAGGATGACCATTTGTCTCCTCCTTGAATAAATCAAGGCTTCTCAGCAAAGTGAAAGTTTTCTGGTCCAAATCAAAAATATATTTTGACCCTTGGTCATGCAATGGTACCTTCCCATCATCCTCCATAAGATGTATTGGAATAACAAGAAATGGAAACATGTGCATACCTTGGTAAAACTTGGGAACATCCTGTACTACTACAAGGGTTCCTATTTCTAGTGTGATGGCTTTCCCAACTATTGATGATGATGGCTGATCTTCTATGGCTTCATCAGTGTTGGTACAAATATATTCTTCTTCATGCATCTCCAGAATGGTGCATGGGAATCTAGATATCAAGAGATTAAGATCACTTTGCAAAGATGCAAGTGTCCTTTCTCTTGAAGCAAGTGCTCCTACAGTAAGTGGTGGTGAAGGCTTCTTCTCCTCTGATTTCTTCTTGTCAAACTTCTTGATCAACCTTTGAGTAAAATTTTTATATGAAGTCACTTTTGTATGACTCAAATGGCTGAACCACCAATTGTTTTCTTCACCCTAAAGGTGCAGTGCTGCAATCTCAACAGCCTCTTTCTCTACTACTGGATGTAGCAGAAAAAATACATCCAAATTCTTTCCCCAAGCCTTTGTTGTGCATGAATATGATCCAGAAGAATTAGACAATAGGAATCTATTGCCTCTTTTTATTCTATTTATGCAAGGTCTCCTTTCTTCTTTGAGCTGAATAATCTATGGAAGAGTTAGACTCTTCTTGATAGCTCTAGTTTGAGACCTATATTCTGCAAGGTAGTCACTTAGAATCTCATGATCTAAGTTTCCTCCATCACTATGTGTCTTGTCCTCATAATAAAAGGGCATAGCATGTTTATTTGGAGATCTATGCAATACCAGATCTTCTTTTTGCTAATAGGAAGTACATGGACCTTCCTCATCTTAAAACCCTAATATGGTTTCACTTATTTCCTTCATTATTATTGGCTTGACCTCCTTGGTGAGGTCCTTCTTAGATCTAAAAAGAGATGACATGACACTCATTCCTCCCATCATTTTTATATATTTCTTCTTCTATAGCATCTTGGCTTAAAACTCACAGGATGAGCCAAATATCATGCTCTGATACCACTGTAATATTCCCAAATGGGAAAACTCAGCAATACATGCATAAATAACACAATTTTTAGAAATGTATGCAATAAATTTCAAGTACATCTCAAGGATTCCTTAGATCTATTATTATATCACTCAAATATAAAATGAATTAAAAGACAAATCACTATTGCATAGTTAAACAGGTCTCCCATGCCATAAATAGCCCAAAATCATGAAAAAATAGGGACTGTAACCATGTATGAAAGTTAGAATACCATGAGAGCATTCTTTTATCACCTCTGCAACAATATTAGGTTGTACATTAGATTTGGAGTAAGTATGTGGACAAAAAATTTCTATAGTAGATATATGCACTATACAAGCTCATTTATCAATCCCCCTTGGGGTTTTCAGCAAAAAAAAATGTACAAAATGTAGATCTGAGATCTAAGACTGCAGATCTATGGAAATATTTAGATCTAGAAAGTGGATCTGATTTGATATGAATAGTAAAATTATCTCCTCCAATAGATCCCCAAAGTGAAGGGCATATCCCCAACACTCAGAAAACTAGCTCTCCAAATGGTGCATTGAATCACCTTGCAACAACTCCTTAAAAAATTACGTAGATTTGGACATATTCTACGCTGTAGGGATAAAAATATAGCTGGACTATAGCCAAGATATGAAAATATAGCTCAATACCCTTAATATTGTCTTCCCAATGGATTATAACCCTTCTTGACTGAAAATTAGTATTGAGATGGCCTAGATCTGAAGATCAAGCCTCCAGTTGTTGCAGCTTACTAAAGCAATCAAACCCTCAGTAGGATTTGTGCTGTCAAAGGAATATGAAGCTTGGCCTCAAGCCAAATAGTGGACAACATGGTGCAAGGCTCCTCCAAGAGCTACTCAATGGAAGAGGTGGGATTCCCAATCATGAAAAACTATTCTAAACAACATACAATCTCAGCTAAACAACCGGAGAAAGAAATATGTTTAAACAAACCATATAATCATAAAATCATAATCATAATCTAACCCCATATGACTGCCATTCTCCTCCTTATAAAAAATGTTAACCTTCTAACCTTTGGTCCCACTCATTAGCATTTCCATCTTCATGCAAAGAATCTCCCTCTAAAACTGTGCTTTCCCATCATTAATACCACTCCTCCATAACAACGCTGATGGATTTGGTCAATATTGACTAGATCTCCATGCAATGTATTATTCCACACTCAAGGTGGCTTTATTATAATTATCTAAATTGATCCATATTCCCACTAGGTTATCTCCATTATTGTTACACATCCTCCATAATAGCTTAGTTGACTTGGTCAAACTTGAATTTTTCCACATGAATTTGGCACTTTTTCACACATGAAGGTGTTTTATCCAGCTATGAATATGTTCTCTTTCCCCATTAAGAGGGTTTTTATTGCTGCTAGAAATATTTATGGGTCTCACTACCCATTTATTCATCTAACTATGTGTTTGGAGAAAAATTAATATTCCAATTAGTTGTATGCTAATTTATGAATATTACAAAAACTATGTCTAAAACTCATGCCACATGGATCCCAAGAAAATAGCTGCAATTTTCCATTAATGTCCAAGCCAAAATGATGCTTGATCAATACAATCTTTCAAACGGATGCCAACCATTACAATGACTGAAAAAATACACCTTATAGAGCTCGAAACCACTTCCTCTCATCCTCAGGGGTCGAATCCTTGAGGTGAGGGAGTTGTTACATCAAAAGTTGAGCTGAAAGCTAGAGTCTAGCATGAGGAAAGTGACTCATTGCTATCTTTTAGAAATGATACATTTGACTTCAACTAATGAGTTAAATAATGTAGATACCTTAGGTACAAGTAAAATATGACATTTAAATTGGTAAATTTTTCACTTACCCAAGTAAAAAGTGAAACAGAAGTGAAAGTTCAAAATTTGATGAAACTGGTGAAAATGTAAATTTCCTAGTAAGAGCGCAGCGCCATGATAGAAAAATTGACATGTTTTGTAAGCCATTTTTGGAGGCCCTACCCTTATCAAAATAAACTCCATGATAGTTGATTGGAAAGGTCTCTGAGTCTAGTTTCCAAATATTCTTTCATTTCTGAAAATGGTGTCCATAGGCCCTGTCAAAAACCTATTCTCCCAATACTGGTAAACACGTAGCACCAGGGTCAAAAAGAGGGCAGAAACATGATATTTGGTGGTTTTTTGCCTCTTAGGGAACCAGTTTTGCTCCAAATATCCTAAAACTTGATAAGGTTTATTTACTCATCATTATTACTTGATGATTCTGACCATTTTCCATTTGGATGTCCCAAAAAAGAGCGTAGCAGCAGTGGCGCTGCGCGTTAAACAAATTTTCTGTGTGCTAAAGTGTCCAAAAATCAAAATTTGCACAAGGTTACCAAAATCTGCCAAAATTTGTCAAAAATGTGAGTTCATGTGCTTTTTAAGGGTTTGAGGCATGAAGAGACACCTTAGCAAGTATATGTAACCTCTCTTTCTTCTTTTTTTCGGTCAAATCTTGAATCTTTGCATGGGCTCATTTGAGCTTGGCCCTTGCAATATTGTTTCCCATGGCATAGTGTTTTGCCATCTTTGTCTAAATGTCAGTGCCTTTATTTGCCTTCTCTAGTAGGCCCTCTAAATTAAAATTTTCTCTCTCAAGCCAAGGCTCTTTGTATTTTCTAATCTTTATGGAAAGCAACTCATTTGGAGTAAGCTGCTCTTCCAATTCAGCCTCTTTCTGCCTTTCCTGGGCTAAAGCCCTCTTTAGCCCAATTGTCCTCGGTCTCCCTCTCAAAAACCGATCTTCCACATCATCACTCTCATCAAACTCTCCCAAGGTCTCCTCCAACAAGGCCTTGACATTTCCTACCTCTCTTTGAGCTTTTATTGTATTGACTTCACTGATGGTTTTCTTAGTCTTTAGTTACTGATTTTCTAGCTCAAGGAAATCAATCATGTACTATGTTATATCAATATTGACTTGAGGCTCACTAATATTGGCCTCCTTGACTCTGATCACTACACTATTGACCCTACCGTCATCCTCCTCATCAATCTCAATCAACTGAAAATCCTGCGCAGTTTCATGTTAGTCATCTTGCTCAACCATGGTAAGCTCTGTAGCCTTTTCCTTGCCCTTGTCTACCTATTTTTCTAATGAAGAAGGTATGGCCCCTTTCACACTATGTGAAGAAAACACATTCCTATGGCCTCTCTGATAGGTCTTAAGGAATGGCTCAATATTAGTCATCTTAGTGTAAGTTGCCTCAATGTCCCTTTCACTACTTGATGCTCCAGTATCATGATGTGATTGTGAAGGGTTATAGAAAGGTGATGAGGTAGGATCAACATGAGGTGAATGGATCTGAGTGGGTGGTGATGTATGAAGAACAAGCAGATATGGAGAAGTGGCTACGGTAGGATGATATGATGAAGGAATATCCTGCTCATGATGGCTAGGTGAGGTAGTGAAAACCTCATTTTCAATTAATGCATCCCATGAAATGTTTTTCTGCTGAAATTGATGCATCACCCCCATTTTTATAAGTGAATTATGAAATAGACTCTACATTTGATGATTGTATTCCCTCTTTTTCACAATATAAGCCATCTTGTGAATGACTCAGAAAAGATAATAAGGTATGTGTAGCATTCTAACCTAGTTAAATTCATGAGGAGTTGGATATGATATGAGTAGAGATGAGAAAACCTCCCCTCACAAGTGAAGTATTTCATGATTATCCTCATCATTGCAACATATCGGTTAAGGAGATGAGAGAAAGGGAAAATTGATTTCTTGTGATACTTGTACCTAGGTTTGAGGTACGGTTCATAATAGCTCATATCCATTTTTTCTTGTTTAAACCACCTCTCTCCCACACTAGGGATCCATGTAGTAGCTACAATAGCATTGGTGGACATATCAAAGGTGACCCCGACAAGAGTGACCTATTTGTCATGAAAATTAGTGGTGAACAATTGTGTTAACTCTGGGTGATTTTGAATTTGCTACACTCTCTCACCAAACTCAAAACAACCTACATGCTTGGGAAAAGACAAAGTGAGAGGATAAGTCATGAGTTCCCTTGTGGCTATGGGTTCAAACCTGTTAATTTCCCTCCTTTATGATCATTTCTTCTTGGCGTTTGTGCCTCACCAAAATCACTATTTTCTTCTTCAGATATTTTAAACTCTGACATACGAAACCCTAGGGTACAAATGGAATGAGATGAAAGGGAAGTGGATGAGATGCCTATTTTGAAAAAGTCAAGGGAATGGGTGAAGGGAATGAAGTGAATGAAAAAACTAAGCCAATGAAAACCCTAGGTGAATGAAATTTACCCTGACTCTGACTGATATATGTTTTAAGGAGATGAACCAAGTGTATGAACAATGACCATAAAATCATATTAGGGTTTATTTTCAATTCATTCAAGAACCATAAAATAACTTATAAATAAGGAAATTAGGGTGTAATTACTATTTATAACATCCTTGGAGGAATTAGGCAAAGTTTTAAATTCATTTGAACTTTTTTGAAGTGACACAACACTCAGCAAACTTGACTGTGTAGGCGCACAACACCACTTTCTGAGGGCGCATCACCTATAAAAACATGCAGCGCCTCTGTCTTAGAACGTAGCACCTTCAAAATTTACACTGGGATCTCCTGGCAAGGGTGTAGCACCAATAGGAAAGTGTGCAGCGCCAGTTCAAATGCACAGTGCCAACCTTGAATGTGCATCACCTGTGGATTTTGGGCAGAACTGCTCAAAACTTCAAAAATTAAAATTGCTGAATGCTCTTGATAGATTTGAATAGCAAAAATGATATGTTTTGAGGCGCTTGATGGGCTTTATAACATTGATGAATTTGAAATTTATTTCAAATTACCCACTTTTCTAAAGTTTCACTTTCTTCTTTGTCACTGATATTATTTTTCTTTTTTGACTTTGGCACTGTAGGCTTGATCATGATGGATTTTGTCTCTATTGATCCACTTTGGCTGAACATAATTTTTTTGACAGCGTTGGGGTTTTATTTATTACATATAATAACATGAAATTGCATTTGGAAAAAATTAAAATAAACTACATAGGTGACTTTTCTATCAAAATGGAATTTTGGTAAAAAACGTCCTTAAACTGAAAATATAACCTTTGAAATATAATGAATCTATCATGATTATCATTTCAATCCCTCTCTTATATGTGTTGATGTCATCAAAATGAAGGAATGACCTTGAAAAATATAAAACCCTAATGACCTAATGAGATTTCTTTTTGACCTGACTTAGAATGAGGCTTTGAACTTTGACAGACTTTCAAGTAAAAAGAGCATTTCCATAAGTGTTATTATGCTCAAGGGGACATAGGAATGAGTCATCCATATGAATATTAGAGGGAGAGTAGAGTTTATTGAAAAATACAACCACCAGTGGAACAATTTTAAGTCATGACCTAATGGAATGATGAAAAATTTATTCAGTATGAGACAACTAAGATGCACATGCAAATGTATTTTGATAGCTGGTGGAAGCATGCAAAGACTGACACTAATAATGGGCATCAATGGCCATGAAAATATCTAATGTTTTAGCTCTGCTGGAAAAGTCCAACTTTTGATACAGTTCTCTAAGAGCTTCATATGAGAAGGGGATGGTTTCTGCGACAATGGGAGCCTGCATCATTTGCTGGATTTATTGGGAATTAATGGTAAACAAAACCTCTCCTGTTGGGGTTACTACATATATTTGAGTTATGTCATAACATGCATGGAATTTACTAATTAATTTAGGACAACTATGGGTCTTTGGAAAAATTTCATATGGAAATTTGGTTTCCCATAATCGTATGTCATCAACCTCATCTAGCAATTTATCCTCAAGCCAACAGTAGACGTCGAATAAATTGAATACTGACTCTGTCTCATGGATATTTTAATCTCTATTAGCGAGACCCATGTGATCAAGGTCTACATGAGGTTATATCATAGGACTGAAGGGATGTTGATCCTTCTTTGGAGGAATTTTGTTTTCTGTGAATAATCTATGTATGCCATTATTTGTTGAAGAGAAGAATGGAGGCAAATAATTATGGATTTCAAAAAGGGAGTTGTTGTACATTAGAATGGGGGAATGGGAAGAAAAAATGGATTCTGATCGATCCTATAGAGAAATGATAGCTTTATGCGTCTCTATTTTGCTGAAATTATTCACAAATCGATCACCTGCAATCAATATAATTTTGTAAAAATGGTAAATCTTGCCTTCAGTGATGAATTTTGGATTTATAATGTCATTGGGAAACTGTTTGACATGGCACGGGCCTGTTGGGTAATGGCATGATCCATTAATTTTCTAATGGGTTTGTGGTGGGAGTGCATTTGATTAGACGGAGGGGACAAATGGGAGCTTATGTGGCACAACGGTAATGGCTAATGGTCATACAACAGTCACATGGATGCGACGGTTTATATAGCAGTGGAAATTGATTTTCGGGGGGGGATGGGTGTTCATGATAAATGGTATTGGTCATGGGGGATGAAAAATGTTTCGGGCATGACACGTAGCATCAGAGGCGGTATCGAAAACCATTCATTTTAGAACCCCCCCATGCCCCCCCCGGCCCCCCAACGTTAACATTCGATGGATGAAGGGGGGGAAAGTATCGTGGACCGTCAAATGATGAGGAGGGCACAGGGATGAGGTGAAAGGTGAGGGAGAGTTAAGTGAATGATGCGATGTGAGTGGATTTGGGGTCAGGGAGAGTTAACGAGTGGCATAGGTATATTTTAGGACTTAGGATAGGGAGAATATAATGCTTTCGAGACTTAGGATAAAAATTATGACATAGATATGTCAAAATATGTTCAATTAAAGTTTGATTCCCAAAATTTGGAACATATAACCCTTTATCCTTTGATTTTTCTCTTTTTATCAATGACACATGAACTCTCTAAACTGCAATTTAGAGGATAAATTTCATGTTTCCTCCATTCATCCTTCTTTTCTTCATGCCTACCTACCAATGTCACTAATATAAAAAAAATATTCTTTTGCAAGGTGCATTTGGGCTTGAAGACCCTAAATCATATTTTCTTTAAAACTATAACCTACATCTCTCCTTATTTATCCCATTGATTCAGATTAAACTGTTGAGTCAATTTAATTTCTACCTATCTATTGATATGCCGAGATTAAACAGATTCGAAAATATTTATTTTCGAACCTATCAACATAAATTTGAAATTGTACAATTATGCTTAAACCATATGATTGAACAAACCTATCTAAAGCAGTCGAATTTTGACTTGAAACACTTTCAGTATTATTTCTTTTGGGGTTTTTCTTTCTTTTTCTTTCTTCTTTTTTCTTCATTATTTATTATTTATACCCTCTTTTCTTTTCTTTTTTCATATTTTGTTTTTGGAAATCACTTGAATATTGGGAATCATACTCAATATGAATTTGCAAAATCATGAAATATTCAATCATCTTGAGATCCTATAATTTATAGGATACTAACAGTGGCTCCAGCTAGGGATGGCACTTCCCCAAATGAAGTGTCATGAATGTAAGACTAGTGGCCTTTAATGCTCCATTTTCTACAACATTTTCATCTTTTTTATTTTTCTTTTTTATGACTGCTCATCAAACCAGGCTTAGGGCCTTCTCTTTGGGCTTCAACCATGGTTAATGAATTATCTAAATGACAAACTATAAGACTGTGGTATTTACAATGATGAAGGACCAACATGAATTTTCAAGAGAAATAATGTTTCAACATCCTACCATTGAAAGGACCTCCAGGTAACTATGTTCCATCCAACTCTTTAAGAAAATATGCATTGTTTCCTCTGAAAGCATCAATGATTTATGGCCCTTGAAAAAAAATGTGAAACTTTCCATGTTTTCCTTTGTCTTCTCTTTTGGAATCCCATTTAGAAACTTTGTCTCCTAAATTAAAATCATTAGACTTTGTTCTCTTCTCAAAAATCTTCTTGATATTCTCTTGAGTCACTTGAATTATGTTACAAACTTCCTCTCTGGATTGTTGCAACTGAATGGTTTCATTGATCCTTCTCTGTATTCATTTGGTTCAGCTTGAATTTCCTGAATAATCTTCATGACTAAAACTCCTAAAGAGGAAGGAAAAATTACATCCATTCCGTAAACTGATTGGTATGGAGACATGATAATTGATTTCTTTGTAGTAAGCCTATCAGCCCAAAGAGCATTTATTAACTTGTTGTGCCATGATTTCTTGTTATCTTCCAATATATTTTTTATGATATTCACCAACTTTTTGTTTGAAGATTCAACCAATCCATTACCTTGAGGGTAATGTGCTGTTGAATTCCCCAAATTTATATGATATTTATGAAAATAATCAACCATTTTATTGGACTTAAAGGATGTAGCATTATCTGTGATTATTTTTCTATGAAAACCAAATCTAGACAGGATATTGGTTTCAAGGAATTTGATGATAACAGAGACGGTGGAATTTTTAGAAATGGTGGCTTCTATCCATTTGGTAAAGTAATATATGGTAGTGAGGATCCATTTATGTTGGGTAAAGGATGGGGGATGAGTTTCTCCAATGAATTCTAAGCCCCATTGTTTAAAAGGGCTCTCAATAGAAATAGGCTTTAATGGAAAGGGAAGTAGCTTTCTTTTTCCTTCAAATATTTGGCATTTGTTACAAACAATGACCATCTTATGGATGTCATGAAAAGGGTAGGCCAATAGAAACCAACCCTCATGATTTTTTTTGTAGTGGTTTTCCAATTAATATGGCCACCATAGTCACCTTCAAGGAATCCCTACATAACTTTATCTGCATCATATTTTAGCAAAACTTTGAGTAAAATACCTCCAATATCTTTCCAATACAAAAAAATTCCAAAATGCAGAATTTGAAATCTTTCAATTTTATAAATCTTGCTTTAGTTTTGGATAAATCATGAGGAGCATTCAAGTTAAAAAAAAAAATACAAGATATTTGCATACCATGGAGAATTTAGGAATGCTTCATCAACCAGTGTAGTCTCCATTTCCTCTTGATCATCTAATGAATGGAAAATATTAATGTCTAGTGCATGAAAGTTTTATTCGACCATAAATTTGGCTAATCCTTCGCCCTTAATCAATTCGGTATATTTGATTTCCACATCATATTCCAAGATAACATCAATAAATTTGCCTCTTTTTCCATCAGGACCATTATGTTTTAATATGTCTTTAACCACTGCATTGGGAACATAAGCAACGATATGTGAATGTATAATGTAAACCCTGAAATCCTTTAATGTTTTGACCAAAACAAAAGCATGTTTTTCCATCAGGACCATTATGTTTTAATATGTCTTTAACCACTGCATTGGGCACATAAGCAACGATATGTGAATGTATAATGTAAACCCTGAAATCCTTTAATGTTTTGACCAAAACAAAAGCATGTTTTTCCATGATATTCTATTTCAATGATGCATCGCTTAATGCCTTGCTGAAAAATTCTATTGGTTGTTCATGTCCTTTACTATTTTTCAGCAACAAAACAACAGCACTAGTATGTTCAGATGCAAAGGAAAAAACTATAAAATCTTTGGTAAAATCTAGGCTAATTAGGACTAGAGATTTAGTCAATGCTTTCTTCAAAAGATAAAAATATTGTTTAGCTTTAATGTTCCATTTAATTTCTGAATATTTCTTGAGCATATTTGTAATATTTCTCAAATTTTTTGAAATATCAGGCATAAACCTCCTCAAAAATTTTATTTTAGAAATTAAATATTGAAGTTCTTTGAAATTCCTGGGAGGAATAATCTTGAATATTCCTTCTATTCTGCTAGCGTCAATTATGATTCCATCTTGAAAAATAATGTGACCTAGCAGTTTTCCTTCTTTAAGTCCAAACTTTATTCATTTTTCAAAAACTCTTCTCAAATGTGCTGAGTGATCTTCATCGATTTTTGAATATACAGTAATATCATCAAGATAGATCACAGAAATGGACAATTTCATCTGCAAAAAAAATTTCCATGGCCCTTTGAAAAGTAGCTCCATCATTCATTAATCCAAAAGGCATCTTCACATACATAAAAGTCCCCCAAGGAGTAGTGAAGGATATTTTGTTTTGATCATAAGGATGCACTAAAACTTGATTATAACCTGAAAAACTATCTAACAAAGAGATCATACTAGAACCTACCACCCTCTGCAATATGTGGTACATTTTTGGTAAAGGGTTGTTGTCTTTAAGAGATACTTTATTTAGATTCCTAAAATCAATGCCAAGTCTCATTTCACCTATTTTATTTCTTGTAGCCATAATTTTGGATACCCATTTGGAATATCTGAGTTGAAGTATGATATTTGAGTTGTACATTTTCTTGATTTCTTTCTCAACCAAAGGCATCAAATCAAGATTTATCCTACGCAATTTTTGTTTGAAAGGATTTTTATCCTCCTTGATTGGAATCTTGTGTTGTATGATTCTATTATCATAAGATTTTAAATCCTCATAGCTCCAAGAAAATACATCTATGAATTATTTGAACATGGCTATATATCTTCTTTTTGTAATTATAGGCAGTGATTTTGACAATTTTATGATTTTGGGACCTTGTTTAGTGCCTATGTTACATTCTTCAATGTCTGTACCTGTAGGTTCCATTTTAGGTTTCTTAGCCACATCATTAAAGTCAAATAGTTATTTTAAAGGGACCAAGCCTCTAGGCAGAATATTATATTTGAGTTGCAGTACTTCGAATTCCTCTTTTTCAGGGTCTTTATGACTTTATGTTTCATGCATAGTTTTATTGGTTGAAATATTTACATCAGAAATAATAGATTTTTTTCTATAGTAATTTGTACATCACCATGACTATCTTATTCACAATCTAGGTTTATATTTCTATCTTCAAATCCATCCTTAGATTGTAAGAAACTTTCAATTTGTTTGCCACTTCCAAAAACTTGCCAATATCTCATGTTATTTGGCACAGAAGGACGATGTTTAACCTATATTGTGTATTGTTTGTTTGGGTGAGGCAATTGACATCTACTTGCCAAAAAGGCTAAACCATTTTCTAGGAAACTTTGATTTCTAGGGATAATTGTTAAATCATATTCATCAAATTTTCTTAGGAAATCAAGTATGTCATTTCTATAAGCTCTTTACCTGGGATGTTTTGCTACATATTTTCCTTTTATTTGTTTCATGACTAACTTAGAATCACCATGTACATATATCCTCTTAGCTCCTATTATTTTCAACAATTGTAATCCTAAGAGTAGGGCTTCATATTCTTCTATGTTGTTCGTGCACTGAAAATTTAACTTGTATGAGTGACCTTGTGTACGATTGTTTCCTGCATGATACACCCAAATACCTCCTCCTGAGCCAGCTTTGCTACATGAGCCACCAAAGCTCATGTTCCAAAGAGGTTCATTCTTAGGATTTTCTTGTATTTTTTGCATTTTATTGTCATTATTTCTTTAAGATAATTTTCTGCATGGGTAATCTCTGAATCAATGCCTCCATCATTATTCATAATGAAAGATTTAAGGTCAGTGTGAACAAAGTACAAAGGGTAATTATGTGGTTTTCCTTGACTAATCACCATGTACTTCATTAATGTTTCCCTCTACAGTCTTCTTGGTTGAACAAGCACATGTATTGTAGCGTAAGTCATGTCTATTTGTAGGGTCCCTTGTAATTTTTCTCCCCATGAGTGAGATAAAAGAATGACATACTCAGGAGATATGTCATCTACAACTATATCCATTAGTAGATTCTTTGTTGGTATTTGAGCTAAAGTGACATAAATGTTTTTGGTAAGACCTAGACATCTAAATTTTCTAGAAACAAATGAGTACAAATCTTTGTAGGGTCTCATTATTTCAAGGCCAAGCTTCTCCATAACAGTATTTGGCATAAAATTATGTGATGCAACTAAATCCAACATGGAATTATGAAGAATTTTGTCATGAACATTAAGAATGACATAAAAGGGAGGGACACCTCCTTCTTGGGGTTTACCATCAAATTATTGCCCAAACAAAAGCTGAGGCTGATAATCATTTAAATTAATAGTATCAGTAATCTCCCCTATGTTTAGTACCTTTACAACCTGAGAAATATACACATTTTTGGTGATCAATTAAGTGAGATGAATAGATATTTTCAATTTATCAATTACATTCTCAATAATTAATGGTGTTTGAACTTTGAGTAGATTTGAAAAATCAGTTCTTTCAGCCACTAATTTTTGGGTGAACTCAATTTGTTTACTTGTACTAGGAATATCAGTCTGATCAATTTTGGCAGGATTATCAATTGTTTCTTAGTACTATTTTTTGTGCTTTTCTTTTCTGAATTATTTATATTTTTCATTGAGTTTTCTACTATTTTGTTGAGATCCTTTTCATGAACTTTCTTGGCAAAATTTTCTGAATTCTTTTTATTGGAATTGTCTAAGTTTTTATTTCTTCTAAGGTTGTATTTTATGTGACCCTCCATGATAGCATTCTCAAATCCCAGTTTATAATCATTAGGTTCCTTAGATTCTAACTTTGTTTGGGTTAATAAAAATAATCTGTGTTCTTCTTCCGTGAGAAAAAGAGAGTAACCATCATTAATCCCTATTAAATTTATCTGATTTTCTTCTACTTCCTCAACTACTCCATATTTATCAACATAGTTCTCTTATAATGGAGGCCTAATTTGCTGATCCTGACCTCTTTTCTCTCTTTATCTAATCTGAGGAGGGTTTCTTCTAGGATTTTGATTTTCTATTTTGAGGTGTTTTTTTATTTTCTCTAGGAATAGTTATCTCATTCAGATTAATCCTCTCCATCATTCTCTCCAAATTTCTTACCAAATTGTCAATTTTAGCATCAGATGTAGAAGCTATAGTTTCTTCCCTTATAGTAACTCTTCTCTCAATTCTCATCCTAGCTCTTTTTGCTAACAATTTGGCTTCTACACTCACAACATCTCTTTACATTTATTATAAATTTCATGAATTTTTCTCCCTGAGTTGATAAGCCATGTCTGGGTGAAAACCATCTAGGAATTTAACTAAGACTAAACCTTGTGGTGGTTTCATGTGAGAAGGTAGTGTGTTGTATACACTATTGAATCTAGTGCAATAAACTTGAACACTCTCACCTGGAGACCTCTTGATACTTTCATATTCAAATAAAATCAGAAGAGGATTTTTATGAATTTCCCATCTATTAATGAATGTTTGATGAAATACATGGAGGTCATTAATATTGTTTGCAATTAAACCCTTGAACCATTTTTTGACTTCACCACCTAAACTCTAAGCAAACATTCTCAATTTGACAATGTCTTCATCAATTTCTTGGAGGTAAAAGCAGTCATTGATTTTTTCAACATGTTTTTGGGCAGTTATAGGACCGGTCCCATCAAATTGTGGAATTTTAGATTGGTAATCCTAGGGCATAGGTGGCAAAGGTGTTGGCAACACTAATTGAGCATATCTAGCTACTATTAATGGTGGAGGTGGTGGAGGAAGGTGAACAGTGGATGAAGTAGGATGGGTAGTGGGAGAAGATGATTGTGTAAATTTTTAGTATGGGGATGAACAAAAGTAGTGGTGGGGATTGTGGAAGAAGTAGGACTAGCTGACTTAAAGTGGAAACTTTGAGAAGTAATTGAAGAAGTTTCTATAGTAAATGCAGTTAATTCTACAGATTTTTGGAGGTAGGCATCATCAAGAATTTAAGTAATCTTTGTTATCAAATCTTGGAGAGTATAAAAATCATGGAGAATCTGGATATCATATTGAATTTGTGAGTAATATTCTCTCATTGGACTTTGTTGTAAGATAGATGAATCAAATATTGTATGGTCAGTCCAATTCTCAGATTTGGTCCTGAATAGACCTTGTTCAAAATAAAAATAAAATTGAATGTCTTGTAAAGTGACACGGTTTTCAGGGAGGGAATTTGACCTATGGATAACTCTAGTCTTTCTTAAAATATTCTCAGGATTGTCAACTATAGGAGGAGGATTGGGATCAGAATGAGATCTAGTAGATATTATTTTATGAGCCACAATTCAGATCATATGCACATACAAACTAATTATTTTCAAAATCTGAAAGAAACCAAGCTTAAAAAATAATTCTGTCATACAATGCCTTTAACTAGGGTTTTTGAATTCGAATTAAACAAGTATTTTTCAGTTTATGATCCCAGTATGGTCGACACTATGTTATCATTATATAATTTTAATATTGGTAATAATAATCATAAAATGACAACATCAAACCACTTTGGAGCCTAGGTTCTAGCTCTCCTACACTCGGAGAGGGATCTCTCTGTAAGATTTAGTTTCTTTTTTAATGTTTTCTAATGTTAGGCTAATTAAATTGGTTGTGAAGGTTGATATTTGATTGATAGTTTTGGTTGGATAAAGGGATTTGTTTAAAATGTTTCCATTGGGCTATGGAGTCACAATAGGCTAGGTCGTTGCATCAAATTTTCCAGAGAAATTGCAAGGCAAGCTAACTGTATTTACTAGATCTATAAAACATAGTGAAATATGAGATGAAAGAAAAATGATTTCAGTAGTGGTTAAAAATGAATTAATTATTTTTTAACCATATCACAGAAGAAAAACATCTATATTGTAAAGCAAACCATAATTAAGGTGCTCTATGTAGAAAATCTCAATCGTCAGATTTTTATTTTACAATTAGAATGTAAATTGTACATTAATGTAAATAACAGTGGAAAACGTTAAAAAACAGTAAAGAAAAGACATCACCAGGAAAATACAACTCAAGAATCTTGTAAAATGGTATTCTATTATTGATGCTCCAACTCCAAAATTACAATGCTCCAATAGAAAAAAGCTTACAATCTAGGGTCCAACCCCTAATACTGAATAGAAATGCAGTATTTAAACTATTTTCTAGTGATTTCCATATCAACATAGGCAACATGATATTTATTACAATGATAACTGAAAATTGACAAATGTGACCACCATGTGGACATGTTAGAATAACTATGACAAGTGGTTGTAATCTCCATAAAGTCGTTACTGTGTGTTGTAGTCCATTGATGTGCTACCAGATACAAGGGTGATATGCCGAGCTGATACTCTGGTCTACATAATTAATTAATGAGTTGAGGTGGTTGTTCCGCTGATATGTTGAGTTGTCATCCTTCCTGGTAGTCAAAAAAAATTTCCCATTTTTGTCCATTCAGAATCTTGATTCTAATTATCTTCCTGTATATTTCATCAGTCTTTGTGTATTTCATGAATGCTAGCCTGAAATAGAAAATATGCTTAATTTCATGTTGAATGTATAGATCATTATCCATAGAGTCTAGGAAGGCTCTTCAAGTCATTGAACCTTTGATTCTTGCATATTTTTTGGTGTCCTTGTCAATCTCCTTTAGCTTCTTTACATAATCTAACCTATGCATGAGCTTTTCATTTATCACAAAAAGAGATGGAAGTCCTCTTTATATCAGTGGTTCAATTATATTGAAGAATCTGCTACGGGCAGGAAAAGAAAAACTCGCAGGGGGGCATCCAACGATAAGGTCACCGCACCCAATCCTACTCCCCCTCCACCCGCCAAGCCTTGCACCCTATGTGATGCTATCGGTCACGCCACCCATACTTTTCCTAAGTTTCCTCATATCCAACCCATGGTTAAAGCCACGTTCCCTGAATCGACAGCCCCTGAAACCTCTGTTTCCTCCTCATCGGTAACCAAGAACCCAAAGGCTCTTCGTACTAACAAACCCTACACTTTATGTGGTGTCCATGGACATTATTCTTACCATTGTCCTCATCTCACGCATTACCAAGCCTCTTTAGAAGTCATTCGAGAGTATAAAGTTGAACAGGACCAATCCGCTTCGCCCATCCTCGCTCAGTATGCGTCAAGTTTACTTGAGGATCCCCCTGATGTTGAGATGTTCGAATCTGCTGCTCCTCTCTTGTACCTATCATCATCTGCCCAACCCTCGGAGTACATCCCCTCTCTATCCACTCTGTCTGTTTCACCTGATCCCCCTTCAACACCCTTCTTGGGCTCTTCTTGTTTCGACTATCTTTTTACTTGCTCGTCTGTCATCTCCCTTGATGACCCACATGTGCACCTTTCCTCCATGACTGATGATCTAGGTAGCTTTGCAACATCTTGTGGTTTCCATCACCTTTCCCTCTCTTCACCTAACCCCGATACTCCCATCTATATCTATGATGTACGTCGCAACATAAGTGCCCGATCCTCCTCACTTTTCTTATCTTGTGATGCTATTCCCTCGACCCTCTCGTCCACTAATTACATTGGTTATGCCGATGGCGCAAGTCGGTATTCCCGCAACCTCGCCTCAGCTGCCTGGGCCATCTTTACCCCTGTGCATTCCCTTGTTCTTGCAAATGGGGTCTGCATTGGTACCTCGACCAATAACCAGGCCGAATATGATGCAGTTCATGGTCTCTTAGCTGACGCTCTCTCCCATCACATCCTTCATCTACATGTTTATTTAGATTCCCTGCTTATTGTATTACAACTTAATGACATCTACCGTGTGCATAATCCTATCCTGTTTAGACCATATCTATGGGTGAGACTTTTGATACGTGAATTTAGATTTATTTCATTCAAACACATCCCTCGAAGTCACAATCACTACGTAGATCAGATCGAAAATCATGTTCTAGACTGACATTTATCACACACAAGACAATATCATCCACAAAATACACATAAAACTCATATATATATATATATATATAGATAACATGTGTTTTAAAGTCCATATACTTTGAAACATATGACATGCCCATAGCATGTTACAATAACCAATACTACAAAAATGGGGGGCACCACTTGCCCCTAAATCACTACTAGGGGGCACCACCTGCCCCACACCTAATCACTCTCTGGAGGATCCCGAGCCAAGGGTTCTTCTCCCACCACTCATAGATCACACACCATCTGCCCATCCATCGCCATGCGCCGCATGATCCCTCTCCATTCCGAGGGGAGCTCAATACACATCTCTATGTATCGGTCGTCTAAATCCTGCCAACCATGCTCCGACACACCAGTCAGTAGCCCCTCACATCTATGATGTGCGTCCTCCACCAGTGTGGCCATCTCTTCATTCTATCCTATCCTCGATCCACTTGTGCCTGCAGCGCCTGCTGCTACTGGTCTTCCCATATATCCGGCTGGTTTCACCGGAGCTATATCTGCATCCCAAACAATATAAGGATTAGCACCATGAATACTGGTCACAAACTATAAAAATGAACATAACAGGTTAGTTGCTTGTCACTTACCATCCTGTCCCCATACTCGACCAGGTGGCAGCGGCAAGTCCATATCTCCCTAATAACTCATCCCACTATAGGGATAGTCATCTATGTATAATGGCATCTGATCCCAATGGGAAAAGAACTCTGGTCAAAACACCCTCCCGACCGCCCCTCCTCCTCCTCTACTCAGTATTAATCCCCACCGACGCATCCGAGGCTCTCTCGGTCCCCCATCAGGCAACTGTATATGAGGTCGTAAGGTCAGGATCTTCTCAAAGAAGAAAGAGCACAATACTGTCCCATACACAAAATCATGATTCACTTGCCGCTTGCATAGTGACAACTGTCGTTTCAGCGACACCAACATCATCTGGGCCCACCCATAGTAGGTCCCACCCAACACAATCTCTACAATCATCATTTTCCCTCCAGTGATGTGATGGAGCACCTAACTGACCAAGATCTGCAACACTACGGCGACCACTGCTTGGGTCTCCAACCTCTCTAGATCCCCAATGGATATTCGAGTCCCCTTGACTCAAACACTCCGTCAACAATGTCGCTCAAGAAAATCCATAATGTTACGCCCCTGTGGTAACACTGGCTGCGTATTTCCCACCATCTCCAATGGTGGGAGACTAGTCAAGAAATGCAAATCCAGGACCGTCAACTCGATCCTGTGCCCCTGCACTACAAACACCTCATGATCTGAATCCCAATAACTGATAATCCGGGCCAACAAGGGCTCTCTAGCCCTCATCAAAGGGTTCTCCAAAAATTTCAGAACCCCATGTCTAGCCAGTGCATGACAGACACCCTGATCCACCTGGATCTCCGTCCTTAGTGTACCTAAGTCCCTCTCTCTCCACTTTATTCATATATCTGCCATATCTGCATAAAAACATCATTTTTGTCAGCCTCCAGATCAACAAAACTTTATTATATTACACCAAAATAGAATTTCAACCCATAACAGCACTGAAACCTCCCACACCTAGCAGGTCGCACTTTCTGGGCCAAACCTAGGCCATGTCACACTTTTCAGGCCAAAACATGCATCCCAGGTCGCAAATTTTGCCCCAAAAAGTGCGACCTGGCCATAATGAGGAAGTAGGGGCGGTTTCTGGAATTTAAAACCCTAATATACAATTTCAATCCATAAAAAAAAATCTTAGGATTAGGCCTATTACCTGCAACTGACGGATTGCAATTCCAATGGTCGGTTTATCCGCTATGATCGCCACAAGATTTAGGGCCTTCTCTCCTCTCCACATTCACCACAACTACCTAGATCATCAGTCATGGAGGAAAGGCACACATATGGGTCATCAGGGGAGATGACAGACGAGCAAGTAAAAATATGGTTGAAACAGAAAGAGCCCAAGAAGGGTGCTGAAGGGGGATCAGGTGAAATAGAAGGAGTGGATACATAGGGGATGTACTCCGAGGGTTGGGCGGATGATGATAGGTTCAAGAGAGGAGCAGAAGATTCAGACATCTCAACATTAGGGGGAGGGATGTTAATTGTAGCAGGGGGATCCTCAAGTAAACTTGACGCATACTGAGCAACGATGGGTGAGGCAGATTGGTTCTGTTCAACTTCATACTCGTGAATGACCTCTAAAGAGGCTCGGTAATGCATGAGGTGAGGAAAATGGTGAGAATAATGGCTATGGACACCACATAAAGCGCAGGGTTTGTTAGTGCGAAGAGCCTTTGGGTTATTGGTTACCGGTGAGGAGGAAACAGAGGTTTCAGGGGCTGTTGATTCAGGAATGCGGCTTTAAACATGGGTTGGATACGGGACAACTCAGGACAAGTATGGGTGGCATGACCGATAGCATCACACAGGGCACAAGGCTTGGCGGGTGGAGGGGGAGGAGTATTGGGTGTGGCGACCTTATCTTTGGATGCCCCCCTACGAGTTTTTCTTTTCTTGCCTGTAGCAAATTCTTCTATCTTTGTGACCAAGCTCTTTTTGTTCAGTACCTTATTGAATTCTAATATGTGGTTGTTTTTTCCTCCACTCCTAGTGGTTCCAATTTAAAACTTATCTTAGAATTAAATAACTTAATGATATTATTTATTGTTTCATGCATCCCTGTCAGCTCTCTTTTGGCCTTGTCTATAGCAACACTCGCTAATCCAATTAGATCTCTCCGTTCAAAAATTATTTGGATGGAGGGCCATATCCCATTCATGGACTCAATAATACTAGTCCAAGTAATTTCCTTTTCTTGTCTAATATTTTGTCCAATAGTAGTTTCACTCTATACCTTGATTAATTTATCGATCTATTTCTGAGCCCTCTGTATCTCATTCTCAGGGGCATTGTCTGATCTTTTCTTCAAAACCTTAAGATTGTTGATTTCTGCTTCAAGATTTTTAATCTTTATTGTTTGAAGGGTCATGTTCTCCATAAAATTTTCTAACTTCTCTTCACCACCTGATGTGCCTATTGTTGATGGTGTTGTTGTAGGAATAGATCCAATTGGGACAAACTCTAATGGCATAATCGCCATTTCTGCATTCTCATTTTCTTTCACTAGTTTTTCCATCTCTATATCCATATTTTTTAACTCTGCAGACTACTCCATGATAAAATTCATCATCCCATCCTTTTGTGCTTCATTTTCTTCAATGTATTTTTTCAAGGGATCTTCAGTTCCTGATAGTTTGGGCTATTTTCTAAGGGCTTCTATATCAACATTCTTTTTCTTCAATATTTCTTCCACAACCTCCACATTTTTTGGGTCATACCCAATCATCACTTGTAAATCCTATAAGGATTTAATTCTTGTGTATTTTTCTAGATAATATATCTTCTCCATATTTAGCTAAGATTGAAAGTTAGACAAAAATACCTGCAGATTGGATAAGCTCATGGCAGTGTTGGTCAAAGTGGAGGAAATCATTTCTCGAGTTCTCTTATGCATTTCCATCTGATCTATTGGATGGATATATTTAACATCAAACTAAAAATAAGTGTGCTTATAGTCTGCAGGTGCTTTAGGATGAGATATTTGTGCTTGTAAGAAGGCCATTCTCATTTTCCCTTTCTCTGAATCAAAGGCTGATAAAATCCTACTCTGTGTATTGTTTGTCTATTTCCAGAACTAGTTGTAGGTGCTGGTTTTGAGAATTTCATAGGTCCCTATATTACTAGTGAAGTCACTTATTTTTGTTATTTTACCTCCCTTATTGTTATTTTTGTACCCCTGTAACCCCAATATATTTATTATTGTGCCCTTACATTATTATTGTTAGGTTGGCTAGGATTATATTGTGAGCCTTGGACTCCTATATGTAGAAGGAAATGTTTTCATTTGTATCATGCAATAATTGTTCATTTATGTAATGTAAATGAGGTTTCCCCCTTGCAGTGGCTTATTTCCAAGGCATTTATCTCTCTTTTATTTTATTTTTGGAGTTGGTTTCATAACATTTGGTATGAGAGCTTTGGATTCTAGGGTTTCGCTGCTCCAAACATATCATGTTGGAATTTTTTCTATAACGTTTTTCTACAAATATTAAGAAGCTTAAATTTGTAGCGCATGATACCAAAATCACAAGGAACCTAGTGTAAAAATTTCAAATATTGGTTTGCAATATTTGCGAAGATATTATCTGTGGAAGTTAGTGTTTTTCCAGTCTCCTGAATTTCCTCTAAAATAGGTCATCATGGAATTTTCACTATAAATTGTTTTATACGAAGCTAAAAAAGCTAAATTTTTTCTCACATGAAGCAAAGATCTGCATGAACTTTTTGTAAAAATTTTAGAACTTGGTTCACAATATTTGTGGAGATATGAACTATGGAAGTTAGGGTTGTTGCAAGCTCCCACATTTCATCTAAAAGAGGTTACCTATGGAAAATATTCATAGCTTTCTCTCTGAGCATTGGATTGGAATTATGTAAATATTGGTCACACGTAGATAGAATTTAGTTTCCTTTGTATCAATTTCTGAGCCGAAGGAGGAAACAATGACATGTGGCATGTTGTACAAGTTCTCTCTACTGAAACAGTCCTTAATTAGGTCATTGTGGGAGATGGGGCATAAATTTGCCTTGAAGAATCCAAATCAGGTCAAACCTGTGGCATTCGAAAGAAGATTCAGAGGGAAACTAAAAGACAAAATTTCATATATTTAAAATCCTAAATCACAGATATAATTCATTTTCAATATCGAGCTACTCAAAAGCAAGAAAAAGGTGTGTATTTTGTTTTTGAATTGCATAAGTCTTGTTTGAAGAATAAGTTTGAATTGATTCCAAGGGAATATTGTAGAATAGATATAAGTATCGGGTTCTAAAATTCCCCCAAAAAATAATTCAACACACATTAAGCCTTCAGAAGGTTCTACTATGTCTCTTGAAGATGAATAAAGACAACATGACATATCAAAATTATAAGAGAAAATGCACCAATTTTTTCTCTCGCAAAGAACAACAAAAAATGAAACGAAAGTTTTGAAAAAAGGCCTGGAAGCTAAGATGGATGGTTTGAAGAAAGGCATGGAAGCTAAGATCCATGAAAAAATGGAAAACATGAAGAATGATATAAAAGAAGACATGGAAGGTTTGACAAAGTTGATACAAGAAATGTTTCTTAATGGCGAAAATATACTAGAGGAAACTCATGATGAGAAAAAAATAAATGTTAATCATGATTTCATAAAATCTAAATTTTGATGGAAGAACCACCATATTCCAAATATTGATATAAGGAAGTTTTATGGCAAGGATCCTGTAGCATGGATACTACATATGGAGCAATATTTTGATCTCAATAATGTTCAAAACACATAAAAGGCATGCATTGAAACTTTATATTTAGAACAAAATACATTTGTATGGTATCGATGTCTTTGCTCCCGTAAAAAAATTGTCACTTGGCCAATTTTTACAGAGGAAATGATAGCACATTATGAGGATAGAAAGAGAAACATATTTTTTAGCCAATTGATAAATCTCAAACAAAAGCGTTCAGTGGTGGAGCACATTGAGGACTTCCAAAAATTGAATATAAGGGTAAGTGACATTCCATAGGAACATGGGATTGATGTCTTCATAGGGAATTTAAAGGATAACATCCAACATGAGGTTCACATTTGGGAACCTGATTCATTGGAGAAGGCATTCAGGTTGACAAGAAAAATTGAATGTAAAATTATGCAACAAGGAAGCCTACCACTCACACCTATAAATATGGAAGCGTTGCTACTCCTAGACTTCCACAACCTACAAGGTTGACATATAATTGGAAAAAAAAGGGCTTTGCTACAGTTGTGATAGCAAATACATTAAAGGTCATAAGTGTGCTGAGAAGAAATTATTTTACATATATTGTGAAGAGGAGGAAGAAAATGAACAAGAAACTTCAAAAGAAGAGGATATACACTAGGAACCAACCCTAGAATAAGAAGAAGAAACGAGTCTAACCATATCGTGTAATTCATTGGCAGGAATTACTACTCCTCAAAATATCAAGATATGACATATCAAGAAGAAAAAGGTAATAGTGTTGACTAATTCAGGTAGTACTCATAATTTCATTCATTTTAAGGTAGCAAAGTAATTGAATTGTTTCCTATACCCAGCATTAGAATGTCAAGTGATGGTTGTAAATGGAGGAAATATAAATTTCTCTAGAAAATGCCATAATATTAAGCTAACCATGGGGTGATATGTATTGAATATTTCAATTCTTTTCATTCCAATGGGAGGTGTTGCTATTGTACCAGGAGTACAATGGTTAAAATCTTTGGTGACAGTAGCTTTTAATTTTCAGTAAATTTTCTTGAAATTTTTTTATGAAGGAAAGGAATTCGAATTAAGGGGTATCACAGGGAAGATGGTAAAGAAAATAAGCTATAATTTCATGACAAATCTTCTAAAGAAATAAAAACGAGGAGTAATTTCACAATTATTCTCACCAGAAGTTCCAACATCAAAATCATTTATTACTCCAGATCTCCAAAAATTCTTGGAGAATTATTCCAAGGTGTTTGAAACACCCAAATGACTCCCACCTATTCGTGATCATGATCATGATATTCATTTGTTTCTAGGAAGTACTCCTCCAAACATCAGGCCTTATAGATATCCTTATGTCCAAAATAACGAAATTGAACGTATGATTGTAGAAATGTTAGAGGCTGGTATAATTCAACCTAGTCAAAGTTCTTTCTCTGCTCCAGTAGTATTGGTGCACAAGAAGAATGGATCATGATGCATGTGTCTAGATTATAGGGAGCTCAATAAGCTCACTATTAAAGATAAATTTACCATTCTTGTGATTGATGAATATTGGATGAATTACATGAAGAAATGTATTTTACCAATTTCAATCTTCTTTGAGGATATCATAAAATTAGAATGAAGACTGAAGATATTCTGAAAACAACATGTCAAACTCATTAGGGTCATTATGAATTTTTGGTCATGCCTTTTGGCCTTACCAATGCACCTTCTACATTTCAAGGGTTGATAAATTCCATTTTAAAACCCTTGCTTAGACAATTTGTGCTTGTATTTTTTGATGATATACTAATCTAGAGCACATATAGGAAGGATCATGTTCAACATGTTGACAAGGTGCTCAAAATATTGGAGGAGAAACAATTATATCCAAAAACATCCAAATATTTCTTTGGAATACAAGAGGTGAAATATCTGGGTCATATTGTATCTCATGAGGGTGTTAAGGTAGACCCTAACAAAATTAAATCCATTAAGGAATGGAAAGTCGCCACAATCATAAAGAAGTTGTGAGGATTTCTCAGGTTAACATAGTATTATCGCAAGTTTGTTAAGAACTATGGGAGAATAACAGCACCTCTAACAACATTATTGAAGAAATATGCATTTTCATGGAGTCATAAAGCAACTGAGGCCTTTGAACATCTTAAAGAGGCAATGTGCCTAACACTGGTCTTAGCTATGCCAGACTTCACAAAAACCTTTATTGCAGAATGTGATGCCTCAGGAAATGGAATTGGTGTTGTTTTAATGCAAGAAGGAAGACCCATTTCTTTTTAAGGTCATCTAATCAAAGGAAAGTATTTACAGAAAGATATTTACGAGAAGGAAATGTTAGCAATACTAGATGCACTAAAAAAATTGCGACCTTACCTAATGGGAAGACTCTTCAAGGTAAAAACTGATCATGATAGTATTAAACACTTTTTGGAAGAGAGACTATCTTCAGAAGAGTAGCAAAAAAGGGTCACAAAGATGTTAGGTTATCACTTGGAAATCATCTAAAAAAAAAGGGAAGCTAAATGTTGTTGCAGATGCACTCTCAAGAAATAATGAATAGGTGGAACCATTGGTTTGTGCCATTTATATTATCCAACCAGATTGAATAACCGAGGCAAGGGATGAATGGAAGAAGGACAAAGAAGTGTGGACACTCATTCAAAATGTGCAGCAATATCCTAGTAAATCTGATACATTTAGTTGGAAAAATGATTCCTTATGGTACAAATATCACTTATATCTTTTTAAGAATTCCCAAATAAAACAAAATATTCTTTTGGAATTGCACACTTCTCCTTTAGGAGGCCACTCAGAATTTTTAAAAATTTACTAGAGGGTGAAGAAAGATTTTTTTTGGGATGGCCTTAAATCTAATATTGAAAAGTTTGTGGCAAAAATTTTGGTTTTCTGGAAAAATAAAATTGATAAAATTAAGACCCTGGCTCTTCTACAACCTTTATCCATTCCAAGTCAACGTTGGGAGGAGATTTCAATGGATTTTATCACAGGTCTAGCTAAGTCCGAAAGAAAGAGTGTCATCATGGTGGTAGTTTGTAGACTTACCAAGTATGCATACTTTTGTGTATTATATCATCCATTTAAATCAAGTACATTTTCTACTAAATTTATGGAAACAATTCAAAAGCTACATATATAGCCAAATATTATTATAAGTGACAAAGATCCAATTTTTACAGGAAATTTTGGGCCGAAATTATACTCTTGTTTGGCTACTCAAATAGCTCATAACTCATTTTATCATCTTGAATCTAATGGTCAAACTAAGATAATGAATAAATTTTTGTATCTAATAAACAAACACAATGGGTCAAGTGATTACCTCTCACTGAATGGTGGTATAACACTTCCTTCCATACTGCAAAAAAAATGATCGCATTTATGGCACTTTATGGATATCATCACATCACATCATATTTAAGAGAAACTTCTAAGGTTCAAGCAATGGAAGATCACATCTAGAATTAACACGAAGTTCTCTAACTCTTAAAGGATAACCTAAATTTTTCACAAAATCGAATGAAACAACAGGAAAATCAACATCGCTGCGAGATAATTTTTGATGTAGGAGATTGGGTATTTTTACGGCTACAACCATACAAAAAAATGTACCTCAAGAAAGCTAAGAAGTATAATAAATTATCACCAAATTACTATGGTCCTTACAAGGTGTTTCAAAATATTGGTATTATTGCATACAAATTGCAGCTTCCTGCTTCTTCGCAAGTCCATCCAGTTTTCCATGTTTCATGCTTAAATAAGGTTATAGGTGAAAAACTTCAAGTTAAAAAAATATTTCTAGAACTTGATGAGGAAGGAAAAATCATATTGGAATGTGATGCAGTCATGGAAATAAGAACTTGGCAACTACGAAATCAATCAATTTCAGAGTATCTCATCAAGTTGAAGAACTTACCCACTGAAGATTCTACATGGGAGGGTGAAAATTTTATACAGAAGCACCCAAAGATAATCAAGCATTGAGGAAACCACTTTTTTGAAGGAGAGGGTCATTTTACTCCCTATATTGTTGGTGCAGTCCCTTATTTTTGGTAGTGTAGCCCACTTACTGTTATTGTTGTACCCCTGTAACCCCAATATTCTTATTATTGTGCCCTGACATTATTATTGTTAGGTCGGCTAGGGTTATATTGTGACCCCTTGGACTCCTATATATAGAAGGATGTTTTTTCATTTGTATCATCCAATAATTTCTCATTTATGTAATGTAAAGGAGTTTTCCCCCTCTATGTGGCTTATGTCTAAGGCATTGATCTCTCTTTTCTTCTATTTTTGGAGTTGGTTTCATAACATAATTTCATTCTTCCTCTTGATCTCTCTGAATGTATCAAAGAAGTCTTCCTGATTTCCCCTGTAATAGAAGCGGATATGGATTTTTGTTAGTTCTACTGCTGGAAAGTATTGGTGGCTGAAGAAGTGGAGAAAATGGTTTGGCCACCTACTAGATAGATGTACTTGGAGAGTCCCTGATGGTGATGACTGTCTATTTTTCATTTTCACTATTGTGGTCTATTTCCACGTCGACTCTAGCTCTTTTTCTATATTTCATCTTAAATTATTTTCTTGATGTATCAGTATCCATATCAGACTGATCATCTCTTGGCCTTTTCCCTGTTGTGTCTTTCTCTAGTTCATTTCCTTTATCCTCTTTGTGTTCTGTAGTCCTCTTTTCCTGTGGAGTGCAGGTTTGAATGCTGGAGGTGGAGATCACCAGTTCTTTAGCTTCTTGTAGTGTATTTGTTTCCAAATATGCTTGATTCATTTATTGTTCTATCTTAGGCCTGTGTGTATCTATATATGTTGTTGATTTTTTCTCCATCCTTTTCTTGGAGATGATCCTCAATGGGTCATAAGACTAGGTGAAACTGTGATTGAATTTCATGTCTTTTAGCATATTATTGGCCTCCTCCCCTGATGCTCTGATATTACAAATAAATGGGATAATTTGGGACTTCATCCTAAATTGGGATTTCTTCTTTGCAAATGCAAAGTGGACTTCATCGACATTGATCATTTGTCTTATGCATTCCAAGTAAAATATCCTCACGGGGAGGAACTTTGGAATCTTGTACAGGGGGAACTCACATCCATATATTCTATTCTCAGTATAATTTTGGTACAAGTATCATTCTCGTTTTCTCACTTGATCTGTCAACTGCATAATCTTCTTGATTTCCTCATTTATCCTTGGCTCTACTGTAATTCTAAGTATATTCATTTCTCGATGTAAAAATGAATCAACAAAAATATTATATTTATGATCATTCTTCTCCTTCATTATAAAAGTGGTCCAAAGGATGATTGATTGAGGTTGAGAGTAATCGTTAAGTTTTGTCATTTCAGACATGAATCTATTGGCTTGAAAATAAACAAACATATATACCAAAATTGAAGTGTATTTGAAAAATTCCTCTATATAATACTTTAAGAATTGATCATGGATGGTGTTGTAGATCATCTGCATATCCTTTTTCAATTTTTATTTTAAATATCAAAACTATAAAAAAAATGCATATACTATAGTATAAGGTCGTTATACTATATCATAAAAAGGAAAAAGTATTTTCACAAGTTCAATGCAATTTTAAAAGCTTGGTGCGACTAAGTTAAAGTGTGATTTGATTTCAAGCGTAAAGTTCGAGCAACTTCCCGAGCGGAAGTAGTGATCACCGAGGAACCTTGTCGAGTGATCAATTGCGGGGGTATGAAGTGCTCGTACATTATAAAATTCGGCACCCCTGCAGTTGAATGGTCATATCGTGGGTGAGCCGTGATCGACGGCTGTGAATCACTACGGGGGGTGCCGGTCGAAGTTCGCCACCGTAGTCTAGCATCCCCTGCGGTGATGTCATCTGGTGAGGTGGATGACAGCTGTCCTAATGGCTTTTTCACGTCATGTTGGAATTTATTATGGATTTTACTAGCTGTTAAAAGGGTTATTTTATCTCGTTTTCATCTATTCGTGGTTGTTTTTACCTTTGAATCGTGTTCTTGCCACCTTTGCATTGTCTGCTATCCCACGAATTCTTTCTATCCCGTGTCAGCCATGGAAAATCGAGTCTCCCTATGTGGTATTTCAAACCTCAGTTCCCTCCTGGACAGTGAAAAAGACGTCCACGACACCTTGTCCTCTGTCAATCATCCCTTATTGTGTCACCAAGTGACCCTCAATGCCGAGAAATCCCCAATGTTTTCCGCCATGAGAACTTCCGGTGTTTTGGTAGCCTGTATCCCAAAAACCCACTTTTTTCCCAAATTCATATCATGGATGGTCTCTTCAATGTACCCTGGTAAGTGTTTAATCATGAACTCACTGTGAGAAAACGTTCTCAGGGTGTCGACGCAACTAATTCAACAGGAATTGTGCTATCCCGAAAGTGAGTCACCATTGCAGTTTTTCGAAGATTCATTGGCTCGTGCTTTTGAAGACCTTTCAGATGAATATTTTAGTCTGTGTATGTCATACTTGAGATAAAATTCAGATAAATCTTAGTTTGAAGGAGAACAATTTAGTTTGGAAGTGTTCAATGCTGAGTATAGACCAGTTTTAAGTTGCATTGCGGAAATTTTGGGCACAGACAATGACCAGATAGTAGATAAATCATTTTTTGGAATGTACGTACTCATGCTAAAGCTAGGGGTCGTTCTGGACATTCTGTCTTTCTGGCAGGAGATTGTGAATTCTCAATTGATGGCCTTTCTGCTTATAGGTTTCTTCAGATTCCCATCATTTCTTGTCTATTTATTTTTATATCAGAATGTCGAAGAATTTATGAGTTTGGGATTGAATATAGTTGATGTCAATAAGCAAAAGCAATCTGTGTTATTTTGGACTGATATGACCAGAAAAGAAGGAAATGAAGCAGGGCTATTTGAGTTTACTAGTCATTATATGTCTATTGCCTATAAAATTTTGAATGGAGTTCCTCCTCCATGTTTTTTACCAAAAGGCCGGGAGTTCTTATAGCTAGGACCGAGTTTTAGATTTGGAGACTAGTTTGCGTTCGAAGAATATTCAGAGATAAGGTTGTATGGAGCTAGCATCGAATCCTATAGGCTTCCAACTTTTGTACCCATGCAGCTCTTCGCCTTGGAATTCATAAGACAGAGCCTTAATGTGGATCAGGTACACTTTCTTCCCAAGAAGAAAGGCTTTATGTTTAAATTACCTATGAGTGTAGGACCTTTCATGGTCAATACGAGGCAAGATTTTGATGAAGTTTCTAAAATATTGGAAGAGACGCAGTTGCTACTAGGTGAGAGGTGGTCTTATGATCCGCATGGAGTAATTTCTCAGAGAAGAATTGAAAATGGCTATGCCGCGTTCTCTCATGTAAGCAGACCTGATCAGGAGAAGCTAGCTAACCCAGGCGAAATGAACATGTCAAAAATGAGCATTCAAACGCCTCTTATTACTGAAAAGGAAAACAAAAGAGGTAGGGAAGATGTGGTTGAAGTAAATGATGAAGAACCCAGGGAAGAAAAGAGGACCAAATTGGCCGAGGATCATTCTTCCAACTCACCTAGTTTTACCTTTCATATCAATGAAGAACAAAATGTCCCTTCTTCTCCCAGAGGACATGAACTCTATCCAGAGAGCACACCTTCAGTCAAGCAGATATTTACACAGATTGAGGAAAAGAATCAAAGGATAAAAGCTACTGTAGAAGCTCAGGTAGAACATCATGTAGCTACTGATCAGACCAGGTTATTGACTATAATGGACCTCGAAAAAGATCAATTTAGGATGGCTCTAACGCATCCAACTGGAATGTTCCTTGGATCTTCGAGCAGTTTTAATGAAGTAAACATAGTTATGGATGCTAAAAAGATTCCATTATGGGATAAAATGAATCTTCATATGCAGACTAGGTAGTTAATTGTTAATGATTTAACCAAGACTAATGCCACAGCAATTAAGGCCGAAAACATGCTGGTGAAAGTTATTAAACAAATCAAGATGGAGAAAGCTAATTCAATAGCTTTGTCGACTCAAAATGAAGAATTGAAGAAGATCATTATGAAAATAGGTGTAGATCCCAATGATAAAGTTACAGTTCAAAAGCTCATGAAAAGTGCAGAAATGGAAATATCCTCATTGAGGAAAAAGTTAAAATTACCAGTTACAGAGCATTCAATGGCTGCTGAAGTAGCATAAGTAGAGAAAGAAAAAGACGAGCTGCATCAACAATTGTTGCAGAAGGATGGAGAATTGACTAAAATAAAACAAACTGCTATTTCATTATAGAACCATATTGAAAACCACACTTGCACTTTTATTTCGCCTACAGGTGATGCTGATTCTGATCCTCAAGCACATGTTGTTCAGCTCAGCACCGAATTAAAGTTAGCAGAACAAGATCGTAAGCAGGTTCAATCAGAGTTGGAAATAGCTACCAAGATCATGCGAGCATGGGAAGATAAAGCGAATGAGAACAAGCAGAAGTTACAAAAGGCTGAGGACGAAATTAAAGATCTTAAGGAAAAGTTAAAAGCTAATATCTCACTTTTAAGAGCTAAAGATATCATCTGGGGCGAAATAATTTCTGAAATGAAATCCAATTGGGATTCCTTAAATATAATTGCTAAGGAAAAACGCCTCATTTCAGAGCATGAAGAAGAGATATTGTCTGAAAAGAAAATGGTCATGAAAAGAGAAAATTGGGCTAAAAAGTTTATAGATTTTATCAATTCCAAATCAAATGAGGAGTTAGAAGATATGGATATACAAGACAGATATTTTTACACTGAAGAAGTCAATAAGATGATAATTAAGAATAACCTTCGACAAGTAGCAGAGAAAAGGTTATTGGGAATAAAGGAGGTGGTAAAGAAGTTTGACATATCATTTGATAAATTGATCAGGATAGGTTTACCATCATGCTGGATAGAAAAGGGAAATATTTTGACGTGGAAGTTTTATGAAGATGTACTAACACTGGCAAAAAGCAGGGCAGATAGCAGGCACGAAAAAACTCAAGTTTTAAGGGGAGAAACAGTGTTTAACTTTTTGCAGAGGCATTTCAACTTGCTATGGATGGTTAAAACACTCTTCACAGAAATACTTACTCAGAGTCAGGCTGTTGCATTTAGATTGGAATATCTTAGTTACAAGAATGCTTCTACAACTCAAGGTGAAATTTGGAAAAAGTGCAAAACTTTTTCCGTGGATACAGCAAAAGAGATCCCAATGGCTAAATCAAAAGCAGTCGTTGATTCAGCAATAGCTTCAGGACCAGATGTTCTCATAGATTAGGAGTTTTAAAATTCTCATTTTATTTTTCAAAATTATGTAAATGTAATAGGACTTTCTGAAGCATGTGCTTCCATAACAGTTAGTGATTTAAGCAGTTAGAATTAGTTGGAGTAGTTAGAATTAGTTTCATTACTGGAAACTGTCTTGTGATACTGTATTAAAGGACAGTTTCAAGAAAGATGAAGGTTCCGAGTTTTGGACCTTGAAGCTAAATTTTGTACTGAATAATACTGAATCAATAAAAAGTTTTGCAAGTTTCCTTCATTCTATCTATGCTGAATAGTTTCTCAGTTTTCATTTTGTTTTTCATGTCTGTGAATAAAATAGAGTAATTTGAGTTGCGGGTCTCTAGATACATGTGTATTTAAGAGTTAAATAAACCTTAATGGGCACTCCTCTATTTTAACATTGTTATTACTCATTTCTTCAGGATTTTTACACTGATAGATTCTGTTTCAAGCAGCATATCAAATTGAAATCCTTCCTTTCTTGTTTCTTCCGTCCACTCATTTTAGCATAAGGAGAATATGGCATTGCAGAATATTGTATGGGTCTAATATTTGAAGATTATACTATTAATGTTTGAAGTTTTATAAAATAGAGACAAATATTTTTTTTTTGTGACATAATCTTTAATGTCTTGAGCACAGATTCCTTTACACAGCAGGGAATTGTTTCTCAAGGAACAACAGATGGAATCAACAAGGATTTGTCCAAAATTGAATATGATTGAGGGCTTATAATCTGATGAAAGGATAGACAGAAAACCTATTATGGCCTCATCTACCCAGTGGTCTATATGATACCTTAGCAAATATGACAAGACAGTAACAATATGCCGGGTCCTATTAGGGAAAGTGGATGAAGGATATGGGGGATTATTTTTGGGCATAGGGGCATCAGTGGCCATGAAAAGCTCTAATGTTTTATCTCTACTAGCAAATTCTAGCTTTTGATACATTTCTCTAAGAGCTTCATATGATAAGGGGATGGTTTCTTCAAAAATGGGAGCCTGCATCATCTACTTGATTGACTGGGAACTAATTGTAAAAATAAACGCTCATGTTGGGATTACTACAGCTCTTTGATTTATGTCATAATAGGCATGGAATTTCCTAATGAATTCAGGAAAAGTATGGGTCGTTGGGAAAATTTAATATGGAAATTTTGTTTCCCATAATCCTATGTCATCAAACTGATCTAACAATTTATACTCAATCCAACAGTAAACATCGAATAAATGGAATTCTGACTCTGTCTCATGGATGTTGTAATCTCTATTAGCTAGAGCCTGGTGATCCAAGTTTACCTGGTGGTAAACCATAGGATTGAAGGGTTGTTGATCTTTATTTGGAGGCATAATGTCTTGTGTGAATAATCCACGTATGCCTTTGACTGTTGTAGAGAATAATGGGGGAAAAGAAGTAGGGAATTTAGAAAGGGAGATGTTGAAGATTAGAATGGGGGAATGGGAAGAAAAAAATAGATCTCGATCGATCCTGCAAAGAACTGAAATCTTTCCGCATCTGTATTTTGTTGAAATTCTTGAAAGTAGATCACCTACAATCAATATAATGTTGTAAAAATGGTAAACCTTGCCATCAGTGATAAATTTTGGTTTTATAGCATGGTTGAGCGAACTTTTGACATGGCATAGGCCCGTTGGGTAATAGACTCAACCATCCATTGTATAACGGGTTTTTGGTAGGATCACATTTGATTGGATGGAGGGGACATGCAGGAGCTTATGTGGCACAATGGTAATGGCTAATGGTCATACAACGATCAGATGGCCTTAACGGTTTAGATTGCAGCGAAAACTGCTTTTCGGGGCAGGGGGTATTAACGGTAAGTGGTATCAGTCATGGGGGATGTGAAACATTTCAGGCATGAAATGTAGCATCAGAGGTAGTATCAGAAAGCATTCATTTTGGACCCCCCGCCCCCCTTGTTCGATGGTTGAGGGGGGCCAGAAAGTATCTTGGACCGTCGAATGAGGAGGAGGGCATGGGGATGAGGTGAAAGCTAAGGGAGATTTTAGTGAATGATGGGACGTAATTGGAGGTAGGGTATTGGACAGTTAAGGAGTGGTGGAGGTATATTTTAGGACTTAGGATAGGGATAATATAATTCTTTCGGGACTTAGGATAAAAATTATGACATAGATATGTCAAAATATCATCAATTAAAGTTTGATTTCTGAACTTTGGAACATATAACCCTTTATCCTTCGATTTTTCTCTTTTCATCAAGGACACATGAACTCTTTAAACTGAAATTTATAGGATAAATCTCATGTTTCCACCATTCTTCCTTCTTTTCTTCATGTCTACCTACCCATGTCACTAATCTAACATTTTTTATTCTTTTGCTAGGTGCATTTGGACTTGTAGACACTAAATCATGTTTTCTTTAAAACTGTAACCTACATCTATCCTTATTTCCCCCATTGATTCAGATTAAACTATTGATTCAATTTCATTTCTACCTATCTACTGATATGCCAAGATTAAACAGTTTGGAAAATCTTTATTTTGTAACCTACATAAATTTGAAATTGTACAATCATGCTTAAATTGTATGATTGAACAAACCTATCTAAAGCAGTGGCATTTTTTACTTTCATCCCTTTTAGTACTATTTATTTTGGGGTTTTTCTTTCTTTTTCTTTTTTCTTTTTCCTTTATTCTTTATACTTTATACCCTCTTTCCTTTTCTTTTTTCATATTTTTTTTTGGAAATCACTTGAATATTGGGAATCATACTCAATACGAATTTTCAAACTCATGAAACATTAAATCATCTTGATATCCTATGATTTATAGGATACTAAAACATTAAGTCAAACTTTACCATATTGAAATAAAACCCCTTTCCCAGACTACCATTTTTCGCAAGCAGATCGAATACACACCACCGTGTCTCATGTTTGGCCTTCAATCCCTCCATCAACATGGATCATCTATGAAATTTTCCATCCGCTTAATCATCCCCACATAGATACCAACCAATGGGGCCCCCACCCTTAGCAAATACACCTTCCTCACATCATCGATGAGTGAGAATTTTCATGTTTTTGGGGCACGAGTCTCTGTGTTTTGTAGAATCCAATCCCATTTTTTATTCTTTTGGCAAGTGTACAAAGATTTAAAACATATAACATCCCCCACTTATCCATCCATTTTTATCCCTTAGCAGAAGTCCCTAGTCACCATTGGTCAGAGCATGACACCTTTCACACAAATCCACCACGACATTCATAACCAACATATACCCACTCTAGACATCCTATCGATTCTAGGGATTCCTTCACCAGAAATAGTTATGACTACCGCCAAACTTCTTTTTTCATTCTCCAAAATTGGGCCACCAAACTCCCATCATCAGTTTTTATTCATCCCCTGCCATCATTCTTGTGTTAAAACTATCATATGAGAGACCCTCGTCCCTTGCATCAGTAGCTCTCTCATTTTGTTGATGCTTCCTCTTTGTCGACTTCAACACCCATTCTCAAAAAAGGAAACAGTATCTTCAATGGATCCTCACCCCAATAGGGGCATCCTTGGGTGGCACTATTGGAATCATCATTTCCCATATATTTCATCTATCCTTCTAAAATTTGACTATGAAAAAAGCTTCCATGTCAAGATGGTATTGTACCTTACAACCATTGCAATTTTCCTAGATTCGTCGAAGACTCATGCCATTATAAGCATCTCTTTTAGCAATGCTTATATGGGAAGGTCCCAGTCATAAACCCATGTGTATAATCAGAATTTATATGTCATACCAAGATTATGCATGTGGCCATCACATTCAACCTATTGTCAAAGAAAAACCTCCCCTGAGGGCGTCAACAATCGTCGTCATCAATCAAATCAGTGGATCACTAACATATTAGTGACACAGACAAAACCTTTATCTGTCAGATAGATTTTTTTAGCTAGCCAAAGAATTATGAGCATTGGACACTCCTGCGTCATAGAAAACTTGTATTTATTGTATTATATTATTTCTTGCAGGTTCCTGACAGAACATGGTCACTCTTTTACCCATTGTAAGGGGTCTCTAATCTTGGGTTGTACGCGGGTCTCTCTCTCTCTCTCTCGACACAAATTACACAAAACATAAACTATAATGTATTTTGGCTATACAGTTCTTCCTAGAACTCACAAAATAGAGGGAAACTGTTATCACTGGAAAATTGGACAAGAAAAATGACATTATGAAATGTAAAGTAGAAGGATTTACAGGGCTGAGAAACATTATAGAATCTAAAAAATAAAAAATTCTCTAAGGTCAAGAGGCAAAATGTCAAATTTCGCACCAAATACATGGGAAAGAACGCATGGTCTTTCCCTAAAAAATTCGCATGGTCCTGGGAGTGGCGGAATTCACCATCCGGGACCCCTTGACAAATTTCGGGAGAAGAGCCTCAACTTGAAACCTCCTAAGGACAGCCACCTAGAGCCACCTTGGGACCTCAAGTGAGCACACAAAGGAATCAAGTGAGCACAAAAAAGAATCAACCCCTACTCTTGGGTCACTATCCACAAGCATACCAATATAGGGAAGAAGGATTTGAATTTTCCTATAAATTTCCATCATGAGAAGAAAAAAATGAGAACACGTTGTTATGCTGGCCAAATTGCCCATGGGAAAACCAACAGTGTGTGATCCAGAGTAGCAATAGAGTTAGAGGATTCAGTTTCTCGCCACCCAAAAAATTCAATCCCTTAGGATAATAGAGAGGCCTTGCAAAACCAGCTCAAGGGTAAAGCTCTCCTTGCATTGGGTCATGGAGCTCCATAGCTCTAAGGGTCCTTTAGCAAGTGTGTAACATTCTACCTTTCTTATTAATAGCAGTCAATAATAGGGGATTATTCCATTTTTTTTATTATTGTCTCTTTTGAATCATTGGAGCTTGTGTTTTTGTTTCATTATAGTTTTGTTTCTTCTTCTTATTTACAACATACTATATTCCATAATTTACTATGTTTTATATATTGGCATGTGTTCATTAACCTAGTAATCATCTTTTCTTCCTGTGACCATAGCTTGTAGGTTGCAACCACTCCTACCAAGCATCGGTGTTTTATTACATTCGTACACCAAAACCACCACTACAATAATCATACACAACATATTCTCTTTTTCCTTCTCTAATTGTCCTAATCTTTTAGCTTTAGTATGTTCTATTTTTGGTAATTTCAAAAAAAATCATAGTGATTGAATGTATACATTTATGTATTTAATAATTTCTTGAGAAACATCAACATCATTAATATATAATCCTAATTCTATTATAATTTCTTGTAAATATTTTATCCTTATATCCTTTGCTAGTGATGAATTTTTTTCTAATTTAAGCTAAGAATAAATATTATTCAAATAAGCATGTAGTTTTGAAGGAGCTATTGTAGAATCTGTTAGAGAAGAACATATCATTTCACTATAATGTTTTTGTATATCAATTGATCTATCATATGAATTTATTTTGTATCAAATTGAAACACGAAAGCCTTGTAATCCTCTACTATTTTTGGAATAGGGACTTTTGGCTCAAGAAATACAAATTGAAATTCTCATCTGTTAGGGTCTAATGAAGATAACAATGTGGTTTCTATAGTAGAAGTTTGTTTCTAGAAATTAGAATAGGTATAATTATTTATAAATTCATTCTTCTTCTTCATTTCTCTAAATCTAGAAAAAATAATTTGTTCACCGGAAGAAGGGGAAGTAGATACATTAGAAATTGTTTCTTCATTTTGTTGCAAAGTGAACAAAGGATTGCTTGGTAACACGACTGTAGTAGACACTTCTATATTTGTGGCCTGTCAAGATTCTTCCTCTATATTCACTATCTTTCTCTTGTTAAAAACTTTGAATTATGCTTATTTTGAACCTAAACCACTGGGAGACATACTTTTACTTGGTCTCTTTGACTCTTAACATTTAACTCCTAGAGTCGCAAATAATTTTTTACTTGAAACATGTCCTTCAACCTCTAGGAGAGTGTTTCCATCCCATATTTCCTTATTATCATATTGGTTAATTTATGGTTTTTAGACATGAGTATATAGAGAAGATTTTTTCTCAAGTCTAATAGATGAAATTACTCTCAAAGGGCATAATTCCACCTGGAACTCAATTTAAACTTCATTTGATTTAATATATTTTCCACCTCCTTGTCAACTGCTATGGTATTTACTATGAATGGACCAATTTCAAGTTTTACTTTGAACTCAGTGCTTTTCTTTCTAGACAAAAAATGAATTTCATCGATATTCATGCTTTTTCTTTTTAATTATAGAGAAAAAATCCTCATGGGAACAAAAACTGGTAATTTGTATGGTAGAAAATCACAAACATAAACTTTGATCTCTGTGAAATTCTAATATAAATACTTATATCCAACTTTTGACTATTCACTCAAATGCAAAATTATTTTAATTTCTATTGATATCCTTGCGACTACATCACTACTAAGGAGACATAATGAAAAATATATAAATTGATCTACAAAATCACTAAAAGAGTAATATTTTGATTTCCTTCTGATTTTTGAAGTCTAATGAATCACAAACTATGGCCTTCCTTGTGATTCAAGCTTTTTGAGTAGAATTTAAAATCTTTTAGAATGATGATATAAAAATAAACACACCAATACAAATTCATGTTTAAAATATCTTTGTGCACCGAATTTTAAGAAATGATGATGAATTATATTTGAAATAAACTAGACAAAGTTGAAAAGAGTAGAGGGATTTTTACAAGATGAAAAAATTGAGATAAACCCTAAGATGACTTCATCACCCATTCATCACTTTGGTAGCCTAAAAGAAAAAAATCATAGAAATTTCTTGTCTCAATATTTCAAGAAATATTAATGAAGAATATGGTGGATTATGATGAGGTAATTTAGATCCTTTTGGCATAAAAAACTCAAAGATAGTATCTTGCTACTAAAAGGTAAGTTTTTCATATATTTCCATTAGTGCATAAATTGAAAATGTGTGAAGGGAACTTGGAGTGTTAATTTGAAAGGACAACAAATAGATTTTGGGGCTATGAAGAAGAAGGATTCACCATTTCTAGCTTCTATTACTCTTTGTTTGGGTAGATAATGATTTTCACACTAAGGAAAAAATTCACGGAAATGATGAGTTTGAGAGAAAACAAATTTGGGTAAGAGGAATTCCCAAAATATGAATTCATCACTAAAATCTCCAATTTTGTGAAATGCCCAATTATGCAATTCATATAACTCAAATTCACATTTGGGTTCTATGGCCTTGAAACCAAGATCTACAAGAGGAAATTCATTTTAAATAAGGACCAAGGGAAGCATTATGTTTTCAATATACATCGTATATCTTAGCTTTCAATAGTCATTTTGAATTAAGAGAAAAATAAGGAATTATGAGTACCCTTTTATATAATTTCTTCTTAATGTGGTCAACTTCACAATCCAAAAATTTTGTCACTCAACACTTCTACAAACACTGGAGAGATGAAGGAAAATGATACAGTTGATGGAGGATAATAAAGTTAAGAAAAATAGTTTGGATAGTATATAGTTAAATTAATGGTTATCGTAACGAAAAATATCTATCGGAATATTGACAAGAATGAATTTAATGATATAACAGCTAGATCATTAAAATTATTGAATTAAATAGCTAGTGCTAATTTGGTGGGAGGGATGAAATGTGTGAAGAGGTAATAGAAGGAAACATTAAGCAGAAAGTGATTTGTGGGGGAGGGCCTGGCCGTAAGTAATATCTGACGAGGGTGGGAGGGGGCTAGAATTGATAACTGAGTCAGGTGTATTTATGATTAGGTTTTTTAAAACAATTTTGTTTACCCCACTCTTCGTTAAATGTCGAGAGTGCAATGTGATCTCAGAAGAATCTCCCATGCTTCATTAAATGTTGAGAGTGCAACGTCATCTCACAATGGATTCTTGATTGTTGATTGCAACGAAAAGAGCAGATGTCGTTGGAAATTTCTCGATAGATATTTCTTGTGGTATTATTCAAATAACCACTAAATGAAATTTATTGCTCCAAAAATTTAACTAAAGTGACATTTATAAAGATATTCCAAGGTTTTTTAGAGAGTTCAAATAAATTACCTATTTTTTATTTTGAAAAATATACAATTTAAAAATAAATTGCATGGGTAAAAAATAGTTACAATAGGACACAAGTGAAGGTGAAGGATATATGGTGCCATATATCCTCAACTAGTGTCATATTATCCCCATAAGAACATCCACTTTGAAACCTATTAATGATGAGAACTTTCTTTCCCTTGTAACAATGGTGAAATGCACAACTTATTAGGAAAAAGGACACATTGTAGGGGAGATTGAGATCCACTTTATGGTCATTTTAGGAAATTATAGGTATTGTATTATTGCATATTTGGAAGAACTATAAATATGAGCAATGAAAATTCTAGGTTCATCTTATAATTTTGAATATTGTGTTAGTTAATTACCATTTTATTTCCACATGTCACATTGAAGCACATAAACCACTTGTCACGTCAAAGGATAAAAATTAATGGTTATGAAAATATAATACATGGATGATGAATATTAATTTCAATAGTGTTAGCCACCTATAAAATTTTTCATATCAAATGGTGGATAAATCATTTTTTAAGCCTTCAAGAAACAATTTTTATTGCAAAAAATTGTTATCTATTGAAGTCTTGTGTAGACATCATGTCTTCTAATTAATCTTCACTACTGTTTCCCTTTTAAACTTAGAAATTCTGTTGTTTTCATGAAGAAAATACTGCTGCAAAAATCCCCATTTTTCCCTCATTTTACTCCTTTTTTCCCTTCATCATTAACCTCCTTTTATTTCCCTTTTTCCTATAAAATTCATTCATTTTTCATTTATTCCCCTTTCCCCTTCATGAAGAACCCTTTATAAGGTTTAAAACTCATTTTTTAACCTTACCGAAATCCCCAAATCCATCACAAATCCTTGAAAATTTCATAAAAAATAACTTTTTCGACTATAGGCTTAAGCCCCTTTGGGCTAAGTCCTAAACCACTTCCCCACATAAACCCACACCCTAGAACCAGGTGCTAGATCCATCGGGCACTTATCGCATCGGAAACAATCAGCGAGCGCAAGTCTTTGTGTTTTATAAAACCTTCGATCCTATGAGCCCCTTTGTTTATAAACCCCCGACCCCATTGCCGCTTCATATAACCGTAAAGCCCGCAATCGGGTGCTAAAATTTGTAAATAACACATTCCCGATCACTTTTTCCCTTTGTAAATTCATAAAAACCCTTTTTTCTAAGTTTTATTCTAAACCTGCCAGTTCAATGTTTTGAGTGATAAGGACCGTCGATCTAAAAAGCCGATCGACAGTCAACAGGATCTCGCATCAGAGATTTTCTAATGGGTAGATTTAAAAGGCCCAATCCATTGTTCCGATGTGATTGGCCCTTTATATGTTTAAATCCTGGTCCCTTTATATTTTCTATACATCCGAAAGGCCCTGCAATCGGGCACTAAGTATTCAATAAAACCCTCCTGATGCACATTTTCCCTTTGTATTTCTTTTACAATCTGATTTTTATATTTTATAAAGAAACCCTCTATTCATTGGTCAGAGTTATTCTCCACCATTGATCTTGGACCAACCAAAAAACCAGCGCAATCTCGCGTCAGAAGTTTTCTTTGAGTGCACTTAATATTTTATTTGCAACCTTCGATTGGCAGTCCCTCGATTCATTTCCCACCGTCGATCTGAACCGTAGATCGACGGTCCATAGCCAATCGCATCAGCGCTCCCTTGTCCATTGCCCCTACCAATCGCAAAGCTCCAATTGCATCTGGGTCGTCCACGTGTAAATATTTCACGGTCGAGATCTTTCCCTGCCACCTTTGTTAAATTTCATACATCCCGCTTTATAATTTTTTTTGGTGAAATTTCAGATGTTGATCTCTGCAGATCAACGACCCATATTGACCCTTTCTCCGCCTCACATATATATTCCTTTAACTCCAGATTTGATCTCAGCTATCTAAATATCTGATCCAATGGCCCATATTAAAACCACCCAACTTGATTCCACCCGTGCATCTATCCAATATCGCGCTCACTCCCCACCATCCAATCTAAGGTCCCAGATCTAATGGTTGACGCGCGTTTTCGTGTAAATTTAACCACGAAGGTTAATTTCTCAAGAGCTACGTGATATGGGCGACATTGAAATGCTACGTGTTGCCCTATGACGCATATCGCATTCGAAAAGAAAAAACTGCCTACCTGCCTTTTTGTTGCGCGATACCGCCAGTTTCCCCACCCGAAACCGTTTCCCCCATTTTTATTTCATCACATCACGTTTCACATCTGTCGTTGATCTCTGCAGATCAACGGCTAGTATTCAATCTGGCCCTTACACTATCACCCTCTGCCTTCACCAAATAAATTCTTAGATTAATATTAATCGTTGATCTCTGGGGCCAAATATGATCCGACGGCCCGCGATCATCCAAGAAACCCCAATTTTCCTCAATGCATATTTCCTCCGCTCAAAGGGATTTTCACTATTTTCATTTTTATTTCTTATATTTTTGAGAAAAATGACCCTTTTTCATTATATGAACCTGGATCACTCCTGACCATTGATCTTTGTAGATCAACGACCTTGACTTATTTTTTCCCACCATCTTCCAACTGCCTCCTTTGAACCTCAACGTGCAATCACCACCATTAGATGTTGTCATCCAATGGCCACACTCCTAACTTCAGCCTTCGAAGCGGTTAAACCAAAAAATACACAGGATTTATTAATATTTCTTTGTTTCTGTAGGTTTTGAAGGTTTTTCAAATGTTTTAAAAAGAAAATAAAAGTCAAGGATGACGATCCTCTAGGATTTTGTTTATCAAAGAGATTTTTCCACAGGGTTGCAACACCACATTTTCTGGTGTCTCATGAATGTTGGCAGCTCTATAAAGCCTCTGTCACACTTGCACATCAACAAGACACAACAATGCATAATTGAAAGAGAAAGTATCAGTATTGAAGATCAAATCAAACCAGAACTGAGGAATTGAAGGTTAAATCACAGTTTTGGTGGATTACAGTTAAGATCGACAATAAAAAGCCTAATCCACTAAATTAAAAATAGTTAAAGAGCTGAAGACAGAGTTTAGGCCTAACTAATCCTAATACACATAACTAAAGTAGATTAACAGTGTTTAAAGAAAATAAAAAATATCCATCAGTCCGAGAGAGCCTCCACTTCCACATCAGAGGCTAATTGATTCCTCTCAGCTACCTAATGCCACCTATAGCTTCAAAGCATTCAATAGAGGGACACGTAATGAAAAAAACAAAATATATTTTCCCAATGCAGCTGAATAGTTATTACCAATCAAAGAAACTAATATAAACTATCAGTAGAGTTATTACAAAATGACACAGAGCCTTAAAAGTCAACAAAATCACCCCGCCGAGCTTAATTCTTAATGTAAAACAATTAATACAGAGGAAAATTTTTTAAAATTCTCCATTGAGCCCCTCAAAGACCGAGAAGCATTAATTTGTATTAATTGAACCCTGAAGATCTTTTATCCTATCCCACCTCTTTATTTCTTCTATAAATACTTTTGTAGAAGATGAGACAATGTTGGTTGCAGAACTTTGAAATATAATTGTGCTTGAATTTTCTATGTGTAAATAGTGTTCAAAGGCTCTTGAAGCTCTGTTTTTGATTAAATAAGTTAGGATGAGAAGTGAAGATGATTGCTGAACTGAAACATTGGACTTAAATAATGTAACTGGTTTGACTTCAATATACAAGCTGATTCTTGGGATCCTAGTCTATATCACTGGTGAAGTGCTTCTTTATTTGTTATTCTTTTTCCTTTCATGTATGCCATTTTGTACATTATTCTCTAATATAGAACAACAATCATAGAGTTAGGATTTACTGTTTACAGTACCCTTCTCTGACTGCTAAGCTTTATCTCAATGTTTTCCTCCATATTGTTTATTTAAGAATGATTCAATACAATCAAGAAGTTAGGAATGTTGGTGTTCCCTCGTCCTACTGTTTACTTTAAACAATGTTCTTGGATGTTATCTTCATTATTTTCTTTGTAAATTCAGACTAGAAAAGTGATGGTGTGCCTTTTTTTCTAGCTTCTTTCTCCAAAGGTAGATTCTGAAAGTTTCCCTAAGTGTATGTTGAAAGCAGACTAGACTTAAAAGTATCTTATCTGATCTTAAGTTGCACTTTGTTTCTCTTATTTGTTTTCATCCTTTCTAAAAGTAATTATGTGGATTTCTGGATTGTTTTTCTCTTGATTTATCTTGAATACGATCTTTTCCAAATAGGTTTACGGTGAGCCCTACCCTTTGGTTGGTTTTAAACAATTTCTTAAAAGGATTTTCTTGTTTGGACAGACTATAAATCCTAGTTGAAATTATTATGTGTTTCCACCCCTCCAACACTTTTATTGTTCGATTCCATCATTTTAATCTCAATGATATTGTGATATATATGACTTTCCCCTTGGACAACTGTTTCGGGGAAAATCACCCTAGAGGTTTGTTGGGTCAAAACCTCCATAGAGCAGGGCATGCCATTCAAAAGGACTCACACACAACCATGCTTGAATGAAAAAAATAGATAACAACGATAGCAGGACTCACCCGTAGTCCTACGTTCGATGTAGATCCCGTGGGGTCCAAACCCCCAGCAGCCTTTCTTCCTCCTTCAACCTGAAAAGAAGAAAGAAAGTGCACAGAAACCTAGTTGTACAGCATATACTTCTTCTAAACGTTAGTCTAATCCATGTGAAACATTATATAAACCATAATAAATGCTTAAATGATAATCTTTTCACATATACAAATAGATATCAACACGTAAGTTTAGGAACAAGATGGTTCTTCATTATTACGAATAGCATGTACATAGATAAAGAGTGGAGAGATCACCTGAATCCTTCCACGATCTTCGAGCAGACCGTCGTCCGGATTCATCCCGCCCTTGCCTCGCTAAGATCCTTTCAAGGCTTGTGCACTCGAGATGGCATATAAATGGATGAACATCTCCAGGAAACAAGGGTTTCCTGTATAAATATGGGAAAGTGCAGGAGGAAAAGGAATTCAGACTTGAATTGGGATTCCAACAGAGTATAATGTCTATAAAATTTCTCTCTCCCTTAGGCCATGCACATGAGGGGCTTTTATACTCCCTCAAAGTAGTTTCAACCAGGTTGAAATAGTTGGCCACATGCTGGGGTGGTTGAACTACCAGAGTAGCCATCAACCCAGCCCAAAAATAGGGAATTTAAATATAGTTTTTAATGATTTTAATGGCATATGTGGAAAAGTACATGTGGACTCGCGTATACACGTGGAAAAGTCTGGGCATACCCGCGTATGGGAATTTGAACACTGTTTTTTAGTGAATTTTGTTCAAGTCTATAGGAATGGGTGCCCAAAGCCATAAAAGCAAGCATGAATCATATGAAGGCAAAAAATGATGCTATAACAACAACTCTTGAAATTGTTGCTCAATTAAACTCTTTTATGACTCCATAGCCCAATGGACTAAAAACCACCGTTATATCTATCTAATCAGCCAAATATTTTTCTGATTGCTTGCAACTTCACAACTTTGAAACTCTTTCCATTATAGGATTTTCCACTCAACTAAAATCATGCTCAACCATCCAAAACAAATAAAAACCCTCGGTCTTCATAACTAGCCTAATATCATACCCAAAGGCTTAAAGATAAATCAAATCTTTGCACTTATTGGAGAGATCCCTCTCCAGATTCAGGAGGGCTAGATCCTAGAATCCAAAAGTGGTTCAAGTGTTCTCTCTCCAGTTTTTATTTTCTAATCTTGCAAATTACAGGGAACTAACATTTTTGGCGACTCCACCACGGAATTTCAAAGTGAAATGCATTTTATACATCTTGAAAACTCAGAAAAAACCCAAAACATTTTTAGATTGGTACATGGTGGTGGACCATAAAACATTTTACCTCCAAAAGAGCTAGAAACATCCACCTACCAACTCCACACTTTGAAACTCCCAAAATACCAAATGACTCCACTGGTGGAAGACCTTGAATTGATTGAACAGACACAGTGACCTCTTTTTCTAATTTACAAACATGGATTTAGATATAGACCCAGAGGACAAACATATGTTCATGATGGAAAAATTGATCTACTGATCCAAGTGGATATTGGTGGTCACCCGCCTATTCCACTTGGGGCCCCACCATTTTCTCTTTTAGTTTTTCAGTTTCGGCACAACTTACTATTTTTAGCAGTTTTTTGAGTCCTGAACTTCTGGAGATATGTTGAGGCCCTAAATGAAGTTTTTTGGGAAAACAGAGAGCAACATGGGTCCATGGACTGATGTTTCTCACTCAAAATTTGTAGTCCTCAGATAGATCTTTCTAACGAGGTATGGTACACGTCAAACAGTGATTGTATGCCAAAGTTACACCCCTGGGAAATTGAAACACCAATTTACCCAAACGGGGCCCATAGTTTTGGCGCTTCATCTCCTAGGGTTAGGGTTTTGGATGCTTAGGATATCTCATTGTTTCTAAATAATAAATAGGTGCTCGAGCCACATTGTAACTTAGTTTAGAGGCCTGTAGCTGCCACATCTCTTCTCAGAGACAGCTACCAGCGCCCTAGCTAGTTTTATTTCCATTCCGTCTGTAAGCAAATTTCAGTTCATTGATATTAATGAAATGAAGTGTTATTTCCGCTGCATCTTTATATTTATGGTTATGTGTTTATTATATTGCATTCCTGCATAAATCCAGATTAGTGATATCAGAGCGGTATGTTTTTTCTCGATCCTTCTTTGCATGTCCCCAACGAGGTCAGGGTATAAGGAGTTGGGGCTCGAATTGGTGGAACATTTGCAAGATCAACCTCTCAAAACCCGATAGATGCCCATGGGGGATGAAAAGAAAGATGAGGGAGTAGGAGATCCTATCAAAATATTTCTCGAGGAGGCCCTCGAAAAAGAAGAGAACGCGATGATGGATAACTTTTCCCAGATCCTTCAATGGCTGCCCACCGGCAGCGCATCTACATCCAGCAACCACTCTGGAGGTGTGACTCCTTTTAAGGTACAAGTAAATTTTTACATTCCCATATTTGAGGGTCAAATAGATGTAGATGTTGTAGATAGATGGTTGAATCTATTAGAAGGGTATTTCTTGGTTCATGACTTTTCCGACAGGGAGAAGATTATTTTTGCACTCCTCAAAGTTGCCCCCCATGTTAAGTACTGGTGGGAAACCCACTGTGAGAAAAAGGATGAGGCAGAACCCTCTATGTTCTCAGCCGTACCCACTTGGAATTCTTTCTCAGACACCATCAAGGAACAATACTATCCCATGGGGAGCTATGAGGACAAGTACATACAATGGACCACCCTGCAATAACAAAGGGATCAAGATGTGCATGAGCTGAAGAATCTGTTCCATACCCTGCACACAAAGTTGGGTATCAAATATTCAAAGAAACATCTGGTGCTAAAGTATCATAGTTTTCTGCATAGATACATTCAAGAGGAAATGGATTTCCTCGACATCTCCTTGCTTGGTATGGCAAACTGATATGCTGCCAAGATTGAGCAGAAATTCAAATAGAAGAAGCAAGACTTTGGATCTGTGAATCAAAAGCAAGGGAAAGGTGCTCCCAAACCACAGAACAAAGGATAGAGCCAAGGCATGGTGACTCAAGACAACCTGTCGAAGCCAAAAGTAAAGAACAACACCGCAAAGCCAAAGAAGGACACGAGAAAGTGGTGTGAGTTCCATAAGAGCTCCACTCACAACACAAGTGAGTGTCTGCCCAAGCAGTCGCTGGTGGCCGAGATGCGGGCTTCTGAGTCAGATGCATGCTTTGACTCTGAATCAGAACCTGACAAGCAGAATGACAAAGGGAAACAAATTGTTTATGTGGAGCCCAATGCCACTGTTGCCACTACGAAGATCTAGAAGGAGGAAACAGAAGATTCAGAGGAGGAGGAGCATCTCTTCCACTCCCAGATGTGGGTAAAGGGCTCCTTGGTACAGTTAATTGTTGATAATGGGAGCCAAAAGAACCTCATTTCAGTATACACTATGAAGTGTTTTGGCTTGCCAACCACAGCTCATCCACATCGATACACCATCGGGTGGCTTCACCAAGGACGAGATCTCTGCGTCAGCCAACAGTGTCGCCTTCCCTATAGCATCAAGCCCTTCACGGATGAGGTATTATGTGACGTTGATCCTATTGATGTTTCTGATGTATTATTAGGACAACCATACTTGTGGAAGTGTCATGTTGTGTATGAGTCTTGGCCTCGTGCTGTTATTATTACTTTTGGAAATAAGTTTTACAAGATACCAGAGGTACCACCTCCTATTGCTATCTCTTTGGTTACTGCAAAACAATGCAGTAAGCTCATTTCCCAAACCAGGAAATTTGTTTTCCTGATGATATACCCCTAGGGCAAGAAGAAGACTATGGCCACGACCTCCAAATAGGGCTCCTCTGCATGACAACAACAAATGGATAAGGTTGTGAAGGAGTACGGGGACATCTTCACCTCACCCACATGGGTTCCTCTACACTGTCAAGTCTAGCACCCACTTGATCTTACCCCAGGTGCACTGCTACCCAATGGACCAACCTATCAGTGCTCTATTATGGAGAACAATGAAATCAAGAGGCAGATTTAAGAGCTACTACAGAAAGGTCACATCTGACCAAGTTCATCACCCTGTGGGAGGCCGATCGTGTTGGTATAGAAGAAGGATGGGACGTGGAGACTTTGTATTGACTATAAGGCACTGAACAAGATCACTGTCTGGAATAGGTACCCGATCCCACGGATTGATGACCTTCTAGACCAACTCAAAGGTGCAAAATATTTCAGCAACATTGACTTGAATTTGGGGTATCACCAAGTACCGATTGAACCCTCCGATGTGTGGAAGACTGCCTTCAAAGCCAAGGAAGGCCTTTCCGAATTGCTGGTCATGCCTTTTAGGTTGATGAATGCTCCTGCAACCTTCATGAGGATGATGGATGACATCTTGCGGCCATTCACCAACTCATTTGTAGTGGTGTACTTGCATGACATTATGATCTTTAGCCTGACTTGGGAAGAGAACCTTCGCCACGTATGACAAGTCCTCCAAACACTGCGACAATGCAAGTTGTGTGCCAATTTGGAGAAGTGAACTTTTGGCATGACCCAGGTTCAATATCTGGGATATATTATTGATGAAAGGGGGGTGCATGTGGATCCAGCCAAGATCCAAGTCATTCAGGATTGGCTAGCCCCAACCACTATAACAGAGCTTCGGAGCTTTATGGTCTTGCTAATTTCTACCAGACTTTCGTGTTGGGATTCTCTCATATAACTTGGCCCTTGAGCCAAGTCACCAAGGGAGGAGCGAGAGAAAAATTATTTTTGTCGTGACCTTAATAGAAGGTATTCACAAAATTGAAAAATCGTCTCTGTTCTACCCCAGTGCTCACTTTACCAGACTTGCAACAGCCATTTGAGATCGAGAAAAATGCCTCTGACTATGCTATTGGGGTAGTTCTTACTTAACAGGGACATCCAGTAGCATATCATAGTGGGACATTATCTGACACAGTTCACAAGTATCCCACTTATGACAAAGAAATGTATTCCATTGTGCAAGCTTGTCGACAATGGAAGCATTAAATTTTGGGGAAAAAAAAAATCATCCACACAGACCATCGGCTCCTGCAGTTCATACAGACACAAGGGAAGTTTCAGAATGATCGCCATTAGAAGTGGTCCACATATCTGCAACAATTTCATTTGAACATCAAGTACAAGAAGGGTAGCACCAATAATTTTGCAAACTACCTCATCCGACCACCAATCGTGGCGCTGACCACCATGCTCAACTCTTGTGGGCACGAGACTTCTGATTGGCCTCTTCTCTATGAGAGTGACCCAAAATTCGACCACAGTTACAAGGCACTCTTGGGGGGTACGCAAGTTCCAAAATTTCACCTCCAAGATGCACTTTTATTTCACCTGGGACACCTTTGTGTTCCTTCAAGTTAGCATGCCAAGATGATATGGGAAGCACACTACGGTCGAGTCATTGGGAATTTTTGGGTTGAGAAAATAGTAGCAATCTTGCAGAAGTATTTCTATTGGCCGAACCTTCGAAAGGATGTCAATAAGCAAATCAGATCATGCACTGCTTGTACCATTACCAAACTGACCATCAAGAAGCAAGGTCTATATACTCCGCTACCTACTCCTATTTGACCTTGGGAATCCATCTCCATGGATTAAATGTCGGGCCTACCTTCTACTAAGTAGGGAAATGATTTTGTTTTTGTGGTCGTCGACAGATTCTCAAAGATGGCCATTATGGCAGCCTGTAAGAAGAATATCACAGCAGAAGCCACTGCTAAAATCTTATTTGAATGAGTGTGGATGAACTTTGGGATCCCACAATCTATCATATTAGATGGAGATAGTAGGTTCCTAAACACATTTTGGTCCAAACTCTGGTCAATGTTGGATACCAAGCTCACCAATTCCACAGCTTTCCATCCCCAAACAGATGGCCAGATAGAGGTCGTCAACAGAATGATTGTACACATTCTGCGCATGTACAATTCAAATAATCCACACACATGGGACGAGAGCCTCCCCTATGTACAACATATTTATAATTGGGCTCTCCACAGTTCAATCGGCCATAGCCCCTATCAGGTGGGCTTGGGATTCTAGCCACTATGTCCCATTGACATAGCCATGCCATTTGCAGTCGCTCAGGCCGATTCAGCTCATGTCCAATATGAAGTTGAAAAATATAGTAGGTTCATGGAGTGCATTCAACACATATTCCAACTGGTTCATGATATATTGCATAGAGCCAATGCCAAGTACAAGCAACGCCATGATCAACACCAGGTGCCACACAACTTCCAGGTGGGTGACAAAGTATGGCTACATTTTCAGAAGGAGCACCTCACTGGACCCCACCATAAGATTTTCCCACTCTGATATAGGTCATACACCATCACCAAGGTTGAAGGGAACAATTCCTTTGAGCTCAGTATTCCACCATTCCTTGGTCTGTACCCAGTCTTCAATGTGGATCGCCTTCGTCCTTACTTCCCACCTCTACTAGACACCTCAGACATTGCAAAACAACTCACACCAATAGAGTTAAACCCATATTGCATGGAAAAGGCCACCATATAATTTATTATGTACATGCAAATAAAGAACACTCACCAACAAAAGATCCAACTATATCGGGTTGTCAAAGCTGGCCAACTCCTGCACCAAGGAAAGTGGTTCACCAGGGAACAAATTCAGCAGAAATTTCCTCATCTCATGGAGGAAATTAATGCAATGGGGAACATTGATTCCTAAGGGGGGAGGAATGATCCAGATGGATATTGGTGGTCACCTGCCTATTCCACTTGGGGCCCCACCATTGTATCTTTCATTTTTTCAGTTTCCGCACAACTTACTATTTTTAGCAGTTTTTTGGGTCTTAAACTTCCGGAGACGTTTTGAGGCCATAAATGATGTTGTTTGGAAAACAGAAATCATATTCCTCAGATATATATTTCTAATTCTAACGAGGTATGGTACGCGTCAAATGGAGATCGTATGCCAAATTTATGCCCCTGGGAATTCGAAACACCAAATTACCCAAACGTGGCCCATAGTTTTGGTGCTTCATCTCCTAGGGTTAAGTTTTTGCCCATTTAGGATTTTCCATTGTTTCTAAATAATAACTAGGCCCTTGAGCCTCATTTTAACTTAGTTCAAAGGCTTGTAGCTACCACATCTCTTCTCAGAGATAGCTACCAACATGCTAGCTAGTTTTATTTCCATTCTGTTTGTAAGCAAATTACAGTTATTTGATATTAATGAAATGAAGTGTTATTTTTACTACATCTCAGTATTTATGGTTATGTGTTTATTATTTTGTGTTTCTACATAAATCTGGATTAGTGGTATTAGAGTAGTCTGCTTTATCTCGATCCTTCTTTGCATGTCCCCGATGAAGTTGGGGTATAAGGAGTTAGGGCTCGATCTAGTGGAACCTTTGCAAGATCAGCCTCAAAAACCCCGATGGGAACCCATGGGGGAAAAAAATAAAGATGAGGGAGTAGTATATCCTATCGAAATATTGCATGAGGAGGCCCTCTAAAAACATAGGATAACGATGATGGATAAATTTGCCCAGATCCTTCAATGGGTGCCCACTGGCAGCGCATCTGCATCCAGCAACCACTCTGGAGGTGTGACTACTTTTAAGGTACAAGTAAATTTTTACATTCCCATTTTTTAGGGTAAAATAGATGTAGAAGTCGTATATAGATGGTTGAATCTATTAGAAGGATATTTCTCGGTTCATGACTTTTTCGACAGGGAGAAGATTATTTTTTCACTCCTCAAAGTTACCCCCCATGTCAAGGACTGGTGGGAAACCCACTGTGAGAAAAATGACAAGACAGAACCCTCTCTGTTCTCGGCCATACCCACTTGTAATTGTTTCTGAGATGCCATAAAGGAACAATACTATCCCGTGGGGAGCTATGAGGACAAGTACATACAATGGACCATGCTGCGACAATAAAGGGATCAAGATGTGCATGATTTGACAAATTTGTTCCATACCCTGTGCACCATGTTGGGTATCAAATATTCAGAGAAACATCTGGTGCTAAAGTATCTAAGTTGTCTACGCATATACACTCAAGAGGAAATGGAGTTCATCGACATCTCCTCGCTTGGTACGACATATTGGTATGCTGCCAAGATTGAGCTGAAAATTCAAACAAAAGAAGTGAGACTTTGGATCTGTGAATCAAAAGCAAGCGAAAGGTGCTCCTAAACCGCAAAACAAAGGATAGAGCCAATGCATGGTGACTCTGTTAGCCCCTTATAAATTTCTTGACTAGCAAGCAAGGGGCTAGTTTGTTCTGTAAGCCCGCAAGAAATGCATTTCCCCTTGAAAACACATCATACTTGTAGCCTTTGTAGTTCCCTGCTTTGTAACTATTTCCCTCTGCTGATTTAAGCCAATAAGCCTTGCCAATAAATAATTATTCTCCAAAAGGCTTTATTTTTCCCATTGTATCCCTGCATTTTCCCCCATTCTATCCCTTTTTCCTTTCTTCCAAACCCCCTTGTCTCCCTCCCTAATATTCCCATAACCTCCTAAATTCCTCTAAAATATACCTCAAGTCTCACCCTTGCCCTTGGTCTTCTCAAATTCCCCCCCTATATCTTTACCATTACCCTCCTTAGGCCTCAAAATGCATTAAAAAGGGTTAAATACCCACTTTTGGACCATATAATGGGCCTCAGCCCCTTCTCCGCTAGCCCCATGCCTTTTCCTCCTATAGAACCCAGTGCTCAGACTGAACGCTAGCCTGAAAAGTGCTTGTCCCATATGTGTATCGGGTGGTTCCTCCACCGTTGATCCGTAAAGATCGAACAATGATATTTTAAACCCACGATGCTCATGATTGATCCACTCAAACCACTGATCCTGCCATCACCGTCCATTAACCACTAGATCAACGGTGCAGAGCGTATCCGCCACTATGGTCCCCGCCACGTGCCATAGCATAAAAAAACCCAATTTTCATCGCACCGCTATCGGGGGTCGGGCGGTATTTGTCCATTTCCCAGCGATTCCATACATTGCTCGACATCTATCTCCTATACGATGGCAAAACTGCCCTCCCATCACGCGTTAACATTCGACATGGGATGCGCAGTGATATTCATACGAGCCACCAGATCTGCCATTGTGCATCCAACGGTCATCGCCCGACGGATTTTCATGGGTTTTAATCCACGACCACCATACCCTTGGCACACCATTCCACTGCCCCTCACCGTGTCTCCCACCGTCGATCTCCTCTCAGATCCGATGGTCCAGAATCGTCTTCCCGCTGTTGACTTTTCCATCGTCACCCGGCCCCGCCATGTCACCTCCACGTGTCTCGCCATACATCCACCCTCTTGTTTCATATATCTGTTCATAGGTTGGGTTTATTAAGGTTTTCATTTAATCTCCTCCGCATGCCGCCCACCTGTGCCATCTCTATTCTCCACCATTCCATGGAAATTTTCCGCCATTTCTCCACAGTCCCACTATCATCCACATCATCCGCTCCCATTCATTGTTTTCTTAACAATTTCATGTTTTTTCAAGGATATCAGAGGCGAAGAAAAGCCATGGGTCAATATGTTCCACTTCAATGGCGTGCTACATAGGAAGAATTAAATCTAGAGGCTGGTACTACAATGGAAATGGCCGGAAATGGTTGTGGCGTCATGAATATTACCCAAGGACAGTTTAATATTCGCAAGAAATCTATCTGGTGCCATTAAAGCCCATATTTTCCAAATCAAGACATTTATGAAGCCGTGGAAAAAGACTAGCTTATGATCAAGGATTCCAGCATTCAGAATTGAGGGTTTTGAGCTTTAATACAACAGTTTAGAGGCAAAGCACCAGATCAATGATCCCACAGATTATGCAAAGGTACAGCACAAAGAAAGAAATGCATATCAAGGATTTTTCAGTCGGAGAATGTTTTTCCTCCACAAAGGATAAAGCAACCATGCAACATTCAATCTATGTCGTGTTATGGAGAGATTCCACCCTGAAACAACCCCATGTACTATCAGAGCAATTACTTCATCAGTATGGCATATTTCTTTATCATTTCTTTATCTTTTGTTTATTCACCAATAATGCCACACAGTGCTACAGTCAGAACACATTAGAGTCATATCAGAGTAATCCCCAGTCTGAAGGAGATCATTCGTTCACCTAGAGAGCACCAGATATTAATGCACATGATTTATACAGAACGGGCTTCGGCCCTCTTTCTTTTCAAAATTTTAATACTACATTTAGTTCTCCACCTACCTCCTCTGCTCCCCGGAGCTATAAATTCATGAAGAACTCATTGTAATGGTTGTTGATCAGTTATCAGAGAATTGAAAGTAGTTTCTTTTGAGACACAGTATCTGTGTAAAGATTGTGAGTAGGTTGAAGGAGATGTTTTCAGACTGAGTATTCAGCTATTGGCAATATTGTACTAGATTGGTATTGTTATCTAACATGAAAAGCACATTTCTTTTGATCCTGATCTGAAGTAGCGATGATGTTTTCCTATCTATGTATTTACATTCATTTCATTTCGTTTCTACTGGCTTGCATCAAAATATTAGCATAGGATTTACCCTTGTTAGGTATCCTATGTTTCTGCTCTCCTAGCCATTTATGTTTCTCTTCTGAATGTATTAACTAAGACGTGATTTGAGTTGGTTTAACCAGTGTAGTGGATGTTATTTCCTACTCTCTGATGTATGAATTAAATGAATTCAGTTCTTAGATGCTTCTTGTTATATATTTAGTTGGAATATTTGGGAACACTGGGGATTACAGTTAGCCCTATCCACTAGGATCCTTGTGTAACCTGCTGATCTATAATTTTGTGCTCTAAAATATGTGTTATCTCCTCCCTTCTACTTTCCACATCACATAATCATCTTGAAATATCCTAAGTTTCAGATGACTATCCCAATTGAAAGCCTGCCTATTGATTAGCAAGAAAATCCTTTCCTGACTCCATTTCCCAATGGTTTTGAATATTTCCTAGAATATTTCACCCCTGCCTTATCCCTCTTTTCTCATCCTGGTCTTACATTGAACCCTTCTTTCTTGATAACCAGCAACCAAAACAAATAGTCAAAAAAAAAAACCAAGAGCCTCGTAACTAGCCTAAGATCATAACACTTGAGCTTCATAGACATAAACCTTTTCTCATACAGAGAGATCCCTCTCTGGACCCAGGAGGGCTAGATCCTAAGGTCTGAAAGTGGTTCTGATGTTGTCTCATATTTTGGTATTGCTAATCTAGCCAAAACATGGGAACCCCAACATAATGGCAACCATACTGGGGACTCTTGAGTGCTTTTCACCTTAAACATCTTTAGGCATTTAGAAGACCTACGATCTCTGGTTAGGTTGTCAGTTAAACACTCCTATTTTCACATCAACCTCTACACCATTTTTTGTGTTTTCCCATACTCTTGGACAGAGTCTGGAAAGGGTCAGGTAGCCTCCAGATCTCACACTCTTTCAGAGGTGACATATCTAGAAAATTCCCTCCCAGTTGATCTCTAGTTAGAGTTTGTTGTGTTTTGAGGATATCCTTGAAAAGGGACATCTCATAAGCAATGTGGTGGACAGTGTACCCTTCAAAAACATCCTAAAACCTTCCGCCTGGTAACTCCACGTTCCCTAAACTTATTAAAGACTCCAATGGTGATCAGTAGGCCTATTGATTATCTTGGTTCACATTAGACTCCATTGGGAGACTAGCCTCCATAACAACATCAGCCACAGTAGACATAACAGGAAGGGTTGAGCTGCTTGGTCAGAAAAAAACATTCTAGCTTCTAGAACCATTCATACAAGAGCTTACCCAAACCCAGACCCACCTGAAATAGTTGATAACAATGAGAGCATCCTTAATGGAGCTCCTACAATTAAAAGATAAACTGTTCCCAGTCACATATATAGAGCTAATTCTGCACCAGAACATCTTATAGCTCTATCACACTTTCACCTTAACCTAGACCTACCTAACGGCTTACCTAGAACTAGGTCATTTAGTAGCTTAGACCAGCCAGACCTTGAGCTTCCTAGCTCACCACTCCAAAGTGGTAGACACCTAGGGAAGAGACAGACCCCTCCATATACACCTCCTAATATACATTTCATACAAAAATTGGGGCTCAGTCACCCTAGGTCTACTCATCAGTCCTATGCTGGTCATAATATTCATGTCATCCATATACCAGCTACCCAAGTTAACCATTTACGTCATCAAAACATCATCATGGTAGCTTGGTATGCACCTCTGGTTTTTCCTCAACCTCTAGTACCCTTGCCAAATGATTATCAGTCAAATATCCCACACTTCACTGCAAAAGAGTCCATCACGGCCCAACAACATGTAGATATAATGGAAGATTCGTTTGACTACATGGAAATAGATGATGATACAGTCAAAATGAGAATCTTTGCCCAAAGCCTAGGGGGTGATGTGAAAAAATGGTTTAAAGGCTTACCTCCAGGTAGCATCAATGATCTTCCAGGTCTATATCAGACTTTCATAAACAAATGGGAAACTAGGGAAAACCCTCACCAACTCCTGGAAGAATACATGACCCTCAAAGGAAACGTGGGAGATAGTTTTCATGATTACACAACAAGGTTTAATAGCATTTATAATGCTCTCCCTCCACATATGAAACCTCCACAAGGCATGGCCCTAGCAAAATACCTTGAAGGCTTTGATGCTGACATGGCCTATGAGCTCATGGATAAGGAATACAACACATTGGAGGACATGCAGAAAGGAGCAGTGAATATAGAAGAAAATATGATTGAAAAGAGAGCAAGACTGAAATATGAGAGAAGGGTAACATACAGAGATGACAATGTAGCTTCCACATCTGACCAAAATTATGATAATATGTCTAAAAATGTGGAAAGGTTAGAACAAATGATGGAAAAAATGGTTGTCAAAGTTAGTAACCAGAATAGAAATCAAAACCAAAACCAAAACTTTAGAAGGAACAATAACACTCCCAACAGACAAAGAGAATCATATCGGCAAGTTATTCCCCCATTCCAAGAGATTTTTCTTGATGAAGATGATGGAATCATAGAAGAGTCTGAGGGAAACACAATAAACATGTTTGAAATAGAAGATTCAATCCATAACTGTTATTCAGAAGAAGACCAGCCTTCACGCTCTAGTAGGGAGGAGGAATGGTTGGAATCTGAAGATTACATATTAGGATTTGAAAATGCCATGATGCAGGTCAGAGAACAATATGAACTCAGAAGAAAAAAGAGCGAAGGAACTGCCAAACCAAAATCTTCTGAGGTCACTATCAATAAGAGACCTGAGAAATATTCTAAAGCAATTGCTGAGAGTAGCAAACCATCAGCTGAAAGTTCTGGGAAAAACAAAGAAAAGGACAACCTAAAGAGTGATAAACCAAACCAACCAACTAGTAGCACTAGCACTACAATTATTTCTCCTAGAAAAACTTTCACAAACACTATACATAATGAAAATCAGTCCACTGATTCAGCCACTAAGGTAGTGGCAAATAAAACAGAGACGAGTGTCCCAAAGAGTTAGTCCACTTTCAATTTGGAAAGTGGGATTGCAAGAATGAAAATCTCTATCCCACTTTCTAAGCTGGCCACTCAGGATTTATACAAAGGCCAAATTTTGAAGGCTTTGAACCTTAGTGAGAATGGTGACTCTGTCAATTTGAATGATGATCAGCCTGCCCTCCTGTTTGGACCTAAGATAGAGGGGAAGTTTCAGGCAGGGGTAGTTCCACCTTTCTATATCAGTCTCAACATTCATGACAAGATCCTGCACAATGCAATCCATGATTCTGGAGCATCTCACAACCTAATGCCTAAGGTAGTTATGGAAATACTAGGTCTCGAGATAACTAGGCCCTACAAAGATTTATGCTCTTTCGAATCTAGCAGAGTAAAATGCCTAGGCCTTATCAAAGACTTGTGTGTGAGCTTAACTCAAATCCCAGCTAAATGCATGGTCATGGATGTTGTGGTGGCATATGTGCCACCCAAGTATGGCATGCTACTATCAAGATCATGGGGAGACAAGCTGCATGGTACAATGCAGATGGATGGCTCATATGCCACAATCCCAATATTTGGCCAACTTAAAAACCTGTATAGGGAGACACAGATGAAATTCCTAGTCAGTAGCCCCGAAAAGCCAGAAAATTCACCTGTTTATTCTGTTCATACAAACCTTTACTCCTTCATCTTCTGTAATGATGAATCCTCAGAAGGGTAAGAATCCCAAAACAGAGATACAAACAGAGAAGTAGAGGCCATGGACTTTAACATAATGGCTGCTATGGATTTAGAAGACAACGAGGAAGAAAATCGTAATGAATCCTGTAGGATATTTGGTGGAGACCTAACTCCGGGTGAACAAGAAACAACACGTAAACAGTCATCTAGCCAGATCCCTGAACCTCGTACATTTCACGAAGAACAAAGTGAACCACAGCCTAGTACAGACCCTATAACACAACACAATGGTGAACCCAGCTGTAAGGAAAAGAACAATGATAATCATGAGAATAAACCCTTATGGGAAATGAGCTTTGATGGGTCCTGTACTAAAAGGACTACATGGGGTAGGGGTATGGTTACACAATACAGAAAATGAATACGCTGAGAGCCACACCTGTAGTCTACATTTCAAATGCACAAATAATGTCTCTGAATACGAGGCTCTAATCCTGGGTCTGAATATGATGAAGAAAATAGGAGCCCGTAGGATAACCGTAATGGGAGACTTAGAGTTATTTATTAAACAGGTAAACGTGAAATACACAACGAAACATCCTAGGCTGAGAGCATATAGGAATGACACTATGGATATACTGAAAACGTTTGTTGAATACAAATTAGTGTTCATTCCTATGAGTCAAAATGTCATTGCAAACAGATTAGCTTGCCTAGCCAGTTGCTACCCCAAGACTCCCAGAGACCAACAGATCATCATTTAGACCAAGTTCATACCTGTTGTGCCAGATAACAAAAAATATTGGCAGGTTTTTGAAGGTGATAAACAGATCAAAGACTTCTTGGTAGGCAGAAACGAGTTTGAATTTTATGATTCAGACTCCCAACCTAACAATAGCTACCTAAGTGAAGAATCCTCAGATGAGGAAGAAACACCCTGTAACATAGAAATAAATTCTTTAGATGAATAGACTGGAAATCCAGACGGAAAATGTGAAAATGCAGATACTGAAGAAATAGAGGTACTGCAGGCCAAAGATAAGAATATACCCAGAGGCCTGGCACCCTTATAGGACCTCTTTGACTTTAATGATGTGGGAAAAAATCCCACTATAGAACATGCAGACTCTGATGTGGAAGAATGCAACGTAGGCACTAAGGAGAAGCCCAAAGTGATTAAACTGGCTAAGTCTTTACCTGCAGAAATGAAGAAGAAATACATTGACCTTTTCAAGGAATTCATTTATGTGTTTTCATGGAGCTATGAGGACTTAAAGGCCTGTGACACAAATATCATCCAGCACAAAATACCCTTGAAAGAAAATCAGAAGCCCTTTAGGCAAAAGCTTCATAGAATCAATCCCAAACAATTACCTGTGGTAGAGAAAGAGATCAAGAAGATGTATGAAGCAGGTATAATTGTGCCTGTGAGGTTCTCTGATTGGGTATCAAACTTAGTGGCTATGAGTAAGAAAACATGAGAAATTAGACTGTGTATAGATTTTAGGAATCTTAACAGAGCCTCACTCAAAGACAATTACCCTTTGCCAAAAATGGAACATATTCTTCAGAGGGTAGTGGGCTCTAAAAGGATCTCCCTGCTAGATGGTGTCTTCGGTTACAACCAAGTCTTAGTAATCCGAGAAGATCAACTCAAGATACCCTTTACCACTCCATGGGGTACCTTCATGTATGTGAAGATGCCTTTTAGATTGATGAACGCCGGAGCCACCTTCCAAAGAGCGATGGAAATAACATTTTTAGATGAGATAGGGCACTTCATTGTTATCTAATTAGATGACATAACAGTATTCTCCAAGACCGAAGAGGAACACCTGAAACATCTGAGAAAAGTATTCGAAAAATTTAGAAGGTTTTTTCTGTCCCTTAACCCTAAAAAGACTGCCTTCGGGCTACAAGAAGGTAAATTTATTGGCCACATTATATCCAAGGAGGGAATCAGGATAGACCCACAGCGAGTTGAGGGAATAATACAGATCACACACCCCAGAAACATCAAGGAATTACAGTATTTCATTGGGAAGATTAACTTCCTTAGGAGTTTTATTCCAAATCTGGCTGAACACCTTAGGAACATGACTAACATGCTGAAGAAAGGTGCAGGAGTTAAATGGACTATGGGAGCTAAACAAGCTTTTGAATCAGTGAAACTTGCACTTACCTAGGCTCCCGTCCTAATCAGCCCAGATTTCTCCAAATATTTCCTGATCTTTTCATTCACCTCTGAGCATACAATGGCTACAGTCTTGCTGCAGAAAAACATAGAGGAAATGGAGCAGCCAATTTCCTTATTTAGCAAAGCACTTAGAGATGCACCCTTGAAATACAACATAATGGAGAAATAGGCATATGCTCTGATTAAGGCCTTGAAAGACTTCAGGGTGTACATACTGCATTCCCACACTACAGCTTATGTGCCCAACATTATAGTCAAAGATATTTTGTCCCAAGACCTAGATGGGAAAAGGGGAAAATGGATAGCCGTGATCTTAGAGTATGACCTTGAGATCAAACCCACCAAACTGATTAAAGGTCAGGACTTAGCTAAATTAATGGCTGAATCAAACCTACAAGCCCTAGAAATTAACATGATAAATACCTTGGATGAGCAACAAGAATCGCCTGATCTCACTGTTGAGGAAAAATTTCAGAGCTCTCCTTGGTATTCTGACATTCTGTATGTGCTTACACACCTCAATGCCCCTCCAGGATTATCAAAGACCAAGGCCAGATTCTTAAAGCTAAAATCTAGAAATTATTGCATTGTGAATGAAAAATTATACTGGAGGAATCCTAATGGCCTATTGCTTAAATGTTTGTCTGAGAATGAGGCATGGAGGGTTAAAAAATAATTCCACGCTGGAGAATGTGGAGGCCACCTGAGTTGGAAAGCCACTGCAAACAAAATACTCAGAGCTGGCTATTATTGGCCCACACTCTTCAATGAGGTTCATAAAATGATAGTTTCCTGCCACAAATGTCAGATCTTTTAGGGAAAAAGAAAATTCCTCCCTTTACCCCTACAACCCATCACTGTTCAAGGTCCCTTTTTGCAATGGGGCCTAGATTTCATAGGGGAAATTCACCCTGCTTCTTTTGCTCAACACAAGTGGATCCTAACAGCCACAAATTATTTCACTAAGTGGATAGAGACCGTGCCGACTAGGAATGCCACAGAATCAGTCATCATTAGTTTCCTAGAAAGTCACATCCTCTCTCGGTTTGGCTGCCCAAGGAAAATAATCACTGATAATGCTACTACTTTCGGATCCAAAAAGATGGTTGATTTTTTCCAGAGGTACCAAATAGCACTTGGTCATTCAACTAACTATTACCCTCAAGGTAATGGATTAGCTAAATCATCAAACAAGAGCCTGGTGATCATCATCAAAAATCTGTTGGAAGAGAACAAAAAATCATGGCATAACAAGCTAGTACATGCTTTGTGGGCTGACGGGCTTACAACAAAGAAGTCCATTGGCATGTCACCATTTCAGCTTGTCTATGGAATAGAAGCAGTATTTCCTACCAACCTTGGGATACCGATGATCAAGCTGGTCCAGGAGATCCAAACAGAAGAAGAAAACATGGTGAGGAGAATAAACCAAACAATCCATATTTAGTAGACAAGGGAAGAGGTCTACAACGGAGCATTGAAATTTCAGGAGAATATAAAGAAATTGTATGACAAAAGACCTAAAGCTACCGATTTCAAAGCTGGAGATAAGTTTCTGAAGTGGGATTCGAGAAGAGAGGATAAAGGAAAGCACAACAAATTTGACAGTTTGTGGCAAGGTCCATACCTCATCCAGGCCACTATGGGTCCCAATGATTTCTTCTTACAAGAATTATATGGCACTGAGTTGTTTGGGGGTCCTGTCAATGGCAGGATGCTCAAACATTAGTTCTTCTAATTTACAATTTCCATTCTCCATTTCCATTGTACATACCATTGCAGTTTTTATTTTCAAAGAAAAAAGAGAAAAATGTTTCAAAAAACAAAGGAAAGGGAGAGGTTCATACATGCTTAAAAAATGAACGTTTGATGTGCAAAATATTGGCTCTAATAAGCTCAAAACCTGAGCCAAAGCAAGTAAAGCAGCTGGTCCTAACATGCCCAAAATTTAGACCAGCAAAGAAGAAAGAAGAATCAACTCTGACATGCCCAAAACCAGAGCTGAAATAAAGACAGGGAGTGATTCTAACACGCTCAAATATTGAGTCACAAAGGGAAAGAAGGTTGTTTCAAGTTTCAGATCCCAAGCCTTCACAGTTTTGTTTTCAGTTTTCTGCAAATTTTGTCCATGTGCAACTGTCTTTATGCCTTGGACTCATAGCAAGTCAGACAGTCTAATCCTGGCTTGACTGTTTTTTTAATTTCTGTCGTAGAATATAGAGAAGAAATCTGCTAGACAGTTTAATCCCAGCAGATATTAGATTAGGTAGAGAAACGTAAGAGACCAACAGTCTAATCTGGTCTCATGGAGTAATAAGTGTAGATTTAGAATAGGTTTATTTTCCGTTTAAAAAATAAAAATAAAAATAAATCTTGTAAAAGGTCTGTTAGCTCAAATGCACCCTAGAAGAAAAAAAAATGCTAGAACTGTAGTATGGGTAGGTAGTTTGTTGGAGAAATTTTCTGCTGATGTAATTTTTTCCTATTGTGGTAGCTGATCAAAGAAAGAAAGGGATGTGCCAAGCACCAGGCCACTGGCCTACTCCAAAGATCTACTCTTTGAATTCTTGACTCCTTCAAGAAGAAGCCATCCCCATGTAGAGCCACTGTTAGCCCCTTATAAATTTCTTGACTAGCAAGCAAGGGGCTAGTTTGTTCTGTAAGCCTGCAAGAAATGCATTTCCCCTTGAAAACACATCATACTTGTAGCCTTTATAGTTCCCTACCTTGTAACTCTTTCCCTCTACTGATTTAAACCAATAAGCCTTACCGATAAAGAATTATGCTCCAAAAGGCTTTATTTCACCCCTTGTATCCCTGCATTTTCCCCCATTCTATCCTTTTTTCCTTTCTTCCAAACATCCTTGTGTCCCTCCCTAATATTCCCATAACCTCCTAAATTCTTCTAAAATCTACCTCAAGTCCCACCCTTGCCCTTGGGCTCCTCAAATTCCCCCCCTATCTCTTTACCATTACCCTCCTTAGGCCTCAAAATGCATTAAAAAGGGTTAAAAACCCACTTTCATACCATATAATAGGCCTCAGCCCCTTCTTCGCTAGCCCCGTTCCTTTTCTTCCCACAAAACCTAGTGCTGAGAATGAATGCTGGCCTGAAAGGTGCTTGTCCCATATGTGTATCAGGCAGTTCCTCCACCATTGATCCATAAAGATCGAATGATGATCGTTTAAATCCACGACGCTCTTGATTCACCCGCTCAAACCACTGATCGCGCCATCGTCGTCCATTCACCGCCAGATCAACGGTGCGGAGTGTATCCACCATTTTGGTCCCCGCCGTGTGCCATACCATAAAACAACCCAGTTTTCATTGCACCGATCACGGGGGTTGGGTGGTATTTTTCCATTGCCCAGCGATTCCATACAGCGCTCAACACATGTCTCCTATACGACAACAAAACTGCCCTCCCATCGCGCGTTAACGTTCGGCATGGGACACGTAGCGATATTCATATGAGCCATCAGATCTGCCGTTGTGCATCCAACGGTCATTGCCCAACAGAGTTTCACGGGTTTTAATCCATGATCACCATACCCCTGGCACACCGTTCCACTGCCCCCCGCCGTGTCTCCCACCGTCGATCTCCTCTCAAATCCGACGGTCCAGAATCGTCTTCCCGCTGTTGACTTTTGCATCGCCACCTGGCCCCGCCACGTCACCTCCACGTTTCTCGCCATACATCCACCCTCCTATTTCATATATCTATTCATAGGTCGGGTTTATTAAGGTTTTCATTTAATCTCGTCCGCATGCCGCCCACCTGCGCCATCTCTGTTCTCCACCATTCCACGGAAATTTTCTACCATTTCTTCGTAGTCACACTATCATCCAAATCATCTACTCCCAGCCATTGTTTTCTTAAAAATTTCATGTTTTTACAGGGCTATCGGTGGCGAAGAAATGCCATGGGTCAATATGTACTACTTTAATGGTGTGTTGCACAAGAAGAATTAAATCTGGAAGCTGGTACTGCAATGGAGATGCCCGTAAATGGTTGTGGCATCATGAATATTACCCAAGGACAGTTTAATATTCGCAAGAAATCTATCCGGTGCCATTAAAGCCCATATTTTGTAGATCAAGACATTTATGAAGCCATGGAAAAATACCAGCTTATGATCAGGGATTCCAGCATTCAGAATTGAGGGTTTTGAGATTTAATACAACAGTTTATTGGCAAAGCACTAGATCAATGATCCCACAGATTATGCAAAGGTACAACATGAAGAAATCAATGCATATCAGGGATTTTTTCAGTAGCATAATGTTTTTCCTCCACAAAGGACAAAGCGACCATGCAGCATTCAATCTATGCCGTGTTTTGGAGATATTTTCCACTCTGAAACAACCTCATGTACTATCAGAGCATTTAATTCATCAGTATGGCAGATTTCTTTATCTTTTTTTTATTCACCAATAACGCACACATTACTGCAGTCAGAACACATTAGATTCATATTAGAGTAATCCCCAGTCTGAAGGAGATCATTCGTTCACCCAGAGAACACCAGAGATTAATGCACAAGATTTATACAGAACGGGCTTCGGCCCTCTTTCTTTTCAAAAGTTTAATACTGCATTTAGTTCTCCACCTACCTCCTTTGCTCCCCAGAGCTATAAATTCATGAAGAACTAATTGTAATGGTTGTTGATTAGTTATCAGAGAACTGAAAGTAGTTTCTTTTGAGACACAATCTTTGTGTAAAGATTGTAAGATAGGTTGAAGGAGATGTTTTCAAACTGAGTATTCAGCTATTGGAAATATTGTACTAGATTGGTTTGTTATTATGACAAGCACGTTTCTTTGGACCCTGATTTGAAGAAGTGGTGATGTTTTCCTATCTCTGTGTTTACATTCATTCCATTTCATTTCTAGTGGCTTGCATCAGAATATTGGCATAGGATTTACCCTTGTTAGGTACCCTATGTTTCTGCTCTCCTGGCCATTTATGTTTCTCTTTTGAATGTATTATCTGAGACGTGATTTCAGTTGGCTTAACCAGTGTAGTGGATGTTATTTCCTGCTCTCTGATGTATGAATTAAATGAATTCAATTCTTAAATGCATTTTGTTATAGATTTAGTTGGAAGATTTGGGAACACTGGGGATTAGAGTTATCCCTTTTCTACTAGGATCCTTGTGCGACCTGCTGATCTGTAATTTTGTGCTCTAAAATCTATGTTATCTCCTCCCTTCTACTTTCCACATCACATAATCATCTTGAAATATCCTAAGTTTCAGATGACTAGCCCAATTGAAAGCCTACCTATTGATTAGCAAGAAAATCCTTTCCTGACTCCATTGTCCAATGGTTTTGAATATTTCCTGGAATATTTTTCCCCTACCTTATCCCTCTTTGCTCATCCTGGTCTTACATTGAACCCTTCTTTCCTGATAACCAGCAACCAAAATAAATAGTCAAACAAACAAACCAAGAGCCTCGTAACTAGCCTAAGATCATAACACTTGAGCTCCATAGAAACAAACCTTTGATCATACAGAGAGATCCCTCTCTGGACCCAGGAGGGCTAGATCCTCAGGTCTGAAAGTGGTTATGATGCTGTCTCATCTTTTTGTCTTGTCAGTCTGGCCAAAACATGGGAACCCCAATAGACTCAAGATAGCCTGTCGAAGCCACAAGAAAAGAACAACACCGCAAAGCCAAAGAAGGACACGAGAAATTGGTGTGAGTTCCATAAGAGCTCCACTCACAACACAAGTGAGTGTCGGGCCAAGCAGTCACTGGTGGCTGAGATGCGGGCTTCAGATTCAGATGCATGCTCTGACTCTGAATCATAACCTGACAAGGGGAATGACAGGGAAATAGATTATTGATGCGGAGCATAATGCCATAGTTGCCACTACAAATATCCAGAAGGAGGAACCGTAAGATCTAGAGGAGGAGGAACATCTCTTCCACTCTTAGATGTGGGTAAAGGGCTCCCCGGTATATTTCATTGTCGACAATGGTAGCCAAAAGAACCTAATTTTAGTAGACGCTATGAAGCGGTTGGGCTTGCTGACCATAGCTCACCCACATCCATACACCATCGAGTGGCTTCACCAAGGACGATATCTTCACGTCAGCCAGCAATGCCACCTTCCCTATAGCATCAAGCCCTTCACGGATGAGGTATTATGTGACGTTGCTCCTATTGATTTTTCTAATGTATTATTAGGACAACCATACTTGTGGAAGCGTCATGGTGTGTATGAGTCTCGTCCTCGCGCTGTTATTGTTACTTTTGGAAATAAGTTGTACAAGATACTAGAGGTACCACCTCCTACCGCTATCTCTTTGGCTACTGCAAAAAAATGCAGTAAGCTCATTTCCCAAACCAGGAAATTCATTTTCCTCATGATCTGCCCCTAGGGAAAGAAGAAGACTGTGGCCACGACCTCCAAACAGGGCTCCTCTGCACGAAAACAACAAATGGATAAGGTTGTGGAGGAGTACGGGGACATCTCCACCTAACCCATAGGGGTTCCTCTGCACTGTTAGGTCAAGCACCCGATTAATCAGACCACAGGTGTGCAACTACCCAATGGACCAATCTATCAGTGCTCTATTCTGGAGAACGATGAAATCAAGAGGTAGATTTAGGAGCTACTGCAGAAAGGTCACATCTGACCAAGTTCATCACCCTGTGTGAGCCCGATCATGTTGGGACAGAAGAAAGATGGGACGTGGAGACTCTGTATTGACTATCAGGCGCTGAACAAGATCACTGTCCAGAATAGGTACCCAATCCCACGGATTGATGACCTTTTGGACCAATTCAAAGGTGCAAAATATTTCAGCAATATTGAATTGAAGTCGGGGTATCACCAGGTACCAATTGAACCCTTCGATTTGTGGAAGACTGCCTTCAAATCCAAGGAAGGCCTTTTCGAATGGCTGGTCATGCCTTTCGAGTTGACGAATGCTCCCGCAACCTTTATGACGATGATGGACGACATCTTGCAGCCATTCTCCAACTCATTTTTAGTGGTGTACTTGGATGACATTCTGATCTTCAGCTAGACTTGGGAAGAGCACCTTCACCACATCTGACAAGTCCTCCAAACACTGCGGCAACACAAGTTGTGTGCCAATTTGGAGAAGTGCACTTTTGGCATGACCCAGGTTCAATATATGGGATACATTATTGATGAAAGTGGGGTGCATGTGGATCTAGCCAAGATCCAAGTCATTTGGGACTGGCTAGCACCAACCACTATAACAAATCTTCACAGCTTTCTGGGTCTTGCTAATTTCTACCGAAGGTTTGTGTTGGGATTCTCTCATATCACTTGGTCCTTGAGTCAAGTCACCAAGGGAGGAGCGAGAGAAAAATTATTTTGGTCAGAACCACAACAAAAGGCGTTCACAGAATTGAAAAATAAGCTCTGTTCTGCCCTAGTGCTCACTTTACCAGACTTGCAACAACCATTTGAGATCGAGACTGATGCCTCTGGCTATGCTATTGGGGCAGTTCTTACTCAACATGGACATCCAGTCACATATCACAGTGAGACATTGTCTGATACAGTTCGCAAGTATCCCACTTATGACAAAGAAATGTATTCCATTGTGCAAACTTGTCAACAATGGAAAAATTACATTTTGGGGAAGGAAACAATCATCCACATAGACCACCGGCCCCTACAGTTCATATAGACACAAGGGAAGTTGCAGAATGATCGCCATCAGAAGTGGTCCACATATCTGCAGCAGTTTCATTTGAACATCAAGTACAAGAAGGGTAGCACCAATAATGTTGTAGACTGCCTCAGCCGAGCACCGATCATTGCGCTCATCACCGTGCTTAACTCTTGTGGGCATGAGAATTTTGATTGGCTACTTCTCTATGAGAGTGACCTAGAATTTGGCCACACTTACAAGGCACCCTTGGGGGGTATGCAAGTTCCAAATTTTCACCTCCAAGATGCACTTCTATGTCACCTGGGACACCTTTGTGTTCCTTCAAGCGAGTGCGCCAAGATGATATGGGAAGCACACTATAGTCGAGTCGCTGGGCATTTCTGGGTTGAGAAAACAGTAGCAATCCTACTGAATTATTTCTATTCGCTGAACCTTTGAAAGGATGTCGAGAAGCACATCATATCCTACACTGCTTGTGCCATTGCCAAACTGACCATCAAGAAGCAAGGCATTTATACTCTGTTACCTACCCCTAGTCGACCTTGGGAATCCATCTCCATGGATTACATGTCAGGCCTTCCTTCTACTAAATAGGGAAATGACTATGTTTTCATGGTCGTCGATAGATTCTCGAAGATGGCCATTATGGTGGCCTACAAGAAGAATAGCACAGCAGAAGCCACTGCTAAACTCTTCTTTGAACGAGTGTGGGTGCACTTTGGGATACCATAGTCTATCATATCAAATTGGGATATCCGATTCCTCAGCACATTTTGGTCCAACCTCTGGTCAATTTTGGATACCAAGCTCACCAAGTCCACAGCTTTCCATCCCCAAACAGATGGCTAGACAGAGGTCGTCAACAAAATGATTGTACACATTCTACGCATGTATAATTCAAAGAATCCACGCACATGGGATGAGAGCCTCCCCTATTTACAACATAGTTATAATCAAGCTCTCCAAAGTTCAATTGGCCATACCCCCTGTCAGGTGGGCTTGGGATTCCAGTCACTATGTCCCATTGACGTAGCCATGCCATTTGCAGCCGCTCAGGCCGATTCAGCTCATGTCCAGTCTGAAGTTGACAAACCTAGTAGCTTCATCGAGTGAATTCAACACATCTGCCAATAGGTTCATGATATATTGGATAGATTCAATGCCAAGTACAATCAATTCCATGATCAACACCGGGTTCCACACAACTTCTAGGTGGGCGACAAAGTATGGCTACATTTGCAGAAGGAGCGCCTGACTAGACCCCACCGCAAGCTTCTTCCACTCTGATACGAGTCGTACACCATCACCAAGGCTGTAGGGAAAAGTGCATTCAAGCTCAGTATTCCACCATTCCTTGGTCTGCACCCAGTCTTCAATGTGGATCGGCTTCGTCCTTACTTCCCACCTCTATTGGACACCTCGGACATTGCAGAACAACTCACACTAACAGAGTGAAACCCAAACTGCATGGAACAGGCCACCACAGATTGTATCATGGACATGCAAATCAAGAACACTCGCCAATCTAAGATCCAACTGTATCAGGTTTTCAAAGCTAGTGAACTCTTGTACCAAGGAAAGTGGTTCACCAAGGACCAAGTTTAGCAGAAATTTCCTCATCTCATGGAGGAACTTAATGCAATGGGGACCATTACTTCCTAAGGGGGGAGGAATGATCCAGGTGGATATTGGTGGTGACCCTCCTATTCCACTTGGGGCCCCACCATTGTCTCTTTCATTTTTTCAGTTTCAGCACAACTTACTATTTTTAGAATTTTTTAGGGTCCTTCACTTCCAAAGTTGTTTAGAGGTCCTTAATGACATTTTTTGGGAAAACGGAGAGCAACATGGGTCCATGGACAAATTTTTCTCATTCAAAATTTGTATTTCTTGGATATATATTTCTAACGAGGTATGGTAGACATCAAACGGAGATTGTATGCCAAAGTTACGCCCCTGGCAAGTTGAAACACCAATTTACCCAAACGAGGCCCATAGTTTTGGTTCTTCATCTCCTAGGGTTAGGGTTTTTCCTGTTTAGGATTTTACATTGTTTCTAAATAATAAATAGGCACTTGAGCCTCATTGTAACTCAGTTCAGAGGCCTGTAGCTGCCACATATCTTCTGAGAGATAGCTACCAACACCCTAGCTAGTTTTATTTCCATTCTGTGTGTAAGCAAATTTCAGTTCTTTGATATTAATGAAATGAAGTGTTATTTCCATTGCATCTCTGTATTTATGGTTATGTGTTTATTCTATTTCATTCCTGCATAAATCTGGATCAGTGGTATCAGAGAAGTCTACGTTTTCTTGATCCTTTTTTGCATGTCCCCAACGAGGTCAAGCTATAAGGAGTTAGGGCTCGATCTGGTGGAGCCTTTGCAATATCAGCCTCGCAAAAACTAATGGACACCCATGGGGGACAAAAATAAAGATGAGGGAGCAGGATATCCTATCAAAATATTGCTTGAGCAGATCCTCGGAAAACAAAGGAACGCGATGATGGATAACTTTGCGCAGATCCTTCAACAACTGCCCACTGGTAACACATCTGCATCTAGCAGCCACTCTGGAGGTGTGACTCCTTTTAAGGTACAAGTAAATTTTAACATTCCCATATTTGATGGTCAAATAGATGTAGATGACGTAGATAGATGGTTGAATATATTAGAAGGATATTTCTCGGTTCATGACCTTTCTGACAGGGAGAAGATTATTTTTACACTCCTCAAAGATGCCCCCCATGTCAAGGACTGGTGGGAAACCCACTGTGAGAAAAAGGACGAGAGAGAACCCTCTCTGTTCTCATCCATACCCACTTGGAATTCTTTCTGAGATGCCATCAAGGAACAATACTATCTCGTGGGGAGCTATGAGGACAAGTACATACAATGGACCATGTTGTGATAACAAAGGGATCAAGATGTGCATGAGCTGATGAATCTGTTCCATACCCTGCGCACCAAGTTGGGCATCAAATATTCATAGAAACATCTGGTGCTAAAGTATCGCAGTTATCTACACATTACATTCAAGAGGAAATGGAGTTACTTGACATCTCCTCACTGGGTATGGCATACTGGTATGCTGCCAAGATTGAACATAAATTCAAATAGAAGAAGCGAGACTTTGGATCTACAAATCAAAAGCAAGGGAAAGGTGCTCCCAAACCATAGAACAAAGGAAAAAGCCAAGGTATGGTGACTCAAGACAACCTGTCGAAGCCACAAGCAAAGAACAACACTGCAAAGCCAAAGAAGGACACAGGAAAGTGGTGTGAGTTCCATAAGAGCTCCATTCACAACACAAGTGAATGTCGGGCCAAGCAGTCGCTGGTGGCCGAGATGTGGGCTTCTGATTTAGATGCATGCACTAACTCTAAATTAGAACCTAACAAGGGGAATGAAAAAGGGAAACATATTATTGATGAGGAGCCCAATGCCACTGTTGCAACTACGAAGATCCAGAAGGAGGAACAGGAAGATCCAGAGGAGGAGGAATGTCTCTTCCACTCCCAGATGTGGGTAAAGGGCTCCCCAGTATAGTTCATTGTCGACAATGGGAGCCATAAGAACCTCATTTCAGTAGGCGTTGTGAAGCGGTTGGGCTTGCCCACCAATTCTCACCCACATCCATACACCATCGGGTGGCTTCACCAAGGACGAGATCTCTACGTCAGCCAACAGTGCCACCTTCCCTATAGCATCAAGCCCTTCATGGATGAGGTATTATGTGACGTTACTCCTGTTGATGTTTTTAATGTATTATTAGGAAAACCATACTTGTGGAAGCACCATGCTGTGTATGAATCTCGGCATCGCGCTATTATTGTTACTTTGGGAAATAAGTTGTACAGGATACCAGAGGTACCACCTCCTGCCACTATTTCTTTGGTTACTACAAAACAATGTAGTAAGCTCATTTCCAAAACCATGAAATTCATTTTCCTAATGATCTGCCCCCAGGACAAGAAGAATACTGTGGCCATGACCTCCAATCAGGGCTCCTCTACATGAAAAAAACAAATGGATAAGGTTGTGGAGGAGTACGGGGACATCTTCACCTCACCCACAGTGGTTCCTCTGCACTGTCAGGTAAAGTAGCCGATTGATCTGACCCCAGGTGCACCGCTACCTAATGGACTGATCTATCAGCGCTTTGTTCTAGAGAACAATGAAATCAAGAGGCAGATTCAGGAGCTACTACAGAAAGGTCACATCTAACCAAGCTCATTTCCCTGTGCGAGCCCGATCGTGTTGGTACAAAAGAAGGATGGGACGTGGAGACTCTGTATTGACTATCGGGCACTGAACAAGATCACTGTCTAGAATAGGTACTTGAACCCACAGATTGATGACCTTCTGGACCAACTCAAAGGTGAAAAATATTTCAGCAATATTGACTTGAAGTTGGGGTATCACAAGGTACCAATTGAACCCTCCGATGTGTGGAAGACTGTCTTCAAAGCCAAGGAAGGCCTTTTCGGATGGATGGTCATGCCTTTCAGGTTGACGAATGCTCCCGCAACCTTCATGAGGATGATGGAAGACATCTTGTGGCCATTCACCAACTCATTTTTTGTGGTGTACTTGGATGACATTCTGATGTTCAGCCAGACTTGGGAAGAGCACCTTCACCACATACGACAAGTCCTCCAAACACTACAGCGACACAATTTACATTCCAATTTGGAGAAGTGCACTTTTGGCATGACCCAGGTTTAATATTTGGGATACATTATTGATGAAAGGGGGGTGCATGTGGATCTATCCAAGATCCAAGTCATTTAGGAATGGCCAGCCCCAACCATTATAACAGATCTTCGTAGATTTCTAGGTCTTGCTAATTTCTATGAGAGTTTTGTGTTGGGATTCTCTCATATGACTTGGCCCTTGAGTCAAGTCACCAAGGGAGGAGCGAGAGAAAAATTATTTTGGTCAGAACCTCAACAGAAGGCATTCATAGAATTGAAAAATCACCTCTGTTCTACCCCAGTGCTCACTTTACCAGACTTGCAACAACCATTTGAGATCGATACAAATGCCTCTGACTATGCTATTGGGGCAGTTCTTACTCAACAGGGACATCCAGTGGCATATCACAGTGAGAAATTTTCTAACATAGTTAGCAAGTATCCCACTTATGACAAGGATATGTATTCCATTGTGCAAGCTCATTGACAATGGAAGCATTACATTTTGGGGAAGGAAAAAATCATCCACACAGACCACCGACCCCTGCAGTTCATATAGACACAAGGGAAGTTGCAAAATGATCACCATCAGAAGTGGTCCACAGATCTGCAACAATTTCATTTGAACATCAAGTAAAAGAAGGGTAGCACCAATAATGTTGCAGACTACCTCAGCTGACCACCGATCATGGTGCTCACCACCATGCTCAACTCTTCTAGGCACGAGACTTCTGATTGGCCACTTCTCTATGAGAGTGACCGAAAATTTGGCCACACTTACAAGGCACTCTTGGGGGGTATGCAAGTTCCAAATTTTCTCCTCCAAGATGCACTTTTATGTCACCTGTGACACCTTTGTGTTCCTTCAAGCGAGCGTGCCAAGATGATATGGGAAGCACACTACATTCGATTCGTTGGGCATTTCGGGGTCAAGAAAACAATAGCAATCCTACAGAACTATTTATATTGGCCGAATCTTCGAAAGGATGTCAAGAAGCACATCAGATCCTTCACTGCTTGTGCCATTGCCATATCGACCATCAAGAAGCAAGGCCTATATACTCCGCTACCTACCCCTAGTCAACCTTGGGAATCCATCTCCATGGATTACATGTTGAGCCTCCCTTATAATAAGTATGGAAATGACTATGTTTTCATGGTCATCGACGGATTCTCAAAGATGGCCATTATGGCAGCCTGCAAGATGAATATCACAGCAGAAGCCACTGCTAAACTCTTCTTTGAACGAGTGTGGGTGCACTTTGGGATCCCATAGTCTATCATATCAGATCATGATAGCAGGTTCCTCAGCAAATTTTGGTCCAGCCTCTGGTCAATGTTGGATACCAAGCTCACCAAGTCCACAACTTTCCATCCTTAAATAGATGGGCAAATAGAGGTCGTCAACAGAATGATTGTACACATTCTGCGCATGTACAATTCAAAGAATCCATGCACATGGGACGAGAGCCTCCCCTATATAAAACATAGTTATAATTGGGCTCTCCATAGTTCAATTGGCCATAGCCCCTGTCAGGTGGGCTTTGGATTCCAACCACTATGTCCCATTGACGTAGCCATGCCATTTGCAGCCGCTTAGGCCGATTGAGCTCATGTCCAATCTAAAGTGTTGGACATTGGATAAACCAACGCTCCCCGTGTATTTTGCAACATGGACTAACCGCCTTTCGTGGATCCTTATCTCTGGCGATGCGATCGTTGACTAACACCTGCGGGTTTTGGTCTAACGGCAATCGTGATTCCCAACAAGTGGTATCAGAGCGTAGGTCACGAGTTTGATACACACCCAGCTCGTGTTGGGGGGCAGATTGTTGGACATTGGATAAACCAATGCTCCCCGTGTGTTTCGCGACATGGACTAACCGCCTTTCGTGCATCCTTATCTCTGGCGATGCGATCGTTGACTAACCCCTGCGGGTTTTGGTCTAACGGCAATCGCGATTCCCAACATAAAGTTGAAAAATCCAGTAGATTCATGGAGCACATTCAAAACATCCTCCAATAGGTTCATGATATATTGGACATAGCCAATGCCAAGTACAAGCAACTCCATGATCAACACCGGGTGCCACACAACTCCTAGGTGGGCGACAAAGTATGGCTACATTTGTAGAAGAAGCGCCTCACTGGACCCCACCACAAGCTTTACCCACTCCGATACATGCTGTAAACCATCACCAAGGTTGTAGGGAACAATGCCTTCGAGCTCAGTATTCCACCATTCCTTGGTCTGCACCAAGTCTTCAATGTGGATCGCCTTCGTCCTTACTTCCCACCTCTACTGGACACCTTCGACATTGCAGAACAACTCACACCAACAGAGTTAAACCCAGACTGCATGGAATAGGCCACCATAGATTGTATCATGGACATGTAAATCAAGAACACTCACCAAAATAATATCCAATTGTATTGGGTTGTCAAAGCTGGCCAAATCCTGCACCGAGGAAAGTGGTTCACCAGGGAACAAGTTCAGCATAAATTTCCTCATTTCATGGAGGAACTTAATGCAATGGGGACCATTTCCTCATAAGGGGGCAGGAATGATCCAAGCGGATATTGGTGGTCACTTGCCTATTCCACTTGGGGCCCCACCATTGTCTCTTTCACTTTTTCAGTTTCGGTACAACTTACTATTTTTAGCAGTTTTTTGGGTCTTGAATTTCCGAAGCCGTTTTGAGGCCCTAAACGACGTTTTTTGGGGAAACGGAGAGAAAAATGGGTCCATGGATTGATATTTCTCATTCAAAATTTTTATTCCTTGGATATATATTTCTAACGAGGTATGGTACGCGTCAAACGGAGATCGTATGCCAAAGTTACGCCCATGGGAAGTTGAAACACCAATTTACCAAAAGGGGCCCATAGTTTTGGCGCTTCATATCCTAGGGTTAGGGTTTTGGATGTTTAGGATTTAAAATTGTTTCTAAATAATAAATAGGCCCTAGATCTTCATTGTAACTCAGTTCAAAGGCCTGTATCCACGACATCTCTTCTCAGAGATAGCTACCAGCACACTAGCTAGTTTTATTTCCATTCTGTCTGTAAGAAAATTTCAGTTCTTTGATATTAATGAAATGAAGTGTTATTTCCGCTACATCTATGTATTTATGGTTATGTATTTATTTTTTTTCATTCCTGCATAAATCTGAATCATGTACATGCTTGGAAGAAGGGTGGATAGGTTTATGGCTAATCTAGACATTAGTAATTCAGAGCAACATATGCCTTTCCACGACCAAACACAAACTCTATCACTACAAGACATATATGATGAACGAGATTATGAAGAAAAAAATCAAGAAATTTTTTTAATGATGATGGAAAAGATGATGTACAAGCTTGGAAAGAGAATGGATAGGTTGATGGCTAATATGAATATTGATGGTCTAGAGCAAGGTATGCTTTCCCTTGATCAAACACAAGCCAAATCACCTCAAGATCAAGACAGTGACCAAGATGTGTATTATGATCAACACCTTATGGAAAATAATGAGCAAACTTACGAAGGAAGCAATAAAGAAGGTTATCAAGAAATTTTTGATTGACTTCCTATGTCTTGTACTATGGTGATAAGAGATCTTCATGACCAAAACGTAAATAATAATAGTGAGGAGTACTTTGTGGAAATGAGTAGCCATTTGGAAAGCACAAGACCTGAAATTGAGGAAACACCAACAGATAAAGAAACCTTTCCTTTTTGTTATAACTCAGTTCAGATTATACAAGAAGAGTGGCATCCTGATAATGTTGAAAAAATAACTCATGAACCTGATGTGAAAACTGAGTATCATAACAATCATGAGGAATTTTTTGAAACACAAGAAGATCAAGAAACAACAGAAAATCCTCAAATTCCCCCTGCAAGCACCAGTCGAGATCCCCTAGAAGAGGCTCAAGAAAACATCCAGCCTCAAAATCAGCCTTTACAAGAGACAGAGAACTACTGTACTTCTGTTCAAAGGAACATAGAAACATCTTCCCTTTTGATAGAAAAAGACATAGATCAGACCATTCATAAACAGTCAGTCTCTGAAATTTATTGCAAAACAAATACTGTTGCTCACTCACATAGAGAAATTTGTTGTAAAGACGCAGAAAGTTCTTTTGTTGATCATAAGAAAGAAGGTAGTTCTTTTTCTGTTTATGCTAAAAGAAAAATCTCCTTTAACAGAAGAACAAATTGATCAAGTACTAAGCAAGCAGCTACCCTCCAAACCATCATCTCAACTCGACAATCATGAACATGGTGCCTATTCCATATAATAATCCAATGGCACCCGAGACAAAGAAGATAGTAAGGAAATCAATGATAATACTGAAACTAATCATCCTTGGAATACGATTTTTTATGGGTCATGTACTAAAACTAATGCAGGTGTAGGAATATGGCTTTACGATACACAGAACAATTATTCTGAACCCTATTCATATAAATTGAACTTTCAATGCACAAGTGACATAGTAGAGTATGAGGCACTCCTCTTAGGGTTGCAATTATTGAAAAAATGAAGAGCCCGGAAGATAATAGTTCATGGAAACGCAAAGTTGGTAACTAGGCAAGTGAAAAAATAATGCATGGTTAAACATCCCAAAGTTAAAGCTTATAAGGATGGTGCCATTGATTTGTTAAAATCTTTCAAATAATTCCAAATTTTCCTTGTTCTTAAAGTCCAAAACAGTTTTTCTAGTGGATTAGCCCTTGTGGCTAGTACATGTCTAAGACCTTGGGATAGCAAACAATATACAATTCAAGAAAAAATCCGACCAGTTGTCCCAAATAATAAAATATATTGGCAAAAATTTGAAGGAGAAAAACAAATAGAAGACTATCCTACTAAGGATATACCATCTTTTCAAGAAGAAACTTCTCCCATCACTGATATAAATCTGCCATTCAAAGAACCTGAATTTATATCAGAAGGAAGCATCGATTTAGAGAAAGAAGATATTTCATAGCTTTTTGTTTTGAAGGTTAAGAATGATTATGCTCCCGAGCAACATTCTAAAGAAATAGTCCTTAAAGCTGAAGTCTTGGAAGAAAACAAATTACTAGACATGGAGGGCCAAAAAGAAGAGAATCTTCATCTTTTCTTTGTTGATCCTTTAGAAGAGTGTGTGGAAGTCTCAACTGGATCAAATTATCAAGCATGGATCCTTTGAAAGAGCCAAAGACATGAAAATTTGTCACCTTCTGTGATAGCCTTGGTTTTGAAGGTTAATATTCAAAATGTACTATGGATACCTCCATCAAGCTGCCAAAGTTTCCTTTTCCTTTTTACACTACTCAACTCGCTACATTGGCACTTTTGTATAATATGATAATGTAACTGCTCCAATTTAGAATAGGTTATATAGGAATGTCAATAAAACTAAGTTTTGAGTAGTTAGATAGTTTTTGATTTTTGTCTCCGAAGAAAAATAAAAAATACAAAAATACAAAAACAACAAAAAGAGAAAAGAGGGCAGATTGTAAAAGCAATAAAGGTATAGTCCCATACCAAAAAGAGAGACAAAATATGAAAGTGTGCAAGATCAAATGCCACTCCTCAAAACACACTCCTAGTCAGTCATACAACCTAATCTTGGCTAATTAGTTTTAAATTTATTGCTGATAGGTTAGTGAAATCAGATTTGTCAAACAACTTAATCTTGGCTTATCAGTTAGGTAGATTAGGCTAGAAAATAAAGGTTCAAACAAGATAAAAATCTGAACCTAAGTCCAAAAGGAATAATGACTCCTATCTGTTTTAATTTTGAGTCAAAAATAAAGGTAAAACTGGTTCTGATCAGCTCAAAATCTGAGCTAGATAACAAGAAAAAACATCTTGAATAAACTCAAAAAATAGAGCTGAAGAAAAGAGAAGGCCGTGCTCAGAACTTTTGGATCTTAAGTCTTCCATTTTGATTTAATTTTCTGTAAAATAATATCCATGTGCAACTTGTTGTTTATACCATGGATCAGCCACAAGTTAGACTGATCAATCTCGACTTGTATGCTTTTAAATTTCTGTCTTAGAAATTAGTGAATACAAATCTGTTAGACTGTTTAATCCTAAAAGATTAGTAGATTAAGTAGAGAAGCATATGAACTCAACTGTTTAATATAATTTCATGGAGAAATAAGAAGTAGAAATAGATTAGATTTTTTTCTTTCAAAAGAATAAAATTTTGGAAGAGAGTTTGCCAATCCAAGTGCACTCTCAAGGAAGAAAAAATGTTAGATTAGTAGGATTGGGTAGGTAGAAAGCTTGTGTTGATGAAGTTCCATTGCTTTTCATGGATGCTAATATTTTCAGAGAAAAAGAATATAATCCAAATAAATAAAAAGTAGCCTAATGGATGAGGCACTGATCAGCCTCCAAAGAATGAAAGTCTGAATTTCTTGATGCCTTCAAGAAGGCACCATCTCGATGTGGAGCCACTGTTAGCCACTTATAAAATTTGTCATATCAAATGGTCGCTAAATCATTTTTTAAGCCTTCAAGAAACAATTTTTATTGCAAAAAATTGTTATCTCTTGAAGTCTTGTGCAGACATCATGTCATCTAATTAATCTTCACTATTATTTTCCTTTTAAACTTAGAAATTCTGTTGTTTTCATGAGGAAAAGACTACTACAAAAATCCCCATTTTTCCCTCATTTTACTCATTTTTTCCCTTCATCATTAACCTCCTTTTATTTCCCTTTTTCCTATAAAATTCCTTCATTTTTCATTTATTCCCCTTTCTCCTTCATGAAAAACCCTTTATAAGGTTTAAAACTCATTTTTTAACCTTACCGAAACCCCCAAATCCATCAAAAATCCTTGAAAAATTCATAAAAAATAGCTTTTTTGAATATAGGCTTAAGCCCCTTTGGGCTAATTCCTAAACCACTTCCCCACATATACCCACGCCCTAGAACCAGGTGCTAGACCCATCGGGCACTTATCGCATCGAAAATAATCGGCAAGCCCAAGTCTATGTGTTTTATAAAACCTCTGATCCTATGAGCCCCTTTGTTCATAAACCCCCGACCCCATTGCCGCTTCATTAACTGCAGAGCCCGCAATCGGGTGCTAAAATTTGTGAATAAAACATTCCCAATCACTTTTCCCCTTTGTAAATTCATAAAAACCCTTTTTTCTATATTTTATTCTAAACCCGCCAGTTCAATGTTTTGAGTGATAAGGATCGTCGATCTAAAAAGCTGATTGATGGTCAACAGAATCTGGCAACAGAGATTTTCTAATGGGTAGATTGAAAAGGCCCACTCCATTTTTCCGATGCCATTTTCCCTTTATAAATTTGAACCTTGGTCCCTTTATCTTTTCCATACATCTGAAAGGCCCTGCAGTCGGGCGCTAAGTATTCAATAAAACCCTCCTGATGTGCGTTTCCCCTTTGTATTTCATTTAAAATCCGATTTTTATGTTCTATAAAGAAACCCGCCATTCATTTTTCAGAGCTCTTCTCCACCATTGATCTTGGGCCAATCAAACAGCCAGCACAATCTCGCGTTGGAAGTTTTCTTCCAGCGCACTTAATATTTTATTCGCAATCTCCAATTGGCGATCCCCCAATTCATTTCCCACCGTCGATCTAATCCGTAGATCGACGGTCCACAGCCAATCGCATCAGTGCTCCCCTATCCATTGCCCCCACTAATCGCAAATCTCCGATTGCATCTGGGCCGTCCATGTGTCAAGATCTGACGGTCCAAATCTCTCCTCGCAACCTTTGTTAAATTTCATACACCCCGCTTTATAATGTTTTTTGGCCAAATCTCAGCCGTTGATCTCTACAGATCAATGGCCCATATTGAACCTTTCCCCGCCTCGCATATATAGTCCTTTAACTCCATATTTGATCTCAGCCATCCAAATCTCTGATCCAATGGCCCAGATTGAAACCACCCAACCTGCTTCCGCCCGTGCATCTATCCAATATTGCGATCACTCCCCACCGTCCGATCTGAGGTCCCAGATCTAACGGTCGATGCGTGTTTTCACGTAAATTTAAGCGCGAAGGTTAATTTCTCAAGAGCTACACGATATGGGTGATATTGAAATGCTATGTGTTGCCCTATGACGCATGTTGCGTTCGAAAAGAAAAAGCCGCCTACCCGCCTTTCGCGCTATGTGATACTGCTGGTTTCCCCACTCGAAACCGCTTCCCGAATTTTTATTTCATCGCATCACATTTTATATCCGCCATTTATCTCTGCAGATCAATGGCTAGTATTCAATCTAGCCCTTACAGTATTACCCTTTTCCTTCACCAAAGGACTTCTTAGATCAATCTTAACCGTTGATCTCCGGGGCCAAATCTGATCCGACAACCCATGATCATCCAAGAAACCGCAATTTTCCTCAACGTATATTTCCTCCACCCAAAGATATTTTCACTATTTTCCTTTGTATTTCTTCTATTTTCATGAAAAGTGGCCCTTTTTCATTATATGAACCCGGATCACTCCCGATCGTTGATCTTTGTAGATCAACGGCCTTGACTTATTTTTTCCCACCATCTTCCAACCACCCCCTTTGAACCTCAACGTGCAATATCCACCATTGGATTTTGTCATCCACCGGCCACGCTCCTAACTTCAGCCTCCGAAGTAGTTAAACCAAAAAATACATAGGATTTATTAATATTTCTTTGTTTCTACAGGTTTCAAAGGTTTTTCAAATGTTTCAAAAAGAAAATAAAAGCTGAGGATGACAATCCTCCAGGCTCTTGTTTATCAAAGAGATTTTTCCACAGGGTTGCAACACCATGTTTGTCAGTGTCTCATGAATGCTAGTAGCTCTATAAAGCCCCTGTCTCACCTGCACATCAACAAGACACAACAATGCATAATTGAAATAGAGAGTATCAGTATTGAAGATCAAATCAAACCAGAAGTGAAGAATTTAAGGTTAAATCACAGTTTTGGTGGATTATGGCTAAGATCAACAATCAAAAGCCTAATCCACTAAATTAAACATAGTTAAAGAGTAGAAGATAGAGTTGAGGCCTGATTAAGCCTAATACATGGAACTAAAGCAGATTAACAGTGCTTAAAGAAAATAAAAAATTTCCATCAGTCTGAGAGAGCCTCCACTACCACATCAGAGGCTAATTGATTCCTCTCATCTACCTAATGCCACCTGTAGCCTCAAAGCATTCAATAGAGCACCAAGTAATGACCAAAACAAAATATATTTTCCCATTGCAACTGAATAGTTATTACCAATCAACAAAACTAATATAAAATATCAGAAAATTTATTACAAAATGACACAGAGCCTTAAAAGTCAACAAAATCACCCCTCTAAGCTTAATTCTTAATGTAAAACAATTAATATAGAGGAAATATCTGTAGATTCTCCATTGAGCCCCTCAAGGGTCATGAAGCATTAATCTGTATTAATTGAACCCTGAAGATATTTTATCCTATCCCACCTCCTCATTTCTTCTATAAATACTTTTGTAGAAGATGAGACAATGTTGGTTGCAGAACTTTGAAATATACTTGTGCTCGAATTTTCTATGTGTAAATAGTGTTCAAAGGCTCTTGAAGCTCTGTTTGTGATTAAATAAGTTAGGCTGAGAAGTGAGGATGGTTGCTGAACTGAAACATTGGACTTGAAGAATGTAACTGGTTTGAATTCAATATACATGCTGATTCTTGGGATCCTGTTCTATATCACTGGTGAAGTGCTTCTTTATTTGTTATTGTTTTTCCTTTCCTGTATGACATTTTTTCCATTATTCTCTGATAAAGAACATCAAGCATAGAGTTAGGATTTACTGTTTACAGTATCCTTCTCTGACTGATAAGCTTTATCTCAATGTTTTCCTCCATATTGTTTATTTAAGAATGATTCAATACAGTCAAGCAGTTAGGAATGCTACCATTCCCTCATCCTATTGTTTACTTTAAACATTGTTCTTGGATGTTATTTTCATTATTTTCTTAGTAAATTTAGAGTAGAAAAGTGATGGTGTGCCCTGTTTTCTAGCTTCTTTCTCCAAAGGTGGATTCTGAAATTTTCCCTAAGTGTATGTTGAAAGCAGACTAGATTTAAAAGTATCTTATCTGATCTTAAGTTGCACTTTGTTTCTCTTATTTTTTTTTCATCCTTCTTGAAAGTAATTATGCATATTACTAGATTGTTTGTCTCTTCAGTTATCTTGAATACGAGCTTGTCCAAAGAGGTTTACAGTGAGCCCTGCCCTTTGGTTGGTTTTAAACAGTTTCTTAAAAGGATTTTCTTGTTTGGATAGACTATAAATCCTAGTTGAAATTATTATCTGTTTCCACCCCTCCAACACTTTTATTGTTCCATTCCATCATTTTAATCTCAATGATCTTGTGATATACATGACTTTCCCCTTGGACCACTCTTGAAATTATTGCTCAATTAAACCCTTTTATGACTCCATAGCTGAATGGACTAAAAACCAACATTATATCTATCTAATCAGCCAAATCTTGTTCTGATTGCTTGCAACTTCACACCTTTGAAAATATTTCCATTTTAGGACTTTCCACTCAACTAAAATCATGCTCAACCATCCAAAACAAAAAAAAACCCTCAGTCTTCATAGCTTGCCTAATATCATACCCAAAAGCCCTAAAGATAAATCAAATCTTTGCACTTATTGGAGAGATCCCTCTCCGGATTCAGGAGGGCTAGATCCTAGAATCCCAAAGTGCTTCAAGTGTTCTCTCTGCAGTTTGCATTTTCCAATCTTGCAAATTACAGGGAACTAACAAATAGTATTTATTTAATCCTTATCTAAATAGAAATACTTTAATTTCATCATTATTTAATTACTTCTTCGCACCATAGAAATACCTAGTGCTCAATCATTATTAGGTCAAATATAATACTCGTTTACCCCACATATTGTTATTGTTGTGCGCTTTGTTGGCAACATGATTCCTATGTTTTATTATGTTTTTTTTGATGGAAAATATCTCATAAATTTGGAATATATGTCTTCAGTAGAAGCTTAGAAGTTTATCGGAAGAACTGTGTAATATCCAGCAGAAGAATTAGAATTGATAATATTCATATTGAATATTATATATGTGGGTTTGTTCAGGACAAGCCATGTATACACGTGGATAAGAATGATCCAAGTTGTTTATGCCTTTTTCCACTCTAAAAAGAAGATACTAGGGGGAATTACCATGGTATTGGCCCACAATATTGAGCATTTTTTCATCTATTTGATTTTGTCAAAGAATACCATCGAGTGTTGTGTGGTTTTGACTCATGGTATTAGTGAAGGCTAAATCTATATAAGGAGAATAAGATCATAGTGAAAATGTGTGCATGTGTAAGGGTTGTTACTAAATACTTCTCTCTGAAGTAGATCAGTGTGGGATGAATTATGTTTTATTGATAAATATGAAGTTACGATGCACCCTTGGGTAAATTGATGGATCAAGATCTCTAGACTTAAAACAAATATGCCATTGAATGATCCAATGAAGAGATGATTAGATCTATGATCTGGCATAAGATTTCTAAAGTTAAGTGAAGAAATCTGGGTAAGTTCTATGGATCTGGTTCATTCCAAAAATTTTATATTTAAATATATATATGTTATTTCATCTCATTAAAAGCACATATATACATGAGTTTGCTTCAGAAAACGTACATATGGAAGTTAAGTATTTATAAAGTATATTGTAGAGGTTTTTATATTATTACTGCTATTTGTTTGTTGTCTTTCAATGAAGTATTTATGTAGATCTGGGTTTCTTAATTGATCTATATGCTGCTAAGATGATTATGAACAAATCTGATCAATGAGTAAGAAAATATGTGTTATGATGACTGACTGATCAAGAGTCTTGCAATTATGAAAAAATATTTGACTAAATGACCCATATTTGAATTTGAGACAGATCATTTCCTAAAAACAGTGTTCATAGAGCTATATGTAGATTAGTGTGAAGGAAAGCGCATATACATGTGGGTTCAGTGAATCAAAGTAGTGTATGCATTTTAATTTGATGAATTTTTAGGATTGAGTGTGTATCTGCATATCTATTCTGAAATATGGCTTATTTCTAAGTTTTGGTTACAGTAATCTCACTGTTCTGATTGGAGTATTGGGTAAAGTTTGTGTTTGTTGATGTTTATGAAGATTTGTGTTGGCGCTGTTTGATCTAGTATGAAAATTGATGAAACATGGTCTACAGTGGTTCTGAGGGTTTAAGCCTTCAGCATGGAAGTAGAAGCTTCCTTCCAGTAAAATCTGGTGTTATGTTCAAGGGGTTGAAGCTCCCTTCTAGTAGTGGCTGGTAAACGAGATTAGGGGGTTGTAACTCCCTTCTAGTAGTAGTTGGAAAATGCGAGAAGGTTGCAGCCTTCTGCAGGTAGATACCTATGTACTTATATGATTCTGCATCAGTACAATATTGTAAAGAGTTTTCCATATAATAAATATTCAAGACAGAGATGACAACAGTGGTGGTTTTCTCCCAAATTGGGTTTCCACCTTATATATTTGTGTTCATGTGTGTTGAAATTATGAAATGATTTATATTTCTAATTACTACACATATTTACTAATTGTCTAATAGATGCATGAATAATAAACTAAGTTAAATATTGTTCCTAAAACGTTTTTCTAATCTGTAAAATTATATCAGTATACGATAGTTTCCTTTAGTATATGCACGTGTATATGCGAGTTGGGCTCATAAAAGCCATGAATGGAATTATGTAAAGAAAAATTTGAAATCATTTCAGTAAGATCTAAATACTGATTCACCCCCCCCACACCCCACCCCACCCCCCCATCTCAATATTTTTCCCGACAATTGGTATCAGAGCAAGTTTCTTCTGGAGAAGCTTAATCGCTAGAAGGAATATCAGTCAATATGATCAATTAAGATGGGACATTATCTATCAGGCCTCCTCTATTCAAAGAAAACAACTTAATATTCTGGAAGACAAGGACAAGATTCTATCTTTACTCTCTTGGAACACATGTATGGGGTATAGCTGAGGGAGGTTATCAATATCCAAATTCCATTCCAATAGATGAAACGACAAGAAAGAACTATGAAACCAATGCAAAGGTTGTCAATGCATTATTGGGGAGTTTGACTTAATCAGAATTTTTCAAATTCATGTAGTTAAATATAGCAAAGGAGATATGGGACAAAATGGTTTTAAGCTATGAAGGTGATGCCAAGGTAGAAAGTGCTAAACTCCAAACTCTCATAATTCAATATGGAAAACTAAGAATGCACAATGAAGAAAGCATTGCCAGTTTATTTTTACGTCTAGATGATATTGTAAATCATCTGAGAAATCTAGGTGAAACTATATCTGAAACTACTCTGGTAGAAAAGGATTTAAGATATCTAACTCCCAAATTTGAGTCAAAAGTGTCTACTATTGAAGAGAAACGGGATCTACAAACTCTTACTATTGTTCAACTTCATGGGATTCTGACTACTTGTGAAACGAGAAAATGAGGTTCATTCAAAGTCAAGGAAGTTGTCCTCAGAGCTGTTGGAAAAGGAAAAGAGGTAGAAGAACAAGAAGGATCAAGGTATATTTCAGAAGAAGATCAGATAAATTTTTTAAAGAAGCTACAACTTGGTACTAGAAGGTTTAGAGGTAAGCTTGCCTTTAAATGTTTGGCTTGCGGAAGAGTGGGTCATTATGATGCTAAATGTCCCTATAAAGATAGTCATGAAAAGGGGAAGGAATTGGCTAGAGGAAATAAGAAACAATTTATCAATAGAAAAAACTATTATACTCATGGAGGTAGTGAAGGTCTATCAAATAGTGAAGACAAAGAATCTAATGAAGATATTAGACTACTCATGGCTTTTAAAAAAGACTTTAGTGATACTTTTATGGATGCTTTAGAAGAAAATGATTTTCTTGAAGAAATAAATCATCTAAAAATATGTTTGGTAGAAAACAAAATCTCCATAGATACTCTAAAAAATCAACTTATGGAAAAGGAGAAGCACAGTGAGAAATTAGAATGCGAAATAGTAAGTCTAAGAAAGGAAACTGACAAAGTGAAAACTTTAAATCTTAGATTTTCTAAAGGATCTGAAACCTTAGATGAAATTATCAAAGTACAATGCTCTCCTCTTATAAAGACATGTCTTGGATATATTGGAGAATCATCTTCAACACCAAGTTATCTCAATGCTGCAAAAGCCGACATACAACAGAACAAAGAAACCACACAGGTGAATCATGACCACTCTAATACAAGGAAGAACAATAACAGAAATATCAATCAGCAGGTAAATATAAATAGAAGGTTTCATGATTGCAGAAATTTCTTCTTTAATGGACAATGTTTCTCATGTCATAATTTTGGAAATAAGGTTTCTCAATGTGTTGCATAGAAAACCATCATGACGAGAGAAGCGAGAAAGAAAAGAAATGAGAATGGAGTAAAGAAGAATAATGATAACAACTTTTCTCCTCTTCAAAATTAGATTGAATGTACTTATTGCAATAACTTTGATCGTGAAGAATTAGAATGCAGGAGAAAACTTCAGCAAAAAGAGCATATACCTTCAAATTCCAAGGTTTGGAAAAGGAAGGATTTACAGGTTGAGAGTTGTGCAATAGCATTATTTGTAGAAGGGGAATAAAATAGATGGTACATTGATATTGGATTATCAAAACACATGACAGGTTATAGAAATAAACTCCTTTCATACAATGCTCTAGAGAAAGAAAATAATGTTACCTTTGGAAATGATTCCCCTACTGTCATTAAAGGAAAAGGTTCCGTTTTTCTAAAAGAAAGAGTGAAAGATGATAGTGTTATGTATGTGGATGGATTAAAGCACAACCTGTTGAGTGTGAGTCAAATGTGTGATCAAGGAAATGAAGTTGTATTTACTTCAAAATAATGTTTTGTACGTGAACTTGACACAGGAAAAATAGTAATAAAAGGAACTAGAACACCAAGCAATCTATATGTATTGAAAGGTGGTCAAACACAATGCTACTTGAGAAAGTCTTCAGAAAATTGGTTATGGCACAGGAGTTTGGGACATTTGAGCTTCTCTCAAATAATCAAATCCAATAGACTCAAAGCAGTTAGTGATCCTACCGGCTTCACTCCACCCTGAAAGTACCATATGCAAATCATGCCAATTTGGTAATAAGATGAGGGTGCAATTCAATGATAAATAAGGATCAACAAGTAAGCCTCTTGAACTTATACATACTGATATATGTGGTCCTGTAAGGAAAAATTCACCTCATGGAGAATAATGCTATATTTTATTTATTGATGACTTCTCTAGAATGTGTTGGATCAGTTTACTGAAACATAAATATGAAGCATTTGAAAATTTTAAGATTTTCAAAGCTTTGGTTAAAAATGAATTATATCTAAAAATCAAATGTGTGAGATCTGACCAAGGAAGAGAATATATATTAGATGAATTCTTTGAATTTTGTGAACATCATGGCATAAAAAGACAGTTTTCTGTAGCTGGAACCCCACAAAAAAATGGAGTGGTAGAAAGGATGAATAGAACAGTTCAACAAATGGCTTGGGTTATGCTTGATGAATCTGGAACTCCTGATACCTTTTGGGGAGAAGCAACACATACTGCAGTAAATATTTTGAACAAGGCTCATGTTTGGGTTAACAGTGATAAAACCCCCTATGAACTCTAGTATGGCAATATTCCCACTCTAAATCATTTTAGAGTTTTCAGAAGAAAATGTTTTATCAAGAACAATGATAAAAAACTTGGCAAGTTTGAACCAAGAGCAAACGAAGGAATATTTCTTGGCTATTCTTCTAGAAGTAAAGCATATAAATGTTACAACAAAATACTTCGGAAGATTATTGAATGTATTGATGTTGTAATTGATGAGTCTCTCTCAGCCCCCAAAAAGGAAATAACAACAACAAATGAATATTATGATGATGGATATCCTCCTCCATCAAATAGCAACAATATAAAAGGTGAACCCAATGAATCATTAGTAGAAGATCTATTTGAAAAGGCTCCATCCAGGTACATACAAAAGAATAATCCAAAATCTCAAATTTGGGAGAAAATGGATCAAGTTTCCAAACAAGAAGAACTCTTGTAGGATCTCCTAGCTATATGGCATTTCTATCTACTATTGAACCACAAAATGTCAATCAAGCTAGTAAATATGAATGTTGGATTCAAGACATGAATGAAGAACTTGATCAAATTGAAAATAATCATACTTGGGAATTGGTTCCAAGACCTCATGATGAAAATGTGATTGGAACAAAATGGATATTAAAAAAAAAGTTAAAATGAAAATGGAGATGTTATAAGAAACAAGGCTAGACTTGTTTGTAAAGGGTATGCTCATCAAGAATGTATAGACTTTGAAGAAACATTTGCTCATGTAGCTAGAATTGAAGTCATAATAATGTTTCTTTCTCTTTCAAGTTTTCAACAAATCAAAGTTTATCAAATGGATGTTAAATCTATCTTTCTCAATGGTGATCTAGAAGAAGAAGTTTATATAGAAAAACTAGAAGGATTCATTCTAGGAAATGATGAAAAACTTGTTTGTAAACTTAAAAAGGCTTTATATGGTCTCAAACAAGCTCCTCGGGCATGGTACTATCGTCTTGACAAATATCTACATCAACAAGGTTTTACAAAGGGATCTGCTGATAGTAACTTATATACAAAAATAGACAATGATAAACTGTTGATTGTGGTTGTATATGTTCATGACATCATTTTTGGTAGTAATGAAGAGTCCATGAGTCAGAAATTTTCTTTTGTTATGCAAAAAGAATTTGAATTGTCTTTACTTGCAGAACTAACATTTTTTCTTATCTTACAAGTGCAACAAGAAATATATGCCATGTTCTTATCACAAGAAAAATATCTTAAGAAAATTCTGAAGAAATATGGCATGGAAGACTGCAAGCCTATGAGTATGCCCATGGTAACTACATGTAACCTCAGTTCTCATGATGATTCTCCCACGATAAATCAACCTGAAGATAGATCCATGATTGGAAGTCCGCTTTATCTAACTGCGACAAGACCAGACATCATGCATGTAGTTGGGATTATCAGCTGATTCCAAGCTAATCCAAAAGAATCTCATCTTGGCAGGCTGTAAAAAGAATATTCAAATATCTACAAGGGACTCGATAATTTGGTCTATTGTATCCAAAGAATGCTAATCTCACTTTTCATGCTTACACAAATGTGGATTGGGCTGGAAATCTTGATGATCTAAAAAGCACTAGTGGTGGTGAATTCTATATTAGGGCCCCGATGAGTATCATGGTTCAACAAGAAACAAAGTTCTATTTCTTTATTTACAACATAAGTAGAATATGTGGCTATCGCATCATGTTGCACACAACTACTTTGGATGATGCAAACTTTACAAGACATTCAAATCAAATGTTCACCTCCCATCTCCATTCTGTGTGATAATTCAAGTGCCATTAGTATCTCAAAGAATCTTGTTATAAATTCCAAGACCAAGCACATTCCTATCAAGTATCACTTCTTACATGAACAAGTGCTTGAACAAAAGGTTAATTTGGAGTATGTTCCCTCCAAAGAACAAGTTGCTGATATATTCACTAAATCTCTTCCTAGTGAAGCATTTGAATATCTTAGACAGAAGCTGGGAGTGGTCTCTGCCTCTCAGATTATATCTTCTTAATTTCAAAAGACTAATTTCGATACGTGGGTCATAAAGGTGAATCACATATATATGCGAGTTTATTTGCATAAAACCATGTATGGGTTTTGCTGATAGAAATTCTCTAGGTCGACATACAGAATAGTTGTCGTGTTGATGAGTAATCTCTGTTGTTGTTCCAGTATTCTTATTTATGTCTCATTCTCTAATATTTATCTCCTTAATGAATATACTTTGATGATTTGGTTGTTGAAGGTGTTAAGGATGCACAAGATTAGGGGGAGCACCTGCCTTGTGAAACAGGATGCCTTGTTGGCATTATGATTGGTTGTTGGGTTATGATCTCATGTTTGAGATTATTTTGTTTTGGTTATAAAAATTCTATCTATAATTTAATGAAAAGGTCATGTTGAGACATATGATATAAAATTGATATATTAAGTCATGTAAGGACTTTTTCACTTTTGTAAACCCACTTGGTTGGGAAGATGAGTCAAATATGCAATTCCATTTGTTTGGATCATTGATGTAAGTATGAGTTATTGGTGATAGAAAAGGTCATACTTGGTTGAGTTATAGAGTCATGTAATTCATTGAAAATTTCTCAAGATTCAGCATATACTTTGGGGGAGCATGGTCAAAATCGTGCCCTTTGAACTTGATGTCAAAGGGGGAGAATATTTTGAGTATTTTTTGAATAAATAATGGTTAGGTTGAGATGGTTGTCATAGCTATGATGGTTTCCATCAAGTCCAAAGGGGGAGATTGTTGGAAATATGATTCCTATGTCTTATTATGTTGTCCTCGATGGAAAATCTTTGGTAAATTTGGAATATATGTCTTCAGTAGAAGCTCAGAAGTCTATCAGAAGAATTTTGTAATATACAGCAGAAGAAGTAGAATTGATAATGTTCATACTGAAGATTATATACGCGGGTTTTTTCAGGCCAAGCCACATATACACCTGGATAAGAAATATCCAAGTCGCATATGCCCTTTTGCGCTCTAAAAAGAAGATACCAGGGGGCATTACCATGGTATTGGCCCACACTATTGAGCATTCTGTCTTATATTTGATTTCGTCCAAGAATACCATCAATTTTTGTGTGGTTTTGACTAATGGTATTGATAAAGGATAAATATATATAAGGAGAAGGATATCATAGAGAAAAGGTGTACATGTGTAAGGGCTATTACTAAATACTTCTCTCTGAGGTAGATCTGCATGGGATGAATTCTATTTTATTGATAAATCTAAAGTTATGATGCACCTTTTGGTAAATTGATGGATCAAGGTCTCTAGATTTAAAACAATTATGCCATTGTATGATCCATTCAAGAGATGATTAGATCTATGATATGGCGCACTATTGTAGAAGTTAAGTGAAGAAATATGGGTAAGTTCTATGGATCTGGTTCATTCTGCAAGCTTTGCATTTACATATCTATATGCTAGTTCATCTCAGTAAAAGCGCATATATACGTGGGTTTGCTTCAGAAAAGGCATGTATGGAAGTTAGGGTTTTCTGAAGCATATTGCAGAGGTTTTTATGTTATTCCTGCTATTTGTCTGCTGTCTATTAATGAAGTATTTATGTAGATATGCGTTGCTTAATTTTTGTATATGCTACTAATATGATTATGAACAAATCTGATCGATGAGTAAGAAAATATGTTTTATGATGACTGAATGATCAAGGGTCCTGAAATTATGAAAATATATCTCACTAAATGAATAATATATGAATCTCTGACAGATCATTTTCTGAAAATAGTACTCACAGAGCTATACGTAGGTTGGTGTGAAGGAAAGCGTGTATACACATGGGTTTAGTGAAGAAAAGTAGCGTATGCATTTTAAGTTGATGAATGTTGAGGGTTGAGTTTGTATCTACATATCTATTCTGAAGTCTAGGTTACTTTTGAGTTCTGTTTATAGTGATATCAATGTTATGATTGGATTATTGGGTAAATTTTATTGTTCTTGATATTTATGAAGAGTTGTGTTGATGTTGTTCGATCCAGTATGAAAATTGATGAAACATGGTCTGCAGTGGTTTTGACGGTTGCAGCCTTTAGCATGGAAGTAGAAGCTTCCTGCCAGTAAAAATTGGTGTTTTGTTCAGGGGATTGAAGCTCCCCTCCAGTAGTGGCTGGTAAACAATATTAGGGGGTTTTAGCTCCCTTCTAGTAGCAACTGGAAAATGAGAGAAGGTTGTAGCCTTCTATAGGTAGATACCTGCATACTGATATGAGTCTACATCGGTATACCTACATAGTTTCCTTTAGTGTATGTGAATGTATACATGAATTGGGCTTGTTAGCCACCTATGAAATTTTTTATACCAAAAGGTGGCTAAATCATTTTTTTGGAGCCTTCAAGGAACAAATTTTATTGTAAAAAAATGTTATCTCTTGAAGACTCTTGAAGGCCTCATGCCTCTCTCCAAAATCTTCCCTACTGTGCCCATTTCACACTCTGGAATTCATGAGAAGAAACTGCTGCAAAATCACCTTTTTTCCCTTTCCTCACTTGAAAAGCTAACCCCCATTTTTATCCCCTTTTCCTCCACAAGAATCCTCTATTTTTCATGATTCCCCTTCTTCCATTCATGAAAATCATTTTCCATGTATAAAACTCATTTTTGAAATCTGCCAAAATGCCCAAAATCCATTGAAAACAAAAAAAAAATCATAAAAAAATAAATATTTTTGTATAAAGGCTTAAGCCCCTTTGGGCTTAGTCTTAAAACACTTCCCTTCCATGTGCGCCAGCGCTAGAACCAAGTGCTAGGGTCCTGAGTTCTTATTGCGTCAGAGAAACTCACGGAGTGCTATTGTTTGCATTAAACAAAAACTCTGATGCCGATTAGCCTTGTGTATTATATCCCGCGATCATATTGCATTTCATATAGACCATGGCCCCGCAGACGGGCGCCAAGCCATATTATAAAAATATATCCTACCCTCAAAGCATTAAAACTTTATATTATATTGAGATTTTGGGTTTTGATATATCATAAAGGGTTTCCACCTGTGCAAAGTTTAATTTGCTCCCCACTGTCGATCTGATCTGCAGATCGACGGCCCACAAATCAATCGCCCCAGTGGTCCCCACAGCCACGATAGAAGTTGGAAGTCCCACAGAACTAGTGGTCCCCAATGCCTAGTCAGCATACACGTTAGCACACATGCGACAGTAATTGATTGGAGCAGGTCTTGTTTGGTTGCTCGCATAGTCGTGAAATCTAGACCCAAAATTGTTATAGGGCGGATTTGATAAAAATTTTGGGTCATACATGGGCTGATGTCCGCAGGCCACAAAACGGACCTGATACACTTTATGGGGCAGATTTGATAAAAATTTTGGGTCACAAAGACCTTGACGTCAGCAGGCTCCTTTTGTAACGCAAAATGGTTTATGCAACTTGGTTTTATCGGGAGTTTTGAAGTCCGGGGCATGTTATTTGATAAAGGGTGATTAAAAGGTTTTTCCATTATATTAAAAGAGAAATAAAAAGGATGGGAATGAGTTAATGGAGCCACATTTCCGAGGTTTGAACCTAGAGTTAATGGACCGAAGTGAATAGGAAGCAGGGTGTTAACCCTGCTTTAACCTACGGTCACTTACTGTTCAAAAGCCGGAAGTAGTTTTGATCGCACCGCTTTTGGTACGGAAAGGAAACAACTCAATAAGAAGCGATCATATGAAAAGTTCCCATGTCGATGGGACAATATTGCCTCATCGCTGCCTCATTGCGCGTTAAATGTCAACTATGGGCTCAGTGAAATATTGCCATACGCCATCCGATCTGAGACTCGCTCATCAAACGGTGATCGCACTCAAAATAGCTCAGGGGATAAACTAAGTTATGGTGTGTGAATTTCATTAAAACCCGTTGATTGTGTATGTGGGCCCATGACCAACAGGTCCCAGGATCAACTTCAAAGTCATTGATGCCTCAAGAGCCCTGCACATCAGCAAGAGATAGTGAATAAAATCACAATCAAAGAGTATCTGTGTCGAAGACAAGACATACCAGGACAGGAGATTGAAGACAGATCTATGGGGATTATGGCTAAGATTGATTATCAAAAGCATAATCCTCCCAATTAAGACACAGTTAGAAGAAAATCATAAGTGTTTTATCAGACAAGAAAGCCTCCACCGCCACATCAGAGGAAAATTGATTCCTCCCGGCTACCACAAAGCCACCTGTGCCTCAAGGCATTCAAACACATGCCAAAGTTATTGATCAAAAGAAAAATTTGCCTCATCGCAGCCAGAGAAGTTAATTCTACAAATAAACTTAATGACAAAATATTAGCAACGTTACTTTAACATAACACAGAGCCTCAAAATTCAATAAGAGCTCCCATCGAGCTTAATCTTAAATGTAAAAAAATTAAAATAGACATAAAACATCTGTAAAATTCTTCATCAAGCCCCTCAAAGGCTGAGAAGCCATTAAGTCTGTATTAATTGACCCAGGAGATATTTTATCAGATCCCACCTCCTCATTCTTCTATAAATACTACTGGAGAAGATGAGAAAGGGGTTGGTTGCTGAAATTTGAAATATACTTTAGCTTGAAACTCCTACTTGTAAATCGTGTTCAATGGCTCTTGGAGCTCTATTTGTGATTAGATAATTTATGCTAAGGAAAGTGTAGGTGATTGTTAAGCTAGAGCATTGGACTTAAAGATGTAACTAGTTTGGAGCATCAATACAAGCATATTGATGGGATCCTGATCTATGTCGACAGTGATGTTATTTCTTATTGTAAATTGTTATTTTATTTCTATTTTCACTGGGTTCATCTTCTATTATAAAGAACAACATGCATAGAGTCAGGACCTACTGTATATCAGTACCCTTCTCTGACTGAAAATCTTTATCTACATGTTTTCTTCCAATTCGTGTTATTTAGGAATGATTTAATTCAGTTCTAAGCATAGGAATGCTAGTGTTCCCTCGTCCTATTGCCTTAGCTAATTGTTATTCTTAAATGTTATTTTCAGTATATGTTAAGTAGATATGAACTAAGGAAGATATGTTATGCCCTAGTCCTAGTTTTATTCCCAAAGATTGTCTGTATGTTTCCCTTGGAATGTGTTGAAAGCTAGCTAGTGTTGAAGCACTTACCAGATCTTAGGCCATTCTTTGTTATCTTTGTGTTTGTCTTGAAATTTTCCAAGCAGAGCAGAGCGAAGAGAGGATTTGTGGTGAGCTCGACCCTCTATTTTCTTATCCAACAGTTTCCTTCAAGTTTCCCTTTGTTTTAAAAATGTTTTTCTATTGAAAGTACATCAATAGAAAGCTTGTTTAGAAGTACTTACCTGATATTAGATTACTTTTATGTCTTTCTTAAGTGTATGTCAAAATTAGGCTAGTTTAGAAGTACTTTCCTGATCCTGGGCTACTCTTTGTTCTTCATTTATTTAAATCCCTTTCTTTTTGTAACACTTCATCCCATAAAATCAAACTTTAGAGAGATCTTGAGACATAGGTGACTTGCCCCATAGACCACTCTTGAACCTGATTGTTTCAATTAAAACCCTATTATGACTCCATAGCCCAATGGACTAAAACCTGCAATTATCCATATTTTTGGCCAAATCTTGTTCTGATTTCTTGCAAATTCACACCTTTGAAACTCTTTACATTTAGAAATTTCCACCTCAAATAATAATCATGCTCAACCATCCAAAAACAAAAAAAACCCTCGGCCTTCATAACTAGCCTAATATCATTACCCAAGACTTAAAATACAAATCCATATTTACACTTATTGGAGAGATCCCTCTCCGGATTCAGGAGGGCTAGATCCTAGAATCCCAAAGTGGTTGAAATAATTTTCTCCCTACAATTGGACTATTTTCAATCTTGCTAATTACAGGGTGCCAACATCTCTAGCGACTCCGCTGGGGATCGAACCCAGAATCTCTGGTTCCCCTTAAAATTTCATACAAACATTTTTTAGTTAGTAAGAAGCATCCTTTTCAAGCACTACCAAGAAATGCTAATCATGATGAAGCTTGTTTGAATCAGTGACAAACTAGGCAAAAACTAGGATTCTCATAAGAGTTGTTTAAACCTTTAAAAATCAACCATCTTAGCCATAAGAGTAGACTGTCTTTGTCTCATAACCATAGCTAAGTTTTGAAACAGAGTTAGGAAATTATTAGAAACCACAAAACTGAAAAATAACTCAGAAAACCCAAAAATATTTCAGATTCGTATCCAGTAAACATGGTGGTGGACCATAAAACCTTTTACCTCCTTATGAGCTAAAAAATTCCACTTGGCGACTCCAAAATCCCCAACAGACCTTAAGACTCCACTGGGAAGAACCCTTATCATTTTAATATCATTCTAAATCAGTTAGAGGACTGTAGGATTAAAATTTGTGCAAATAGATTAGTTGACCTTTTAAAGACTATCATACCTGGTTGAACTTTTCTTGTTTATTTGGGTCTGAAAAAACACAACATAGTGCCTCCTAGAAAGATTCACACTAGAGCCTATCCAGACCCTAATCCACCTGAGATATTTGATAATATAGAAAGTACCCTTATAAAGTCTTCTAGGATTTAATTATCAACTATTTTCAGATCACCCTTGAGAGCTAATTCAGTTCCTGAAAATCTTTCAGCTCTACAACAATCTCAAGTTGACTTAGTAAATCCCTTTAGAACTAGGTAATTTGATGATATAATTCAGCTAGAACCTGAGTCTTCACTTTCATCCCCTGAAACAAGTGAACATCCTGGTAGTAGGGAAACAACACCTCCTGATTTACATTTCCTTCACAATTTAGGTGTCTCTCATCCAATATCAACTCAACAATCTACTGTTGTTCCATCCACATCCCTTCATCCTTAATTCACTGCCCAAACCACTCCACTTCAGCCCACTTTTCCTTTTGTTAATCCACCTGTTGTGAATCCACCCCCACCACATATCATGGCAGCATGGTATGCTCCCTTAGTCCTTCCTGTACCATTAATCAATCTTCCGCAGGACTATCAGTCCAAAATTCCATTATATGATGCTAGTAATGCTACTATTGCATCACAACATGTGGATAATATGAATGACTACTTCGACATAAATGAAATTGATGATGATTCTATCAAGCTTAGATTATTTGCTCAGAGTCTGAGGGAGAGAAGTAAGAAAATGGTTTAAAGGCTTAACCCCCCACAGTATCAGTGATCTCCAAGCCTTCCATCAGACATTCTTAAACAAATGGGAAGTAAAGAAGAATCCTCTCCAAGTCCTTTCTGATTACAATAACATCCATAGAAACACGGAGGAAAGTGTACAAGCTTATTGTACCAGATTTAATAGTGTATATAATGCACTTTCCCTAGATCTAAAAACTCCACAAGGCTCAGCTTTAAAGAAATTTCCTGAAGGGTTTGACCCTGAGATGGCCTATCAATTGAGAGAGAGAGATCCTACAACTCTTGAAGAGATGAAAAAATGTGCTTTTGTTGTGGAAGTCAACTTGATGGAGAAGAGAGAAAGAATGAAAAATGAGAAGAGAGTGTCCTTTAGAGAAGAAAGTACACCCTCTACTTCCAACTCAAAGATGGAGAGAATGATGGAGGAAATGATGAATAAAATTAGCATCCTTGAGAGAGCACAAGCCAGTCAAAACCAAACGGCTCCTCAAAAAAAAAACCAGAACCAAAATCATAATTTCAGAAGGAACCAACCTCCAAACAGACCTAGGGAAGATGATCAAAAGATCACTCCTCCCTTTCATCAAAACTATGTAAGTGAGGTTGAGGAAACATATGAGATAATAGAAGAAGATGATATAAACATGTTGGAGGTAGATAATGATGACTTTGAGATTCATTAGGATAGAAAACAAGGTCTTTACACACCTTATGATGAAAAAAGAGATGATGATGAAAATTATTATCAATACATGGAAAATATCATCATAGAGTCTCAAAGAGAATATGAGCTTAGAAGCAAAACCGGTCAACAAAATCCCAACACTAGAACCACTGACAAATCTTCACAAAACAGCACTGCAACCAAGCCTAGAGTTTTCAAACAAAAGGACAAAACAATGGTTGTTAATTCTAATAAAAGTAGAGAGAAAGGCACTCAAAACAATGAAAAACAGAGTGCGGACATTAGTAGTACTAACACTTCAGCTAGTGCTCCTGTTAAAACCATTTTGTCAAATGTAAATAGAACAAATTAGCAAGCTAATGTTGCTGATAGAATAACAGCTAGTAAGGTTGAGACAAGTTCTTCAAAGAACCAAATTCCTTTCAGCCTAGAGCAGTAAATTTCAAAGATCAAAATCTCTGTTCCCCTGACTGAGTTAGCTGCCCAGAATGTATATAGAACCCAAATTTCGAAGGCTTTAAACATAGAGGACCATAATGACACAGTCAATCTTAACGATGACCAGACAGAGCTCATTTTTGGTCCCAAGATTGAAGGTAGATATCAAGAGGGACCTGTTCCTCCCTTTTGTGTAAGTTTAAATGTTCATGACAAGATTTTACATAACGCTATGCATGATTCGGGCGCCTCTCATAATTTAATGCCTAAATATGTAATGGAGAGCCTTGGTATAGAAATCACCAGACCTTATAAATACCTTTACTCCTTTGACTCAAGCAGAGTAAAATTTTTAGGATTAATCAAAGACCTCTGCGTTAACTTGGCACAGATTCCAGCCAAATGCCTAGTCATGGATATTGTTGTGGCTGATGTGCCCCCAAAGTATGGAATGCTATTATCTAGGTCTTGGGGAGCTAAGTTACAAGGAACTATGCAGATGGACATGACCTATGTGACCATCCCTTTTTTCGATCAGACAAGAAGACTTTACAGGGTGTCTCATATGCAATACATGGTGACTAGTCAAGACATACCATAGAACTCTCCCCTTTATTCTGTAAACACAGGCCTGGATTCATTTATCCTTTTTAATGATGAAATTTTTAGTGAACAAGTGACCTTGTCTGATTTAATGACAGATAGAGAGGAGGAAGAAGATAACGTAGGAGTGTCAGAACAATTTTCTAGACCTGTAAACTCTAGCAAACAAAACACAGGTCTTGAGCTACAAATCACGTGTTCTTTTCTTTTAAACATTGAGAGTCAAGAAAGCAGTCCTCAACCCAATAAAAATTTTGAGGAGTTAGGACGAGTTCAACAATGTGCTTACCTCCAAGAGCAATTCGATAGCACACTTGTTGAAGAGCATAGTAACCCAAATGATAAACTCGAGACTAGTCCTCTATGGAGTATGCACTTCGATGGGTCTTGCACTGAGACCAATGCTGGTCCAGGTGTCTGGATATGCAACACTGAGAATGACCACACAGAAAGCCTTTCCTGTAGATTAAACTTCCAGTCTTCCAATAAAATAGCAGAATATGAATCCCTTCTCTTAGGCTTAAGATTGTTGAAAAAGTTAGGATCCAAGAGAATCAATGTGTATGGGGATTCAGAGTTAGTCATTAGGCAAGTCAATGGGGAGTATAACGCAAATCATCCCATACTTAGGGCCTACCGAAACAATGTCATCGACCTTTTAAAAATGTTCGAGGAGTCCAAACTGATTTTTGTCCCAAGAAAAAGAAATATTGCAGCCCACAATTTAGCTTTTGCAGCTAGAACATGCTTAACTCCATATGAAACCAAAGACTGCACAACTTAGATAAAATTTAGACCAGCCATTCCTGATAATGAAAAATATGGGCAGGTGTTCGATGGAGACAAACAAATAGAAGACTTCATGCAGTTCAGAAACAAATTCAAACTACCAAGTTTAGATTCAGATTATGAAACCAACTGCCCTAGCGAAGAAAATTTTCTCGATGAAGAAGAAAGGTCTCCTAAAATTGCTAATGTAAACCTGTTATCTAGAAAACTTGAAAATGAAATAGAGATGAACGCAGAGTTAGAAACAGAGCAGTTAGAAACCCTGCACTCTAAATATGAAAGCTTGCCAAAGGGTCTGGCACCTTTACAAGAGTTGTTTGATTTTAACGATATGGCCAGGAAGCCAAAACTGGAACCTGTAGAGACTAAAGTGGAAGAGTGAAATATAGGCATTGAACTTAAACCGAAAATGATCAAACTATCTAAGAATTTAACAGCTCACATTCAGCTCAAATACATAGAGATGTTTAAAGAATTTTCTGATGTTTTTGCATGGATTTACGAAGATCTAAAATTCTATGACACTGAAAATAATATAGCGCAAAATCCCTCTCAAAGAAAACCAAAAACCATTCAAACAGAAACTGCACAGAATAAAACATGTTCAGCTGCCTCTGGTTGAGAAGGAAATCAGGAAAATATATGAAGCTAGTATTATTGTCCCTATTAGATATTCGGAGTGGGTGTCTAATCTGGTGTCAATTAGGAAGAAAACTAGAGAGATAGGATTTGTATAGACTTTAGAGACTTAAACAAATCTTCATTAAAATACAACTACCCTTTACCTAAGATGGATCATATCTTACAAAAGGTGGTAGGGTCTCGAATAATTTCTTTACTTGATGGCTACTCAGGGTACCATTAGATCTTAGTTCACCCTGTCGATCAATTAAAGACAACATTTACTACACCAAGGGGCACTTTCATGTATGTGAAAATGCCCTTTGGTCTAATGAATGTTGGAGAAACTTTTCAGAGAGCCATGGACATAGCATTCTCGGAAGAACTAGACTACTTCATCATTATATACCTTGATGATGTCACTGTTTTTTCGAAAACAAATGAAGAGAACTTAAAACACTTAAGAAAAGTTTTCAAGAAATGCAGAGAGTTTGGGATATATTTAAACCCTAAGAAAACACTATTTGGGCTCCAAGAAGTTAAACTTCTTGATCATATTATTTCAGAAGAGGGTATTAAGATAGATCCAAAGAGGATTGAAGCCATATCGCAAATCTCTCATATTCGAAACATCAAGGAGTTGCAATATTTCATTGGAAAGGTTAAAATTTTGAGAAGGTTGATCCCCAGCTTGGCTGAGCTTCTTAGAAATATCACAAAAATGTTGAAGAAGGAGAAGGGGGTAAAATGGACCTTGGAAGCAAAGAAGTCCTTTGAGCTAGTGAAGCAAGCATTAACCAAAACACCGGTTCTAATAAGTCCTGATTTTTCAAAATATTTTTATATTTTTTCATTTGCATCAGAAAATACCATAGCAGCTGTCCTTTTACAGAAAAATCCCCAAGGACAAGAGCAGCCTATTGCATTCTTTAGCAAGGCATTGAGGGACGCCCCTCTGAATTATAACATTATGGAGAAGCAAGCTTTTGCTCTGATTAAAGCTTTGAAAGACTTCAGAGTATACATCTTGCACTCACACATCATTGCTTTTGTCCCAAATTTAGTTGTGAAAGACATTCTAACACATGACCCAAATGGTAAGAGAGGTAAGTGGATTGTGATTATTTTTTAATATGATTTATAGATAAAACCCACTAAACTCATCAAAGGCCAAGGTCTAGCTAGATTAATGGCTGATCCAATTTTGAGGTTCTCGATATTAATATGATTAATGCTTTGGACGAACAAGAGGAAATCTCAACTCCCATTGTTGAAGACCATTTTATGAATTCCTTTTGGTATGCTGATATTATTTTTGTTTTGCTTAATTTAAATACGCCTCCTGATTTGACAAAAACAAAGGCAAGGTTTTTGAAATTGAAAGTTGTAAACTATTACATTATAGATAAATGTATTTATTGGAAAAATGCAAGTGGTGTATTGTTTAAATGTTTTCCTGAGTATCATGCAGAGAAGGTTAAGCACGAGTTCCATGAAGGAGGGTGTGGAGGTCATTTATACTGGAAGACAACAGCCAAAAAAATTTTGACGGCTAGTTTCTATTGGCCTACTCTCTTTCCTGATATACCCAAGATGATCATTGCTTGTCATAAATGTCAAATTTTTGAAGGCAAAAGAAAACTGCTACCCCTACCTCTGTATCCAATCATTGTTGAAGCTCCCTTTCAACAGTGGGGATTTGACTTCATAGGAGAAATCCATCCACCATATTCTGCTCAGCATAGATGGATTCTCATTGCCACGGACTATTTCACTAAGTGGATAGAAGCCATACCTTGTAGGCAGGCCAATGATTATATGATTATAAAATTCATGGAGACTAACATTCTCTCCAGATTTGGCTGTCCTACCAAGATCATCACTGATAATGCAGTAGCATTTGGATCAAAAAAGATGGTTGAATTCTGTCACAGATATCAGATAACATTGGGGAATTCCATGGCCTATTACCCTCAAGATAATGGACTTTCAGAATTCTCAAACAAGAGTTTAGTGAACATAATCAAGAAATTGTTGGAGGACAACAAAAATTCTTGGCACACAAAGCTAGTTCATGCACTTTGGGCTGACAGATTGACTTTGAATAAATCTATTGGTATGTCACCTTTCCAACTTATGTATGGTACTGATGCAATTGTTCTAACCAGCCTTGGTATACCAGTGATGAAGTTGATTCAAGAGTTGCAAACTAAAGATAATTACATAATCAAAACAATAAATCAGACCATTCATCTTCAGCAAACCAGAGAGGAGGTTTATAACAAAGCATTACAGAAGCAAGATAGCATTAAAAAGCTTTTCGACACAAGAAAAAAGGCCAAAATTTTCAATATTGGGGACAAAATTTTGAAGTGGGACTCAAGGAGGGAAGACAAGGGCAAGCATGGAAAATTTGACAACTTATGGCTTGGCCCTTACTCTATCCATTCAGTTGCTGGTAATAATGCCTATTTTTTGTAAGAGTTGAATGGGGCAGAATTGTTTGGGGGTCTTGTCAATGGCAAGATACTTAAGCATTACTTCTCTTGATCCATTTTATGTTCTGAAAGCCTTTTTATCTTTTTATCATTATAAATACTTCACCCATCATTGCATTCAAAGTTATAAAAATCAAAAATACAAAAAAAAAGAAAGAAAGAAAAGAGGGAAGATTGTAAAAACAAGAAAGGTACAACCCAATACCAAAAAGAGAAACAAATCTGAAAGTGTGCAAGCTCAAATGCCACTCCTAAAGAACACACTTCTATTTAGTCAAACAGCCTAATATTGACTAATTAGTTTTAAATTTTCTGCTGACAGGATAGTGAATTAGATTTTCCAAATTTTTTAATCTTGGCTTATTAGTAGATAGTTAGGATAGAAATTAAAGGTTCAAACATGCTCAAAATCTGAACCTAAGTTTCCTAAGAGAATGACTCAAATCTGTTTCAAATTCTGAGTCAAAAAAGATGTAAATCTGGTTCCGATTGGCTCAAAATCTGAACCAGTTGACAAAGGAAAGACAACTCAAACAAAAGTCAAAATAGAGCTATAAAAACGATGAAGGAAATGTTTTGAAATTTCAGATCCTAAGCCTTCCATTTTGTTTTAAATTTCTGCAAAAAAAAATATCTATGTGCAGCTTGTGTTTTATGCCATAGATCAGCAACAAGTTAGACTGTTCAATCCTGACTTGTATGCTTTTGAATTTTTGTTTTAGAAATTAGTGAATAAAATCTGTTGGATAGTTTAATCCCAACAGATGGTAGATGAGGTAGAGAAACATATGGACTCAATTGTTTAATCTGAGTCCATGGAGAAATAAGAAGTAGAATTAGATTATTTTTATGCTTTCAAAAGAATAAAATGTTGTGAAAAGAGTTTTCCAATCCAAGTGCACTCTAAAAAAGAAAGAATGTTAGATTTGTAGGATTGGGTAGGTAGAAAGCTTGTTGATGAAAGATCCATTGTTTTTATGGATGCTAATATGTTTTCAGAGCAAAATAAGATCATTCAAGGAAAGAAAGGCAACCCAATGGATGAGGCACTGATCAGCCTCCCAGAGAATGCAAGTTTGAAGTTCTTGATGCCTTCAAGAATGCACCATCCCCAAGTGGAGCCACTGTTAGCCACCTATGAAATTTGTTATACGAAAAGGTGGCTAAATAATTTTTTTGGAGCCTTCAAGGAACAAATTTTATTGCAAAAAAGTGTTATCTCTTGAAGACTCCTGAAGGCCTCATGCCTCTGTCCAAAATCTTCCCTACTATCGCCATTTCACACTATAGAATTCTGATGATTTCATGAGAATAAACTGTTGCAAAATCACCTTTTTTCCCTTTCCTCACTTGAAAAAATAACCCCCATTTTAATCCCCTTTTCCCCCATAAGAATCCTCTATTTTTCATGATTCCCCTTCTTCCATTCATTAAAATCATTTTCCATGTTTAAAACTCATTTTTGAACTCTACCGAAACCCCCAAAATCCATTGAAAACCTAAAAAAAAAATCATAAAAAATACATATTTTTGTATAAAGGTTTAAGCCCCTTTGGGCTTAGTCTTAAAACACTTCCCCTCCATGTGCCTCAGTTCTAGAACCAAGTGCTAGGGTCCTGAGCACTTATTGCGTCAGAGAAACTCACAGAGCATTGTTGTTTGCGTTAAAAAAAAACTCTGATGCCGATTAGCCCTGTGTATTATATCCCCCGATCATATTGCATTTCATATAGACCATGGCCCCATAGACGGGTGCCAAGCCACATTATAAATATATATCCCACCCCCCAAGCATTAAAATTTTGTATTATATTGAGATTTTGGGTTTTCATATATCATAAAGGGTTTTCGTCGGTGCAAAGTTTAATTCGCTCCCCACCGTCGATCTGATTTGCAGATCAACGGCCCATAAATAAATCGCCCCGGTGGTCCCCACAGCCATGATAGCAGTCGAAAGTCCCACAGAACTGGTGGTCCCCAATGCCTAGTCAGCATACACGTTAGTAGACACACAGTAGAAACTGATTAGAGCTGGTCTTGTTTGGTTGCTCACATAGTCGTGAAATTCGAACCCGAAATTGTTATAGGGTGGATTTGATAAAAATCTCGGGTCACACTTAGGCTGATGTCAGCAAGCTCCTTTTGTAACTCGAAATGGTTTATGCAGCTCGGTTTTATTGGGAGTTTTGAAGTCCGGGGCATGCTATTTGATAAAGGGTGATTAAAAGGTTTTTCCATTATATTAAAATAGAAAGCCAAAGGCTGGGAATGAGTTAATGGAGCCACAGTTCCAAGGTTTGAACCTAGAGTTAATGGACTGAAGTGAATAGGAAGCAAGGTGTTAACCCCGGTTTAATCTACGGTCACTTACTGTTCAAAAGCCGGAAGCAGTTTTGATCGCACCATTTTTGGTACAGAAAGGAAACCACTCAATAGAAAGTGATCCTGTGAAAACCTGCCACATCGATGGGACAATACCACCTCATCGCTCCCTCATCGTGCGTTAAATGTCGACTATGGGCTCAGCACGATATTTTCGTATGTTGTCCGATCTGAGACTGGCTCATAAAACGGTGATCACACTCAAAGGAGCTTGGGGATAAACTAAGTTATGGCATGTGAATTTAATTAAAACCCGTCGATTTTGTATGCGGGTCCATGACCCACAGGTCCCAGGATCAGCTTCAAAGCATTGATGCCTCACGAGCCCTGCGCAGAACTAGACATCAGCAAGAGACAATGAATAAAATCAAAATCAAAGAGTATCAGTGTCGAAGACAAGACATACCAGGATAGGAGATTGAAGATATGTCTATCGGGATTACGGCTAATATTGATTATCAAAATCCTAATCCTCCCAATTAAGACACAGTTAAAAGAAAATCTGTTTTATCAGACAGGAAAGCCTCCACTGCCACATCAGAGGCAAATTGATTCCTCCCGGCTACCACAAAGCCACTTGTGCCTCAAGGCATTCAAAAACAGGGTGAAGTTATTGATCAAAAGAAACATTTTCCTCAGCGCATCCAGAGAAGTTAATTCTACAAATAAACTTAATGAAAAAATATCGGCAGCGTTACTTTAACATAACACAGAACCTCAAAAGTCAATAAGAGCTCTCATTGAGCTTAATCTTAAATGTAAAATAGTTAATACAGACAGAAAAAATATGTAAACTTCTTCATCAAGCCCCTCAAAGGCTGAGAATCCATTAAGTCTGTATTAATTGACCCAGGAGATCTTTTATCAGATCCCACGTCCTCATTCTTCTATAAATACTACTGGATAAGATGAGAAATGGGTTGGTTGCTGAAATTTGAAATATACTTGAGCTTGAAACTCCTACTTGTAAATAGTGTTCACTAGCACTTGGAGCTCTGTTTGTGATTAGATAAGTTAGGCTGAGGAAAGTGTAGATGATTGTTAAGCTAGAGCATTGGACTTAAAGTTGTAACTGGTTTGGAGCATCAATACAAGCTGATTTATGGGATCCTGATCTATGTCGATGGTGATGTTATTTCTTATTGTAAATTGTTATTTTATTTTTGTTTTCACTGTGTTCATCTTCTCTTATAAAGAAAAACATGCATAGAGTTAGGACCTACTGTATATCAGTACCCTTCTCTGACTGAAAGTATTTGTCTACATGTTTTCTTCCAATTTGTGTTATTTAGGAATGATTTAATTCAGTTCTAAGCATAGGAATGCTGGTGTTCCCTTGTCCTATTACCTTAGATAATTTTTATTCTTAGGTGTTATTTTCATTATATGTTAAGTAGAGATGAACTAAGGAAGATATGGTGTGCCCTGGTCTTAGTTTTATTCCCAAAGACTGTCTGAATGTTTCCCTTGGAATGTGTTGAAAGCTGGCTAGTGTTGAAGCACTTACCAGATCTTAGGCCATTCTTTTTTATCTTTGTGTTTGTCTTGAAAGTTTCCAGGTAGAGCAAATCTAGGAGAGGATTTGTGGTGAGCTTGGCCCTCTAGTTTCTTATCCAATAGTTGCCTTCAAGTTTTCCTTTGTTTTAAAAATGTTTTTCTATTGAAAGTACATCAAAAGCATGCTAGTTTAGAAGTACTTACCTAATCTTAGATTATTTTTATGTCTTTCTTAAGTGTGTGTCGAAACCAGGCTATTTTAGAAGTACTTGCCTGATCTTGGGCTGCTCTTTGTTCTTTATTTGTTTAAATCCCTTTATTTTTGTAACACTTCATCCCATAAAATCAAACTTTAAAGAGATATTGAGACATAGATGACTTGCCCCATAGACCACTCTTGAACCTGATTGTTTCAATTAAAACCCTATTATGACTCCATAGCCCAATGGACTAAAACCTTCAATTATCCATCTTTTTGGCCAAAGCTTGTTTTGATTGCTTGCAACTTCACACCTTTAAAACTCTTTACATTTATAACTTTCCACCTCAAATAATAATCATGCTCAACCATCCAAAAACAAACAAAAACCTCAGCCTTCATAACTAGCCTAATATCATTACCTAAGACTTCAAAGACAAATCCATCTTTACACTTATTGGAGAGATCCCTCTCCGAATTCAGGAGGGCTAGATCCTAGAATCCCAAAGTGTTTGAAATAATACTCTCCCTGTAGTTGGAATTTTTCCAATCTTGCTAATTACAGGGTGCCAACAGGGCTCATCAAAGCCGCGTATGGAATTGTGTAAAGAAAAATTTGAAATCTTTTCAGTAAGCTCTAAATATTGATTCACCCACCCCCCCCTCTCATTATTTTTACCAACAACATTATTGTTTTTATGTAGGTCATAATTATATTTTGACATGGAAAAAAGTTCTTATCACTTGAATCATCAAGGAATTGTTCATTTATGTGATGTAAAAGGAGGTTTCCAATAATCAATCTATCTTTTTATGTTTCTACCTTATTTTTATTTGTATACAACATCAACGAATATTTTATGATTTCTTTGGTTGATAGGATATTACCACAGGTTTTTTAATAATTATGGGAAAATATTAGACCCTATAACAACATTACTCAAGAATGATGCATTTTTTTGGACTCCAAAAGCAACTACGACCTTTAAACATATTAACAAGGTAGTGCACTAAGATCTGGTTCTAACTACACTATTCAAAAAAATATTTATTGTGGAATGTGATTCCTTAGGAAATGGAATTCATAATGTTTTAATGCAAGAAGGAATACCCTTTATTTTTTAAAGTCATCCAATCAAGGGAAAAAATTACACAAAACTATTAAGGAGAAGGAATTGATGGATATAATACATGTCTTCAAGAAATGGCATACTTACATAACAGGAAGACACTTCAAGGTAAAAAAAAATCATGATAGTCTTAAATGCTTCTTGGAACAAAGATTATTTTCAAAAGAGAAGAAAAAATAAATCACAAAATTTTGGGTTGTGACTTTTAAATCATTTACAAAATAGGGAAGCATAATTTTGTTGCAAATGAGGATCTCGAGGAATTACTCTAAGAAATTTCTATTATCCAACCTTATTGGATAATTGAAGCAAGGGATGATTTGAGTAATGAAGAATTGGTATGGACACTCATTCAAAAGTTGAAAAAATATACTAGAGAATCTAAGACATTTATCTCGAAAAATGATTCATTGTCATACAGAGATCACTTATATATATGTAGGAACTCCCAAATCAAACAAAATGTCATTTTTGATGTTCACGCTTCTCCTATAGGAGGGCACCCAATATTTTCAAAAACGTACCATGTAATGGTCAAAAAAAAAATTGGGCACTACCTTATATTGGTTATTCAAAAGTTGGTGGGAAAATGTTTTTTTTTTTCCAACAAAATGAAGTTGAGACAATTAAGACCCTAGGTATTTTACAACCATTAGTCATTCCAAGTGAGAGTTAGGATAATATTTCAATTTATTTTATCATAAGTCGTACCCAAGTTCAAATGAAATATTGTCATCATGGTGGTAGTTGATGACTTACGAAGTACGCACACTTCCGTGCACTATCTCATCCTTTCAAATCCATTGCAATCACTAATTTATTTGTGTAAATAGTTCAAAATATAAATGGATACCCAAATATTATTGTAAGTGAAAAAAATCGCATTTTGACTAGAAATTGTTGGAGAAAATTATTTTATTTTCTTGGTACTCAATTAGCTCATAGCTAATCTTACTATCCCAACCTCATGGGAAAATGAAGATAGTGGGAAAATGTTTTTACAGATATATTTTTTGTTTTGTATGTAATAAAAAAAAAATGATTCAAGTGGTTACTTTGGTAAAAGTAGTGGTATAGCACTTCCTTCCATACCAAAACAAAAATGACCCCATTTATGGCACTTTAGCCATATCATCCACCATTCATGATATTGTCTTTAAGAGATAATTCTAACGTGGAAGGTGTGGAAGTGCACATTGAGCATCAACAATGACTTCTCTAACTCTTAAAGGATAACTTGATTGTCACATATAATTTAATGAAACAATAGGCATATCAACATCAAAGTGAAATATGTTTTGACCTAGGAAATTGGATATTTTTATGGATTCAACGATACAAACAAATGTCCCTAAAGTAATCTAATAATTATAATAAATTATCACCCAAGTACTATGGCCCTTACGTGGTGTTACAAAATATTATTATTATGAAAAAAAAAATTGGAGCTACTTGTACCTTTGTGAGTACACCTATTTTTTCATGTTTCATGCCTAAGAAAGGTTATTGGTAACAAGCTCACAAGTTCTAAGTTTAATCTATATTTCAAGAACTTGAAAAGGAAGTAAAAATAATATTAGGCCTTCAGAAATCATGGAAAAAATAATCTAATAAATATAGAATATAAATTTTAGTATATAGCATTAAGTGGAATAATTGAAGTAAAAATAATATTTTGCCTTAATAAATCATGGAAAAAAGAGTCTAATACCTACAGAATATCAATTTTATTATATAGCATTAAGTGGAATAACTTACCTACTCAATATTCCACATGGAAGAATAAGTATTTTATACAAAAGAATTCATAATTAAGGACACGAATTTTTTGAATGAGAGATGCATGTTAGGTCCCAATAATACTAATGTAGCCCCCATATTGTTATTTTTGCTCCACATAGAATACCTCTATTGTTATGTTTGTGACTTTATATTATTATTTTTATGCAAGCCCTACTTATAATTTTACCCATTAGACTCCTATTGGGTCTTATAGCTTCAATCATCTAATATTTAAAAGAATATATTATTATCAAGTATTTGATCTCATTTTTCTTATCATTTTCCATTATGTTGATTTTGATAAATAAAAATAATTATATATGGATCATAAAAAAAGTAAAAGTAAAGTAATGTTAAGACACAAAAACTGATCACTTCAACCAAAATGTATAGGAACATTGGTCCACAGGGCTTTCCCTCAAAAATTCGTGTGGTCTTGGGAGTGGCGGAAATCACCATCCGGGACCACTTAACACACTTCAGGAGAAGATCCTCCACTTGAGGCCACCCAAGGATAGCCACCTAGAACCACCTTGGGACCTCAAGTGAGCATAAAAAGGAAGCAACCCCCGCTCTTGGGTTACTATCCAGAAGTGTACCAAGAGAGGGAAGAAGGATTTGAATTTTCCTATAAATTACCACCATGAGAAGAACAAAATGACAACACATTGTTATGGTGGACAAATTTCCAATGAGAAAAGAAACAGTGTACGAACCGGAGCAAAAATATAGTTGGAGGATTCAATTATTAGCCATCCAACAACTTCAATCACTTAGGAGAAGAGAGAGGCCTTGCAAAACCAGCTCAAGGGTAAAGCCCTCCTTGAATTGGGTCTTAGATCTCCATAGCTCTAAGGGTCCTTTTGCAGGTGTGTAATGTTCTACCTTTATTACTAATAGCGGTCAATAAGAGGGGATTATTACACCGATTGTATTATTCTCTCATTTGAATCATTGGATCTTGTGTTTTTGTTTCATTGTAGTTCTATTCTTCTTCTTATTTAGAGCATAGTATATTCGATAATTTAGTTTGTTTTTTATATTGGCATGTGTTCACTAAGCTGCTAACCTTATTTTCTGCCTATGACCATACCTTGTAGGTTGCAACCACTACTACCAAGCACCGGTGGTTTATGGTTTATTACACTCGTACATCAAAACCACCACTACAATAATCATACATAACATATTCTCTTTTTCCTTCTCTAATTGTCCTACTTTTTTAGCTTCATGATGTTCTATTTTTGGTAATTTAAAAAAAAATCATAGTTATTGAATGTATGAATTTCTATTTTTAATAATAGAGAGGCCTTGTAGAACTAGTTCAAGGGTAAAGCGCTCCTTGAATTTGGTCTTAGAGCTCCATAGCTCTAAGGGTCCTTTGGTAAGTGTGTAATGCTCTACCTTTCTTACTAATAGCGGTCAATAAGAGGGGATTATTCCACTAGTTGTATTATTCTCTCATTTGAATCATTGGATCTTGTGTTTTTGTTTCATAATAGTTTTGTTTCTTCTTCTTATTTAGAGCATACTATATTTGATAATTTAGTGTGTTTTATATATTGGCATGTGTTCACTAACCTGCTAACCATATTTTCTACCTATGACCATACATTGTAGGTTGCAGCCACTCCTACCAAGAACTGGTGGTTTATGGTCTATTACACTCGTACATCAAAACCACCACTAAAATAATCATACATAACATATTCTTTTTTTCCTTCTCTAATTTTCCTACTTTTTTAGCTTCATTATTTTCTATTTTTGGTAGTTTAAATTTTTTTCATAGTTCTTGAATGTCTGCATTTCTGTTTTTAATAATTTCTTGAGAAAAATCAACATCATTAATATACAATCCTAATTCTATTATAATTTCTTGTAAATATTTTAACCTTATATCCTTTTCCAGTGATGACATTTTTTTCTAATTTAAGCTGAGAATCAATATTATTCAAAGAAGCATGTAGCTTTGAAGGAGCCATTTTTTAATCTGTTAGAGAATAATATATCATTTTAATAGAATGTTTTTGTAGATAAATTGATCTATCAGATTAATTTGTTTTGTATCAAAAAGAAACACCAAAGCCTTGTAATCATATACTACTTTTGGAATAGGTACTTTTGGCTCAAGAAATACCAATTTAAATTGTCCTCTATTGGGGTTTAGTGAAGATAACAATGTGGTTTCTATAGTAGAGTTTTTTTCTAGAAATTAGAATAGGTGGAATTCATTCTTCTTCTTCATTTCTATGAATCTAGAAAAAATACTTTGTTCATGGGAAGAAGGGGAAGTATATACATCATAAATATTTTCTTCATTTTGTTGCAAAGTGAAAAAATTATTGCTTGGTAACATGACTGTAGTAGACACTTCTATATATGTGGCCTTTGATGATTCTTCCTCTATATTCATTATCTTTCCCTTCTTAAAAACTTTGAATTATGCTTGTTTTTTACCTAAACTAGCTCTAGACATAATTTTAATTGCTCTCTTTAACTCTTAATCTTTAAGTCGTAGAGTCCCGAGGAATTTTTTACTAGAAATATGCTCTTCAACCTCTTGGAAAGTGTTTTCCTCCCATATTTCCTTATTAGAATATTGTGCAATTTATGGTTTTTAAACATTAGTATATAGAGCAGATTTTTTCTAGACTTTAATAGATGAAATTACTCTCAAAGGGTCATAATTCCACGTGGAAATCAATTTACAATTCATTTGATTTTATAGATTTTCCACCTCCCTATCAACTGCTATGGTATTTACTATAAATGGACCAATTTAATCTCTTATTTTGATCTTAATGTTTTTCTCTCTAGATACAAAGTGAATTTTATCCCTATTCATGCTTTGTATTTTGAATTCTAGAGCAAAAATCCTCATGTGAATGAAAACTGGTAATTTGTATGGTGGAAACTCACAAGCATAAACTCTGATCTATGTGAAATTCTAATATAAATACTAATATCCCACTTTTGACTATTCACTCAAATGAAAAATTATTTTAATTTCCATTGATATCATTGCGACTACATCACTGCTAAGGAGACATAATGAAAAATATATAAATTGATCTACAAAATCACTAAAAGAGTAATCTTTTGATTTCCTTCTCATTGGTGAATTCTAATGAATCACAAACTATGGCCTTCCTTGTGAGTCAATATTTTGGAGTGGAATTTAAAATCTTTCAAACTAGTGATATAAAAATAAATATAGAAATACGGATTCATGTTTAAAATATCTCTGTGCACTGAATTTTAAGAAATGACGATGAATGATATCTGAAATAAACTAGCCAAAGTTGAAAAGAGTAGACGGATTTTTGCAAGGTGAAAAATTTGATAGAAACCCGAAGATGACTTCATTTCCCATTCATCACTTTGGTACCTAAAAGGAAAAAAAAATCATAGAAATTGCTTGTCTCAAAATTTCTGGAAATATTAATGAAGAATATGGTGGATTATGATGAGGTAATTTAGATATTTTGGCATAAAAAAGTCAAAGACACTAGCTTGATAATAAAAGGTAGGTTTTTAGTATATTTCCATTAGGGAATGAATTGAAAATGTGTGAAGTAAACATGGAGTATTAATTTCAAAGGCCAAAAAATATATTATGGGGTTATGAAGAAGAAATATTCACCATTTCTAGCTTCTATTACTCTTTGGTTGGGTAGATAATGATTTTCACACTAAGGAAAAAATTCAAGGAAATGATGAGTTTGAGGGAAAATAAATTTAGGGATGAGGGATTCCAAAAATATGAATTCATCACTAGAATCTTCAATTTTGTGAAATGCCTAATTATGCAATTCATATATGTCAAATTCACATTTGAGTTCTGTGACCTTGAAACCAACATCTACAAGAGGAAATTAATTTAAATTAGGGACCAAGGGAAGCATTAGGTTTTCAATATACATCTTATATCTTCGCTTCTCAATAGTCCTTTTGGATGAAGAGAAAAATAAGGAATTATGAATATGAGTTCATTTACTTTCTTCTTAATGTGGTGAACTTCACAATCCAAAATTTTTTTGTCACTCAGCACTTCTACAAACACTAGAGAGATGAAGGAAAATGATACGGTTGATGGAGGATAATAATGTTTAGAAGAATATTTTGGATAGTATATAGTGAAATTAATGGTTGTAGTGCCGAAAAATTTCTATCCAAATATTGAACAGAGTGAATTTAATGAATTAGCAACTAAATCATTAAAATTATTGAATGAAATAGCTAGTGCTAATTTGAAGGGAGAGATCAAATGCCTGAAGGAGTAGTGGAAGGAAACATGTTGTGTAGGTAAATCCCCTCTATAGACAGAGGTGATCCCTCTATCCCTAGGGTAGGTCTAGCAGTAAGAGGACATGCTAATGCATCGATTCCTAGCTAATGAATGAAACTGAGCTAGGATAGATGTCATACCTTTTTTCCAACATAGTTGTCATAGCTATGGCAGCAGTCTCGTGATCTTCGTCCTGGCACGTCGTAGTCCTTCGGCGATGGCACTCAAGTGCCTGCATAAGGATCAAAGAACGATAAAATTAGATGAAAAAATACTTGCATTCATAACTATCTAATTGGTTAAGGATAATTAAACGTAGTGCACAATATTAATTATATCAAAGCAAGATGGGAACCAAAACATCAGTCATGTATTGATAAAGATAAATAAAGAGATTACAACCAAATGAGCCTTGACGTCGCATCCTCCTTCAATGGGTCCAGTAAGAACACATCTCGATCATTCGTTTGGGAATTGGACTTGGCGAGGCAATCAACCTAGACTCTCTCTCGACAAGGGCCACTCTCTTCTCTATCTAACACCAGCTATATCAGACTATTTCAGCTATTCTCCAAAATGTTCAGCTAGCTGCATATATGTGAAACATATGTATTTATAGGAGAGGAGGAGGAGGTTGGAATCCCCCAAATGGTGGAAGGGAGGCCTTATCCTTTTGGAGGTTTCTCAAAAGTAGGAACAAGAAGCCAAAGGAAGATATTCGACATTACCCAGTCGAAAAACTCATGCTGACTCCGCTCACAAATTGGTTGGCAATGGAAATTTCACTTTTATTTTAAAAACTTTTCCAAAAACAGCTCTGTGTGGGCAGTCCACTGAGATAGAGTGCCAATGGGCGCAAGCCCCAGTGCTAGTTTCACTATTGGTGTGAGGCCATAATTTCCTGACAGCACTAACCCAAAATCATATGTTTTTGATGGTCTGCTTCAGGAATAGTTAACAGAGAAAATGTTCTTCTCATGGCAAGGGATGTAATGACACTCTTTGCAAGGCATGAAACTACATATAAGTCAAAGAAATGGTCCTCCAATGTGCGGGATGGGGATTTTAGGTATGGTGAAAAAATTTTGTGTAACAGATGCCCCCTAAAGCATGAGGTCTGAGAGAGAGGGAGGAGTGAAATGCTTTACGAGGACACGTTTAAACCAAAAACTGTCATCGAAAGACCTGAAAGTAAAAATACAAGTGATATCTATGATACATGAACATGTGGCATGAGTGCAACCATCCATAATATAGTACATATACAAACAATATCTAAGGTATGGACGCAGCCATCCATAATAGAGTACATGTACAAAGAAGATCTGAGGTATGGACGCAACCATCCAATAGTAAAGATCAATAAATAGACTCAGGTATGGTCACAGCCATCCAATCAAAAGAGTCATGCATATAGTCATGATAGACCAAAATGTCCCGCAATATGGATTTTATCAGACAAAACCTAGGGTCTTGTGCTCCATCTCGATACAGACAAGTACAAATTCAAGCATGCGAATATGTGAGCTGAAGTTGAACATGCAAGAAATTCATGTGATTACTAGCCAATGAAAAAATATGTTAACAAGAAAGAGTGAAAACACCAATAATGAAAATGGCTCTCAAGGTAAAATTAGTACAATTGTAATATTCCTTTTTCAGGATTGCTCATGAATCGTGCATGAAAAATGCATTTCCAGCAACATATGCAATAAAACAGTGAAATTATCACTTTGATCCCATAGATACATCCATCTAGAATCTAAATACAGGAGGATATCAGAAAGAAATGAAACTAGGCGGGTTAAACAAATCTCCCACACAAGAGTAGCTGAAAATGACTAAAAACCCCAAACTGCATTTTACCGGAGTTTCTGCATCAATGGATTGCGCAGTATAAAGAGGGTTTTAACATAAAAACATAGAAGAAAAATATATATATTCATATATTATTGAATAATGCTAAAGTACAAAGATCTATTTTTCTCATACAAAATACAAGAGAACCCGGCAAGGGTTTCTTGTCAAATACTCTGCATACAAATGTGATCTTTAGAAAATAACTGAATAATCAGTACAAAACTAAAGAATAAGAGAATATAAGGCTGAATTATTACTGATCTGACGTATATCCCTCAAGGGCTTCCTCCCATGAAAGGATGAACCTCTCAATCACAAGGAAACTCAGCAACGGAGCCACCAAACCATGCAATGAACACTGCCTCCAAAATAACGCACTCCCTAGCAAAAAAAGCACTGGGAATGTATGGGAAACATGTGGTATGATAACACAGATCTGAAATAATCTCTAGAGCTCTCCAAACAGATCTCTCAAGTGAAGAAAACATTCCTCCAATGAGAAACTAGCTCAGAAGCCAGGCTTTCAATCCCTTCCACTGCTGCACCCAACAACACTACACAATCTCCAACAAAGTTCTTCTGATGAAGATGGCTGAAGCTTGGCCTAAAAAAATGATGTGGAAATATGAATATAAACACTCCCAATGAGGCTCCTCAAACTAAAGAGGTGGGATTCTCGCCCGGGAACACCCAGTGCTAAACAACGTCACTGCAGCTTTGCTAAGGAACAAAGCAACAACAATTCTTGGTAGCCAAGAATAATAATCTACAACACATGAATAATGTTTCCATCCTCTTCCTTATATAATATATGAGTTTTCTTTCCCTTTTCCCCACTCACTTAGGTTAGTTCTAACCCAAGTTACATCTCCCTCCAAAATTGCGTTATCCATCCTAGGATTCCTCCTCCACTAAAACTGCGTTGTTGACTTAGTCAAAGTAGCTTCAATTTAACCTTGTTCACACATGGAGGTGTCTTTTTGAGATAGAAATAGTGTCTCCTTTCACACATGGATTTTTTTTATCCTCCTTAGGAAATTTATGGGCTTTTCTACCCACTTATTCACCCGCTAAAGCTGTTGCTAACTCTAATGTTCCATTTAGATTGGAAGTTGAAATTGTGGGAACATTACAGTCCTCCCCTCCAAAATATTTTCTTGTCCTCTAGAAAATGCATAAGGAGAGAAAAATATCTCCCCTCCTCCTCATGTGGCCTCTCATCAATAGCCTCCATCACTGCATCAAGATAATATACAATTAAATTGTCATCCCATGCTTCTTCCCAACTATGCAAAACCAAAGTGTCTGCATCAATCAAAGGTGGAAAGTGTGAATGGAAACCTGATATCTGCCTCATGGCCTCGAAAAAGTAGGACTGATGACCAACATGGTGAATGAGTGCCTCCCTCATCCATTCTATCATCCAAATGAAGTGAGTCACCCTCCAACATGGTGACTCATGAAAAGTCTCTTCCACCTTGTGCTCCTAAAATGAAGGTGGGCTGAATGAATGTACATGATAGAAAAGAGGGCCTATCCAAAATTGTCCTCCTGTCCACTCATGACAAGTGTAGAGGGCATGCTGATCTTGGCCCTGAAACATGATTTCCCTCCAATGACAAGAAGAATATTGAGCCTCCAAGGACTCTTCCTCCAAAATCATGAGTCATGCCGTCCCAAACCATTCCATTCAGGATGAATGGCACATCATCACCACATGGAATCCAAATCAGAAAATGGATGAAGGTTATGTGCAAGATTGGATGAGACATATGGTCTCTCTGGTGGATACAACGCAGTTCTCCTAACTGCTGATTGAGAATGTCATAAGGAAAGTGGTCCTGCAACAAGTTACAAGTTGTATAAGTTTGTTCTCCAAACATGGGGAAGTAAGAATCAATGTATATCAGCTGTAAATATATAATATAACAATACACTTTCCCAAATTCATGTATAGATGGGTTACTATCATCATGAACATTGGCCCTAAAGTGACCATGAAACCCAAAAATACTCTTGCTCTTTTGACGAGCAATGCGTTGTTCAAACATGGTGGGAAAACACAAATAATCAATGAAGTAATCAACAAGTATAGAAATGCATTTCCTACCATACATAGTGAGTAGGCTAAAATTTAGGTCCATGTATAAGCTCCCCCATGATTCCCTCACAAAATTCTACAAGGAGAAGGGATACACATACTCTTTGGAACACTCCATCCATAAGAACACACTCCCATGTGACAGCGCTGTGGGCCTCCAGAATAAGGCTCCATGACTTCTCCCTTTGACATTCCACATGCCAAAGCCATCCACCATCATGTTGCTATGTGATAAGATCATCTTCCGGTATGGAAGTCTCTCATGATCCTCCAATACTGAAGGGTAGCCTCCTTGTACCATGAACGCGCCTTTCTTCTCTTCAGAAATATCATGAAAAGTATGGGAAGAATTTTTCCCATACTCTCCCAAGTGCAAACATAGCAACAAAAACCTTTGTTGTTTCCTCCTCTCTCCCTCATGCAAGCCATAAAGTAAGATCATGATGTTCAACTTGTATGATGTCCCAAAAAACCAATCAGCCATGAAGTTCCTCCTCAATTTCTCCAAGTGGTTTCTCCCACAAGAAGAGAAAAAGTGTGATGTGGAAATCATGGTTTTCCCATGGTTCCTCCTAAAATGTACTGCATATAAACTTGGGAGAATTGTGCTCCCAATGGGAATCTCCCATCTCAGTCCCACTCTCCAAACAAAGCTCCCTATGAACATATACATATCAGCAATACATGGGAGCAAGATGTAATAAAAACAAGTTGCCAAATGACAACTGAAGTGTGAATCTGGGTCCCTCTCATGGAACCAGTGCAGTGCATCCTTGGCCTGCATCAAAATAAGAAATAACAAGTGATTTGCTAGCCACTTTTTTGCTGCCATAGTTATCTCATAAAATGAAAACATGCAGTCACAATATGGTGTCATTGGTGCACACCAGGAGACATATGGCTTCCCCCACAGCTCATCAAAAGGATAGCCAATATCAATGCTACAAGTAGCTCCTCCATTATGTACTTGAGGTCTTGAGCTAAAATGGATCAACTAGAAATTATCCCTCACTCCCAATGAGTAGGAAGGTGTTTGTGACATCCTCTCTATCACCATCCAGGCTAGGCATCTCTCCATATGATGATATATGTCATGCTGGATGCCCTCCCAAGTGTACTCCTCCATCAACTGGAAATATCCATCAAAGTGCATAGAAGAGAAGTCCTCATGTGATGCATATAGCAGCTTCTCCTTGAGACTAGAAGATCTAGTCAAGAAAATCCTACCATAGGAATAGATGACCACATCATCCACCATGTATCTATCATCTCCATCTGGTTCATCAAGAATCATGCATGCACTAAGATCCTTGGAGTACTCTACCAAAATTTGAGACCTTCAATAAGGATCAATCCTCCTCAAAGACAGCGTTGGTGATATGTCATGTGAAGCTCTCCTCAAGCTTTTTCCTGCTAATTTGACATCCCCCATGCCAATGTCCTCCTCTAGACTCTTCACCTCTCCAAAATCCAAGAGTGGTGAATTCAAATAAAAGATGTCTTCCATCAGCTCTAGATTAGGTGGCCTCCTACGTGTAATGCCTCCATGAAGTGAGACATCAATGGCAAGATTAGACTGCATAGATGGTTGGGAAACCTTTACCCTACTTCGACAGTGAAAATTATTCTACCTCCTCCTTGCATTGACTCTTTGAAATATAGAAGGATGTGTGCTTCTCATCATTTGATGTTTCTCTTCCTCCCTACATTTTCCTTCCAGCTACAATGTTGCACAATCATGATGCTGCACAATCATGCTGCTCACTGATTATGCTTGGACCTCTATGTATGAGATCCTAGGGAGTTTCTTGCAAATATGTAGGAATCCCTCTACTTGGAGTAAGAGCTCCTACTTCCTCTGCATGAGGCACTAGATAATCTCTAGATGGCACAATGTTATTTCCCTCAGCTTCATCAACATAGATGGGAAATCCTCCAATAATGTTGCTACAACTATGGAATATCTCCCAAGGTGGAAGTAATTCCTGATCATAAAAGGTCAAGGAGCATCCCCTCTGCACCATGATAGTGCCATTTCCTACTCCTGCAACATCATACAATGAATGAGAGCAAATTTTCCCTTTCTCTTCAAAGAGTGACCCCACCAACAATTGTCTTTGCTGCTTCCTCACTCCCATCATACCAGATATGTGATGAAGACATAGTGAATGTTGCACCATCACTATGCATCCATAGTCTCTGATGCTCCATGATGCCATAATCCTACCACATCTTCTCCATCCTCACACCCTTGGAAAGAGAGTATGTCAAGTGATGGCCAAACTCCTTCAAGATTAACCAACGCAGCCAAGCCTCCTGTTGCCCAGTATCATAAATCTTCAAGTAGCTCACCAGATTCTTCCTCACCATCCACATCCAATCAACCAATTATGGATGTCTTCTTCCACCCTTCATCTTGGTACTCCTTGCATGAGGGCTACCATCATCCCAAATCAGACTTTTGCATTCATGGGATCTTGAGATGAAATCTTCCCGAGGATCAATTTGAACCTATAAGGACTCAAATAAGTGGTAGGAAAAAGCCTCCCATCATGATGTGCATGGCTCAAGGAATGTCCAACAAAGTCATGAGAGATTTTATCCATATAAAGATGTCCTCCATCTACTATATTCTCCTAAGAGAAGGGAATAACCTCCTCATACTAGTGAAGAATCTTGCACTCCATGATGTGTGTCAGTGCACCTCTACTGAAATCTCTTTGGGAGATCTCCTCCTCATGCATGGCCTTCCAAAACCAAAGAGGCCTTGGATCTGCTAGTAGTAGAAGTCTCTCTTTGAGTTGTGGCATTCTCAGTGAGAGAGTGTCATCTAGAGAGGAGAAAGAGTTTCTTATATCTATATGTCTACTCCTTCTCATGGCTTCCTGAATGAAGCTGCTCTCTGAATGCTCACATGAGGAATTATTCCTCCTTCCTTCATCATTGCTTAGTGTAGTGATATTTTGCTGATCTAGATCAAATACATGTAATAATATAGACCCATCCAATTTTTTTGTTGAAATGACAAGAGATGGATTTTTTGTCATACCTTGGTGAAACTTGGAACTTCCTTGCAAGGCTGCAAGAGTTTCCTCTTCATAAGTGTTGGCCTCCCAAACTATTGAACATCAAGGCTGCTCCTACATGGACTCAAAAATGCTGGTACATGCCTCATTAACTGGTGGTGAGGGCTCCTCCCTCCTTTTTCCGAATCTCCCAATAAATCTTTGAGAAAACTCAACATGAGTAGAAACCCTTGTGTGGCTTAGAAGGCTGATCCACCAATCCTTTGCTTCACCTTCAAGGTGCAGCGCTATAATTTCTATAGCCTCTCTGTCCAATACAAGATGTAGTAGGAAGAAATTCTCTAACTTATTCATCCAAACCTCTTCTGCACATGTGAGTGATCCATCAAATGTGGACAATAGAAATCTATTGCCTCTCATCAGCCCATAGCTGAGGGGTCTTATTTCTTCTTTCTGCTGAATAAATTGTGGAAAAGCTAGAGTTATATGGTTTTCTTGGTATTCAACAAGGTAATCACTTAGAATTTCAAATTCCAAGTGTTCTTCATGCTTCTGGCCTTCTTCTCTATGAGAATAGGAAGTGCGTGGTCCTTCCATTCCTCCTTCTTAAATATTCTTGACCTCCTTGGAGAGGTCTCCTTTGGATCTGAAAATAGATGAGAGTAAACCCATATTTTTCATCATATTGATATTCTTTGGCTTAGACTCATAGGCTGAGCCAAAGATCATGCTTTGATACCACTGTAATATTGCTTTTTCAGGATTTCTCATGAATCATGCATGAAAAATGAATTTCTAGAAACATATGCAATAAAATAGTGAAATTATCACTTGGATCTCATATATACATCCATATATCATCTAAATACAAGAGGATATCATAAATAAATGAAAATAGGTGAGTTAAACAGATCTCCCACACTAGAGTAGCTGAAAATGACTAAAAACCCCAAACTGCATTTTACCGGAGTTTCTGCATCAATGGAATGTGCAATATAAATAGGGTTTTAACATAAAAACATAGGAGAACAATAGATATACTCATATATTATTGAATAATTCTGAATTAAAAGGATCTAGTCTCCTCATACAAAATACAATTGAACCCGACAAGGGTTTCTTGTCAAATACTCTGCATACAAATGTGATCTTTAGAAAATAACTGAATAATCAATGAAAAACTAAAGCATAAGAGCATACAAGGCTGAATTATGACTGATATTATGTAAATATCTCAAGGGCTTCCTCCCATGAAAGGATGAACCTCTCAATCACAAGGAAACTCAGCAACAGAGCCACGAAACCATGCAATGAACACTACCTCCAAAATAATGCACTCCCTAGCAGAAAAAACATCGAGAATGTATGGAAAATGTGTATTATAATACCACAGATCTGAAATGAGCCCTGGAGCTCTTGAAATAGATCTCTCAAGTGAAGGAAACCTTTCGCCAATGAGAAACTAGCTTAGAAGCCGGGATTTCAATCCCTTCCACTACTACACCCAGTAACACTACACAATCTCCGGCAAATTTGTGTTGATGAAGATGGCTGAAGCTTGGCCCGAAAACCTGATGTGTAAATATGAATGCAAACTCTCCCAATGAGGCTCTTAAAATGAAAGAGGTGGGATTCCCGCTCGCGAACACCCAGTGCTAAACAACACTGCAGCTTTGCTAAGCAACAAAGCAGCAACAATTCTTGGCAGCCAAGAATAATAATCTACAACACATAAATAATGCTACCATCCTCTTCCTTATATAAGATATGATTTTTCTTTCACTTGGCCCCACTCACTTAGGTTACTTCTAACCCAAGTTACATCTCCCTCCAAAATTGCGTTATCCATCCTAGGATTCCTCTTCCACTAAAACTGCGTTGTTGATTTAGTCAAAGCAGCTTCAATTTAACCTTGTTCACACATGGAGGTGTCTTATTGAGCTAGAAAGAGTGTCTCCTTTCACACTTGGAGTGTTTTTATCCTCCTTAGGAGACTTATGGGATTTTCTACCCTCTTATTCACTGAGTAAAGTTGTTGCTAACTCTAATGTTCCATTTAGCTTGGAAGCCGAAATTGTGGGAACATTACAAAAATCCACAGAATGTAAACAATGATCTAGCATCGAACATCTGCTGAATCAATCGATCGAAGGCCAATGATGAGGAAATGTCATCGAATGCAAAGAACTTGCCATTGAGGCAAGCAAGATCTAATGTACCAGAAGGAAGTCTCTAGAGAAACTTCCTGGATAATGAGCTGAAGTCGACAAGAAGTGAGTTGGTCAAAGGAGGGCCATAGTGCTTCCCACATCATCGACATGAGACAAAGGAATATGATGATAGTGAATCAAGACCAAAAAGAGGATCAGAGGGAGGTTGAAGACTGCAAACAAAAACTTTTCTTGAACATATCAGTGACACGACTCCGTATTTTGCAGTATTTGACATCAAGGGACCTGAGGTCATGGTGACATGGGAAAGAGAAGATGAGAGGTTAAAACATATTACCGAAACCCATGGACAAAAAAATTACGAAATGAGATGTCCCCAACTTGACATGAATGTAGATGAGTATCATGTTCAAGAGAGACATACTACCGACACAACTAAGAACTGGTTCCATTTTCCCCCACCATTGCTGGCGAGTACCCTAATTAATTTTGGAAACAAGCTTGAAAGGCATAGCATATGCGTGTCATGTAATTTTTTCCTTCGAAAAAATCCATCCTGGTAAATTTTGCGAGCCCTAGGAAGGAGGAACTTGGCTATGTCATGATGACGGTTTCTGATGTCATTTAGGTTTTAAGGAGTCTAATAAAGGAAGAACTCAACATCTTTTCATATTTAGAGAGTTTGAAAATAAGCAGAAAGGAAAAATCCAGTAGTTCCCTTTCGTAGGTAGTCTCACAGATCTGAAAAGATAGAAAATTGTGTTTTAGACAACCTCTTAGTTGCGATAATCTAAGGTATTCCTTTTTCGTAAATAATCTATCCCAACTAGAAAAAGGGTTAAATGTATATTGGGTAGATAGCTTTTTGCACCCATTTAACAAGTTCAAAATGACAAGAGTCTTGGTAATCTTTTCAATTTTCGAGAGTAAAAAAAGTTCTGAAAGATGACTCCAATAGTGACTTTTTCGTGTTTTTACCAAGTCCGAAAAAGTATTAAATACAACTCGTCACTTCATCGTTGTCACTTTGAGGACCTTCCGATGCACAAGAGATGCATGTAAAACCCATTTTTCGAAATCAAATAGCAAGATAATCAAAAAATATGCTTTTAAAACCTAATTAAGGTTCTGAAAAGTTATAAAATTCCAAAAATGGTAAAAAATAAATTACTTTACACTTTTACCTCTTGTGAGAAATTTGTTACCTTCACTGTGATTTTGCGAAGCTGACAGCGGGCAATCTGGAAATCCAATCATGAATTTTTTCATTCTAGGTAAGAACTCACATACTTCCCTATATTTTGATAGCATTTTCATTACCTGCAACCCCATTTTTGTAGATCTATGGGGGGATTTTGGAAAATCTAGGGTGTGGTGGTCAGCATGAGTATTTTGCATGGACTCGTGCCAACCAACCTAAAAATTGAATGGGGGTGTGCCAATTGGCGGGATTGTTTCTAAAACGGTTGCACCAACCGCGGAAACCATTTTTAGCTTGAAAATTCAAACAATTAAGCCCAATTTAAACATCTCAAAAGAATTTTATTTCGCTAATGACAACCATATGAATGTTTTTGTAGGTGTGAAAGAAAAAAATGGTGATTGAATTGAAAGAACAGGAACACAGTAAATAATATGAGGCAGCCATGGGCAGTGTGAGATGCACGGAAGCTATCAGAGATTGCTGGCTCAAGAAATTCTTAATGGCACCGTGTCTCAGAGCTCAATTGGAGCTATTGCAGTACTTGATCAGTTTCTGGGACATTGATCAGGAAAAAATCATTATTCACGATCAGGAACTTGAGATTGAGGTCTCAGATATTTACTTCATAACTGGATTGTCGCGGAGGGGGGAAGTACCAATCCTGACCGGTACTTGGCCCACAATGGAAAAAATGAGTATGATTATCGACAGAGTGTGCCCAGGGGCAAGGAAAGGGTCCAAAAGTGGAAAGGTGGATATTCAAACTATTCTGGATTTGGCACTAAAGGTATTTTTGCACACCATTACGTGAGCGGATGGATCACAAGCTCCACATGAGGCCACAAAAACACAACTACTTATTGTTGTAGATTGCATGGCACCGACCCTCTACAATTGGGCAGAGCCAGTAACAATCAACATCAAACGCCAATTGGCGAAATGCAAGAACAAAAAGTTGAAGAAATTAGGCTACGAGTCCATATTGGTACTTTTCATCTAGGAATGGTTCCCAATTTTCCAACTTCAGTAGGTAATAGTTCCGACACCACCAGCCTAGGAGCGACGGATGGTCCGTTGGGAAGGTTTGATGCCAAGGTCAGGGGGTGATCAACAGATGTTCTAGATACCAAATTTCTTTGAGTGGCTCCACCAACAGCTGATGGTCATGGAGGACTGGCCGTATCCTAGCATAGATTTTACTTCTAATGTATATCTGCCACTCCCAGAAGGATATGATTGGGATGAGGCGTTGGGTAAGACTCATTTTTTATTTTGATGAGTATTATGATTTTTTATTTTTATGCATGTGTTGACATTAATACATGGAATTGTAGATGTTGGCCCAAAAATACCTGTAGTCATGTCGCCAATAGCGCAAAGGATTCCTTGTGACTTTTATGTGGCCCCTCATGGTGAGGGAGGCGAGGAGGAGGAAATCATACGTATTTTGGAGGGAATCTCCCGTGGGATCCTGGACTATGTGCGATTTGAAGATTTTCCTCGCACGTAATAGAGACACACTGTAGGGGTGTCGAACCGTGTTCACTGCTTGTTGAGGTGGCTTGTACAGGTAGTGATGTGCTATCTTGAGTGTCACACTGACTAGACACCCAGGCTTTCATTTTCACATATTTTTAGAGAGACGTGATGTCTTAGGATGTAATCGAAACATACATATTTTTTGAACTTATGATGCACATCGATGTATGTATACAACTATTTTATTGTATGGATCTTGTCATGTGATGATTAGTTTTCACAAATTACACAAATGTCTATCTAATACAATATTGGCTACTGTATCAGTTAACACATTCATTCGTCTTGGAATACGTTGATATGCAATGTAATAAAAATGTATTTATAGTAAATGAACATGCAAATACAACCTTAAGATATGAGGGTTTCTAATAGAATAATTCCCATTAAGTTGAAGAATAGTAAGTTGTGAGTCTAGGTTAACAAAAATGAACGAATGTCGAGAGAAATGGCCTCAGTTAATAGTTCAATAGCAACACTATATTCAACGACATTGTTTGTGGTTCGTCCTAGATAGACACCTTGGAGGTCTATCAACTCATCAGCAGGATCATAAATCACCCAGACTGCTGATGACAGGTTCTGGGTACTATATGAAGCACCATTTGTGAAATCAACATAAGGGGTAATAGACATCTGCACAATAAACAATGATCCAATAATCAGGAAAACGATCACAAAGCACACCAAGCCAAAAATTTACACAAATGAAGAAACGTCTATGTACAAAGAAACATGCACAAATGACTCATGTGTAGTACTTTTTAGGGTTCAACCCATTTCTGGGCTGATCCAAAGGATGACCTTCATAATATATGCTTATAAGCCCCATTCTGTAAAACACGCTTAACAATGTAGGGCCCATGCCATATGGGTTGAAATTTTCTTGCCCCCAGCTTATCGTGAGCTTGGTCGTGCATGAGGACAAGGTCTCCTTCTATAAAGGAATGAGGGGAAACCAGCTGGTCAAAATTAGCTTTGAACCACTTTTTATGTGCTTCTATGACTAGAGTAGCAATGCAACGAGTTTCATCAAGTGAAATATTTCTAAGTTATCTTTAGCTAATAGGAATATTAATTTTTCTTTGTTTATTTTTAATTCCATGATTGATGAATAAATTGTGAAGGAGGACATGTAAAACACCTGAAAACTAAGAATAAATAAATTCCTATGTGAAAAAAGACATATCTAGGCTATTCAAATAAACTCCTGCATGTGTGAATGGGTCTAAATCACAAGAGTGGGCCATCTTTGAACAAGTCAAACAACACAGTCTAGATGCATTGAACCTCTTTGAGGGACAACGCAATTCTAGAAGGAGGATATAATGTGAAAAGGGTTAAGTGATTCAAGGTGGTTTAGGTTTTGGCAAGACTCCTATCTTATAAAAGGAAGAGGAGGACATCAAGGAAGGGTTTGTTGAATATATCATTTTTCTGAATGTATTGTCTTCTTAGACATCCCTTGTTGGGAATTCCTGTTCAGAAATCCCAACTCCTTCCTTGAGAAGCTCTTGGAGGACAATTGTTCTAAATTTTCCACTATTTTCCCTTAGGCCAAACTTCACCCACCTCTGGTGCTTCTGTTAAACACCATGTTGAAGCACACACATGGTGTATGAGGAAGATGAGCACACACACAAGAGACTAAACACACAATGAAAGATAAGCGTGAGGCTTTCTTATTTTCCATTATACAAAGATGTACATTTATAGTACAATGGTGTGACTCTTGGTTTCACATTCAAAGGTCACTTGGACTCCATTGTGACTTTTCATATTCCACACCTACCCATGGAGGATTAGGTGTTCCAACATCCCCCCTTAATTCGAAGGGGTATGTGTGAGTCCAAGAAAAGAGTTGTAATACAAATCTGCAAAGTATACATGGTAGCACTTGGGCTGAATCAACTCTCTGAAATGTTGGAAAAAGAGGTGGTTTTAGGATGACCACAAACACTGGAACGCAATACATGTTGCAGTTCCCGGAACTCTTCCAAAACTGGCAAGAAGCTGAAGGCTTCTGCTAGAGGAATTGTCCCTCATAAAAAAAGGAGACCTTCGACCTAAAAGAAGGGAGGTCTACTACCTGTGGTGGTTTTAGGTTGTCCACCAACCAAAGATGATGGTTTTAGGTTATCCACCAACCGAAAATGATGGTTTTAGGTTATCCACCAACCGAAGGTATGCTCATGGGCATCCATATCTCTGGCTACATCTCTGAATCCGAAATGACGAATTGTGGCTCAGGCTCGCTTGAACTGCTGGCTACAACTCTGAACATGGAATGAGAGATTGTGGCTCAGGCTCGCTTGATCTGACGTCGAAGCTTGTACATGACCACCATTTTCCCCCCTGTCAGGGACAAGGTGAGATGATGGCGAAAACTCAACTGCAAGTTTGTTCAATATCCGTGAACAAGTTCTAACATGTGTAGTAAACATCTTCTTGGCTGCTGATGCCCATTGCCATGAAGCGATCCATCCAAGATGAATCTTGGTTCTTGCAGGAGGCTTGTGTCTGAAGCATCTGTCTGAAGAATGGGTGTGCCGACCACAGTGCTTGCATGGATGAAGATCAAAACAATGATCTTTCATATGACCAACTCGATCACAGTGTTGGCATTTCTCAATCTGTTGTGGAAGTGGAACAGGATCTGGAACAGCTGCAGGTGAACTGTCATACATGAATCCGACACTCTGAAATATGATGGGCTTTGTGTAGTCTGGAATATGAAAGGTCACATCCTTGTCATATCCAAGACCAGTTCTGTGCTTGTTGTGGACAAGCTCTTCCCAAGGTCTGATGATGGGCTTAGGAAGTGCAGGCTGAACTGCTGCATCTGCATGTACATCTGCTCTAGTACAATGAACTGAATGTGAATCATCTGCAACTTTATCTTCTTTCTTCTGATGAGAGTCCTTCACAATCTTCTGAACAGAAACAGGTTCAGAATGGTGACTCTTTTGTTGAAGTTCGTCTTGCTGAAGCTGAGTTTCCAACTGCAAAAACTCAATCTTTTCATGTGCATCTTGCAAACAATTGTGAATTTTACAAAGAGCATCCTTGCTCATTTTTATCATGTCATCAACATTTGAATGAATGAGGTCATTCAACAACATTAATGCCTCATTGATTTTGGCCATTTTCAACAACTTAGGCTCAAAAATGAAAGGGTGTCGGCTTCAACCAAAAATGCACCCGTTTACAATGTGATGCAACAAGAAATACAAATGACTCAAAAAAATTTCAAAGTACAAAGTGTGCTCCTCAAATGATGGAGGGCAATCAACAATCCAACAACTCAAATACTGATTGCAACTATGAAGAAGATGCAAATACAATGTCAATACAATACAATGTGCAGCAAAATACTTTTGTAGGAGGCCTTTAAGGCAGCTGAAATCTCTTCTTCAAATAGCTGTTTTAAAACTGATGGCAAACTTGTCTTCTCATGTAAAATTCTTCAAAAAATCACTCTCATGTCAAAAATCACACAATGTCAAATTTCACTTTCTTCTTCTATATGTATAGTCCATGTCATTTCTTCAATTCTGCTCACATATCATTCCTCTTTTTCTGCTGTTCAAATCTTCTCTCTCCTCTCTCTCTGCTATTTTTTTTTTTTTTTTTAATTAATTAAAAAATTTAAATAGGGAGAGAATTTTATTAGAGAATGGGAAATATAAAAATAGGATGGGATAATGGGTGAGGAGAGCTATTAAAAGAATTTAAGAATGAATTTAAAAAGGAGGGGGGGCATTAATGGGAATTAATTAAAAAATTTAAAAAATATGAAGGGGGTTAACTATAGAAATAGGGGGCGATATTTATTAAAAAAAAAATTAAAAATGAGAGGGAGAGGGGGGGCCCGAAAGGGCATGGGAAAAAGAGGTGGTATGTGGAGTTTGAGTGGAAAGGTGAGTGCAAGAGCGTAGGTGAGAGAGGGTTCGGATGGATGAGGGATGCGTTGCAAGTGGGAAGGGGACTGTGGAGATAGCAGTGGGCGCGAGAGGTTGTAAAGCGAATGGAAGAGCAGTATTGTAAAAAAGGGGGCAGTTTTAATTATGAGAGGGATATTTAGTACAACGCAAAGAGCGGTCATGAGGGGCCTGGTAGAAGGGACAGCGTCAGAGGGCGTGGCAGTCGGGCGTAGGGGAGCGTTATTGCAGTTGCAGGATTGGGATTGTGGACGTTGAAATGGGATTGGTAGTTGCATGTGGCAGAGCGCAGTGGGAAGGGGCCGAAAGGCCGAGGGATTGGATTGAATGCCGCGTGGTGGGTGTGGGTGAGGAGAGGGAGCGTAGGGAGAACGCAGGCGGGATAAGTTGGCCGCGTTAGAAGGGAGAGGGAGCGCATTGATATGGAGAGGTGTTTATTCGTAGAGGAGAGCGTATATTTGCAGAGTGAAGTAGGGCGTAAGGTGGAGTGTTAGAGCCGTGGGAGGTTGAGAGGTATAGCTGCGTTGGTGAGTGCACAGAGGGCGTGTTAGGTGGAGAAATGCGAGCGGCCAGGAAGATAAGGGACGTAGGAACCCGCGTGGGAGATGGATGTGTATCGGGCAGTAGTGTATGCGAGCGGCCAGGAAGTGGAGAGCGGGATTCGTTTATTGCAGAGGGCCGAGAGGCCAGGTTTGAGTACGCTGGCCGGGTTAGAAAGGGCGATAAGTGTGAGTTGTAGTGTGGTGTAAGGTGTATAAGGTTTTGATGGGAATGTTTTGTGAGTGTGCAAGGAGTGAGAGTAGAGTTTGGTAGAAGCGTGTGAGCAGTATTGCTGCTGTGAGATGTGAGGTAACGTGAATGTTATGTAAACAAAATGCAAAGTTGTGGAAGTAGTTGTAGAGAGCCGAAGGGCCGAGAATGAATCGATTTTATATTTTTTTTTAATTTTTTTTTTTTATTTTTTTTTAATTTTATTTTTTAATTTTTTTATTTTTAATGTAAAAAACTGTATAAAGTGTATAATAGAGAGAGCAGAATATTCTTCCTTCCAACATCATATATTGAATAATGCAAATCTTAAATCTTTTCAAAGAACTAAACAGATAAAATTCTTCAGAGAATTTTAGCAGTAAAACCCAGAATTTTTTTTTTCAATAGCCCATCAACAGGAAAATGTAGAATTGCAGAAAATCAGAAATCTTCCAATGAAAACTCAGAAATATTTCCAGTGAAAACTCAGAAACTTGTTCAGAAATCCAATTTAAATAGTATCCAGCAGCGCTTCAAATGCAGAATTTAAAATGCAGAAATTGCAGGACAAATGAGAATGAAAACCTTCAGATGGGCAGTGCTGCCTTCTTCAAAACCAATTTCTTCTCTTCTTCAAAACAAATTTTGAACGCTGCTCCTTCTTCTGAATGCTGCTCCTCCAAAACCACTTTCTGAATGTGGCAAAAACACTGCTACAAACACTTGAGTGCTGCAAAAAAACCAACAATTTTTGCAGATATGCATAGGCCATAAACACAAATGGCTCACTCAAAGTGGAGCAGGGCCAGAAATCGCCCGCTCTGATACCATGTTAAACACCATGTTGAAGCACACACATGGTGTATGAGGAAGATGAGCACACACAAGAGAAACAACACACAATGAAAGATAAGGGGGAGGTTTTTATTTTCTCTATTATATGATGTACATTTATAGTACAATGTAGTGACTTGACTTTGTTTCATATCTCAAAGTCACTTGGACTTCCATTGTGACTTTTCATATTCCACACCTACCCATGGAGGATTAGTGTTCAACACTTCCCATGTTGAGAAATGAGTCGTCCCGGAGTCAGCAGTGGAGGAATAGATTCACTAAAATTCAGATGATATGTGCGTTATTCTCCAAGGAGTGTGTTCTTTAACCCCTCATCTCTATGCACAATATTATCATAAGTGCGTTATTTTAGCAGGCTTGTTGAGTTGTTGCAATTTTGGAATATTACAGTGGTATCAAAGCAATATCTTTGGCTTAGCCTGTGGGCTTCAATAAAAGGAATTTTATAGAAATAATAAAGGTTAAAATTATGGAGAGGATGAGATTTATCTCATCAGTTTTCATATCTAAGAAGAAAGCAGCAGAAGAAGAGAGAAAGAGAAATGAAATCCCTAGAAAGTTTCAAGAGCAGGAAGATCTTCCGATCAGATCTACAAGATCTATACATGAGGAAAATTCTAAATCCTCATATAATGGATATGTGAAATCATCCATATCACCAAAGCTTCAAATTTGTGTCAGTGATTTCTTCATGAAGAGGAAGAAAGGAGGATTACCTAAAAGGGAGACTCTTAGAGAGTATTTGGAGGAGTATGAAGCTCAATCCAAGGAGTTCAAAGATAACATGAACTTCCAAGGGTTCTGCAAGATCAAGGAGAGAAAAGGAACAAAGGGGGAAAAGCATGGCATGGGTATATTCTATCTATCTATCTTTTATGGATCACCTAGAATTCCAGTGATGATTTGGGTGGAGGAGCTAGGCAACTTTGTGCAACAACATCAAGTCTCAGAAATTGAAACAATAAAAGTAGCATCGCTACACTTTGAAGGTAAAGCATATTCTTGGTGGTTGCTTGAGTCATTTCCCTTGAAGAATGAAAATAAACCTACTTATGCAAGGTTTATTGTAAGATTGATAGAGAATTTTGATGAAGCCCCATGTGTAACATCTTCTGTTGACACTATCTAACCATATTAGTCAAATATTTTGCATGAGATGGAAGGGTCTATAAATTCAACTCCATTTATAAAGACCATGGAAGAAGTTGTGAGTATGTTTGATGCCTTGCCAAAGGAAATATCTCATTTGAATGAAGGGATCTCTTCTCAAGAATGAAGCACGAAGATTCCTCATTCACTAGATGACCAAGATCTAAGGTCTATTGTTGATGATGAGGCAATTTCAGTTATTGGAGAGGAGAAGGGTAAGGAAGGAGATAGCAAAGTCATAACAATGGCACCTTGAGCACCTCATGAAGAGAAGGATGGAGAACTTGCTCCAAGAAAGGAAACTCTTGCACTCTTGCAAGGATTTTTAGAAGGTTTCACACATAGAACACATGGCATGATACATAAGCAACCCGTACCATCATTGTCAAGAGATGAGATCTTGAAGATAGAACGAGGAAATGAGGAGGAAGGGAATCATGAGATGAAGAGCATAGAAACTTATCCATTCCAAATCTTGGAGTCACAAAGGAGGCAAGAGGACTTATGCAATAAAGGTAGGGACAAATCTACCTACCTACATCCTCATTCTACACTATGCCTTGACACCTCTTTGCAAGAAGGTATTCTACCAGGAGCACCTCTTTATGGGAGGAAATCTAAAGTGTTCTCTTAACTATATGCAACATATGCATACTTGGATAAGGAGGGAGCCTTGGGAGAAGCTAGCACAGCACAGAGCATCTCTCATGAATTCAGGAGAGAGATGAGCAATTTCTTGAAAGGGGCATTGCTAACTCCCACTCAGATATTTGTGCTCAGAGAGGAAAAATCAAAGATATATGATGGCATGAGCATGAGGACACATGGCAACTCCATATCGTTGGGGCAGCCCATGGTTTCTTCATTCACAAAGAATATTTTTGAATATGGCAAGGGGATTTTAAACCTCTTTTATACATGGGCCAAAGGGAGAAAGTTTTGGAAAACAAGGACTTTCTGAGGGGAAGTTGATTTCCATGTACTTCAATCTTGTCTTGTGAAAGATCAGATACAAATGGGGCATCAAAGGGGAGATTATGATGCTCCAACATTTGATTTTGATATTAAGGATGTCAAATATGGGGGCCATGAGGAGATAGGGGATGCATTTCAGACCTCTACAACACTGCCATTCTTGGAGAGCTTGGGTCCCTATTAGGATTCCCAACTCAATATGGAATACTTCAAGGACCATTTCAAATTTTGGGTTCTTGATGGGGAAGTAGTGGATGAAATGTTCAAGGTGCTTGATGGAATTATCTATTTCTATAATCTTATTCTTTTGGTTAGTGACTACAAGCTCAAGGAGAAACTACTAGATGCCACCTATGAGATCCTGCTTTCCAAACCCACTGGTTTCATTAGAGCATATCATACACTCTTGGGTGGTTTCATATGGGAAGGTTTCAAAGAATAGGTGCACTCTCATATGAATATGTGCATGGATTACTTGGTAGAAGAGGAGGAACATAGCTCTTGGGAAGAGCCATCATTCACATCTCCTTCCTCATTGAGCGTGAGAGGGAACTCATCCATGAGTTACCCCACTGATGTAAAAAATGTGTATAGAGAATCTTTTCTTTCTAAATATTATCATGTATCTCCTATATGCTTATATTTTTATAACACTCATTTGCAGAACATTGCTCCAAAATGGAGGAATATTTATGAGGGGTTTCATGGGCTACTCAAGGCCATGAACTATGTTGATGCAGGACATCCCTTAGAGGATCTTGGAAAGATATTACATTCTTCATGGTGTGATACTTTTACACCAACTACGATGAATTTCCTCCAAGCATTCAGAAGGGATGAGGCGGCAAAAAAGTGTTGGGGGAGACACTTTTCATATCCTATTCTATGGCATGTAAGGATAAAATTGCACTGGTTGCACATGAGGGAACATCTTCCTCCTCATTTATCATACATGGCAGCTAGCATGATTCTAATCATGATTCCTTATGATGAAAATGTTCTTACTCTTGGGCACATGGTTGGAGAGGAGGTACTTTGGTGGTGTGTGTCCTTGGGGGAAGAAGCCTTCATTCTTTATGCATTGCATGCTTTAATGGGAGCATGAGATTCTATATGGCCACTACGATAGATCACTTCACTCTTTGTAGAGTGAGCCATATGTTTGTGGGTAACATGCCTCTCATATGTGTTGGGGGAGATTTCTTCTATGGATTAAAAATCTGGGAGGTGATCCACTTGATTTGGATGATAGCATGGAGATGGGAGTCTTTCATGAATCATAAAAATCCCCATGATTGTCATCACTTCTATCTTGAGGAGGCAATGGATCAGCAAGAAGGTTTCCACAACAACCTTCCATTTCTTCATGATGAGAGCCCTTGGTTTTATTCACCAAAGGCCAACATGCATATTGAGGGAGGACCATTGGAAGACAGAGCTATTGCAGAAGATTCAAAGCAATGGTGGAGAATAATAGATGAGGAGGCCACAAGAGAAGAAGGGGAAGTTTTGTAGCACCCTTGCAGTTTCTTGAGGAAAAGAAAAATTTGGGAGGGGGAGACTGTAATATTCCTGAGGTAGCTTCAGCTAATAGGATTATTAATTTTTCCTTGTTTATTTTTCATTCCATGCTTGATGAATAAATTGTGAAGGAGGACATGTAAAACTCCTAAAAAATAAGAATAAATCAATGCCTATGTGAATAGAGACATATCTGGGCTATTTAAATAAACTCCTGTAGGTGTCAATGGATCTAAATCATAAGAGTCGGCCATTTTTGACCAAGTCAAACAACGCAGTCTAGATGCATTGAACCTCTTTGAGGGACAACGCGGTTCTAGAAGGAGGATATAATGTGAAAAGGGTTAAGTGATTCAAGGTGGTTTAGCATTTGGAAATACTCCTATCTTATAAAAGGAAGAGGAGGGTAGCAACAAAGGGGTTGTTGAAGATATCATTTTCTGAAGGTATTGTCTGCTTAGACATCCCTTGTTGGGCATTCCTGTTCAGGAATCCCACCTCCTTCCTTGAGCAGCTCTTGGAGGATAATTGCTATAAATTTTCCACTATCAGGCTTGGGCCAAGATTCACCTTAAATTTACGCTACTACTCATGTTGGGGGTTGAGCTTCCCTTGTGATCTGCAGCAAGTGGAGGACTAGATATTCTCAGATATAGATGATAGCAGTGGCTCTTCTCAGTGAGTGTGTATTTTAACCTCCTGGAAGTGTTCATTAGCTAATTTTTCTTCAAATATACACCTTGGCTTCAGGCCATTCCATTCTCATAGGCTACAATGCTGCTCCTCTCCCTGGAGAGCGTTGTTTGCAGATCTACAACTACAGGGTGTTTGTCTAAATTTTGGAGGAGAGATCTCCGGTGTTTGGATTCTTCCTCTCATAGTAGTAATCCATGGATTTTCCATCCAATCCATGTTAGTTTCATATATGATATTTTGCACCATTGTATTATTCATAAATTTCTAAATCATTCTGCAAAAATGCAACTTTAGATCTCAGATATGCTCTATGTGCTTCATGTTTTGGGAAAAACACCAAGGGGAATGTATAGATCAGTTTTTCTTGTACACAAATTTGTATTGGACCTAAATTTTTATGTACAGATATGATATATATCTGAAGAATTAATAAACTGTTGCTTCAGCCCTAAAAATAATGCTATCATGGTTATGCAGTCTTTCATCCTGGTTGTAGCACCTCGTTTATGAGGATTTCTCCTATATTGCCTCATTATTTCTTCTGTACAATGTATGATCTGTAATATACTTCTGATTTGCTGTCATATATCTTATTTCTGAACCACCATATCAGACTCCTATTGTGCTTTAGTATATCTACATTATTTCTGAAGCAATCCTTTGCATACAGCTGCAACCCCTCTCTTTGGGTGATTTTCAGCTAGACTAGTTTGTGGGAGATCTATTTAACCTACCTAGTTTGATTTATTTTTTATCTCCTTTTGGATTTAGATTTTAGATGAGCTGATATAATGGATCCAGAAGCTGCAAACTCACTTCTATGCATAGTATTCTCAGAAGTGTGTTATTTCAGCAGGTTTGTTGAGCTGTTCCAATTTTGGAATATTACATCAAGCCTCTCTAAATATAGAAGATGCTTTTCTTATAGCGAAGTATTCAGTAGAAATTCAATAGCTAGTTTTAGAGAATTAATTTGACATTCAATCAGAAGGGTAGCTTCTAGACCATAAACAAGCTAGAATAGAGTGAATCTGGTTGCATCCTTCATTGAAGTTCTGTAAGCACAAAGAGCTAAAAACAACATGAGATACCAGTTTGACTTGTGCAGCCCAATTGTACATTGAAGCATAGTGATGAGAACTTTTTTCACGACTTCAACCTAGCCATTGGCCTTAGGGTAGTACAATGTTGAGTTGTCGTGACGCAGACCCAACTTGGAAGTCAACTCTTCCACCATGTAATGTCGAAAATGGGAACCATGATTGGTAATAATGGCCTGAGGGACACCAAACCTAGAAATGGAATGATTGAATAGAAACTGTGTTTCTCTTTTACCTTTAGCCATAAGTGTAGGCATTGCTTCAGCCCATTTGGTGAAGTAGTCCATGGTTGTGATGATATAAGAATGATCCCTCCCTGAGTCATTGTTAGACATCATAAAATGGATGCCCCACTTCAAAAAGGGACCAAATTTAATGACAGGGTGAAGATGGGAAGGCGGCCCATGCATCTTGTACTAATATATTTGGTAATCATGGCACTTACGGACAACAACAATGTAGTCTTTAAAGATGGTGGGCCAGAAATAGCCAACAAGAAGAATCTTCTCTAGAGTAGCATATCCAGACATGTGACCACCACGGGCGCCACTGTGACAATAATTCAAGACCTTTTCAGCCTCCTCGAGAGTCAAACGCCAGGGAAGAATGGAATCAACTTCAATGCAATAGAGCATATCTCCGACTTTTGCGAATGGTGGTAGATGCGTCAGCAAGAATCCTTCGTCAACTCAAATCAAAAGGTGGAAGTCTGAAGATATACAATGATATCACCATAACAAGGATAAAGGGTTCTAATAATAAAAACTATGTCATCTGGAATGCATTCCTCGAAACCAGATAAAGTAGAATCAGAAGGAAGAGAGTAGAAAAATCGACGAAGACCAATGAATTATTCAACTTGGTGGTAGTGAAATCCAAATCGAACTCTTGGAGGATGAAAATCCACTTCGAGTACTTGCCCCCCAGAAATTGACGAGTCAATATGTAAGTGATAGGGTTGGAATCAGAAATCACAGTCACTGGGCGCAACAATATGTAGTGACAAAAACGTTGAACAACTTGAAAAGAAACCAATGCCAACTTCTTGACATGTGAATATCACGTCTCAGTATTGAGAAGGTTACAAGATAGATAGTAAATGACATGCTCATCACCATCATCATTGTCTTGTACCAAAGCAATGGAAATCGTGCTAAACGTGGCGGCCGAATAGAGGGAGTAATCACAACGATAATTTGGAGGATGTAAGAGAGGAGCATTGACGAGAAACGTCTTCAGTGCATCGAAAGACTTTTGGGCAATCTCATCCAAGAGGAATGGGACACCTTGCTTCAGTAATCGCATAAATCCTTTGGCCACTTGGGCATAGTTAGGTATAAAACAACGTAGGAAGTTAGCTTTCCCCTGCAAAATCTACAGCTAATGTAAGGAGGAAGGAGAGGGGACATTAACAATAGATTCAACTTTAAGCAGATCGAGAAAAATCCCATATTTGGGAATGATAAACCCCAAGAGTCTACCAGAATCAACGCAGAAGATGCAATTATGCGAATTGAGGTGGATGTTATATTGTCAATAGTGAAGAAAAATATGACAGAGATGATCAGGATGGTCTTTATGCTTAGCCAAATGAGGCGGAAGGTCATCCAGATAAGTCTGAACAATGCACTTGATATCGTTGAAAGAATATTGGATTTCTCACTGAAATGTAGCCCCAACATTTTTAAGACTGAAAGGGAGCTTTTTATAAGAGAAATTTCCCTAAGGACAAATAAAGGCAGTCTTTTTTTGATCAGCCGGAAGAATTTTAATCTAGTTATACCCAGAAAACCCGTCCATAAAGGAAAAAATCTCACTCCCAACACAATCATCAATGACTTGATCAATAAAAGGAGTGGGATAATTATCCTTAGGGCAAGCATGGTTAATTTCACTGTAATCGACAAAGAAAAAAATGGTACCATGTTTCTTATCTACACAAAAAAATATTGGAAACCCATTCTGTCAAGGGAATCCATAGATAAAACCAGCTTTAAGAAGTTTTTCAAATCCTCCCTTAATAGTAGAATTCTTTCTAGGGTGCACAGGACGAAGATTTTGGCGAACAGGCTTCACTCAAGGATAGGTGGGAATCTCATGCACCACTATACTTGGATTGATGTTGGGCATCTCTTCATAAGACCATGAGAAAATGTCGCGAAACTCGTAGAAGAGACTAGTGTAGACCTGTATCTCATTGGGAGAATATATCACCCAAATATAGCTGTTCTCGACAACCCTCGGTTTAACGGAGATGTCGATAGGCATCATCTATGTAATGTTACTCAAGTTACCTTTTGCGGAGAATTTTTGTGTCAAGATGGGCATTTGAAGCGGTGGAGAAGGAACCTGAGAAGAAAACCTCTCAAGACAAGTAGACATGGCCCCAAGGCCAGGCATGAATGAGGATTCTCAAGAGACATGGTTTCCATGATGGCCTCATTAGAGGGAAATATCTCTCTCAAGGGATCGAGCGAATCTCAATCACCAAGCCAATGGGATTGGGAATAAGTGTCAAGGGACATGCCCAAAGGAGCATGATCAGGAGGTGGAGGATCCGAAGCTAAAATAAGTTCACAATAATCAATATCGATCGGACTTAATGGCATTCAATCTCCAAATGAACCAATCTTAAGGTAAAGGACCGATGAGGGTGGGATCTTTGAAGAGACCTGGCCCTATGCTCTCGTAAGGCATAGGAATTTGATAAACATACGAAACATTTCTCTCGAAAGATGAAGTGAAAAAATAAAATTGATCGACAGTAAGGACCTTTCCTTCGTGCGGAAATTGAAAAACACGAAAGAGAGTGGATGGAACGCACACCATGGCATGAGTCCAACTACGACCGAGGAGAAGATTGTAATTGAGCTTGGCATAAACTACTTCAACCTCGACGTTGACTATTTTCCCTTTTATAGTAATTGGTAAACTAACAAGAACACCAAGAGGTTTAGATTCCCTTCCATCAAACACTTCTAGGGCATTTGGAGATGAATTGAAACTTGGAGAACTGATGGATTTCCCGGAGCTAGATGACATGACGCATGTAGATGCACTCTCATCCACGACCACTCGATGGATATTTAGTCCATTAATCCCAACTTGGATAACGAGCGCAAGCTGGTGAGGGAGATATGGGACGAAATTCTCTAAGTCAAAAGTGATAAGGCTCGAATTAGTAGGTTCAACCCCACCAATGGTAGATAAAAAAGCCTTCCATTGAGACGAACAACTCTGAAGTACTTGTAATGCAGACATAGCAAATGGCACCTGAGCCAAATCCTCAAAAGTACTGTAATGTTGAGCAGCATAGGTGTTAGGATTGTAAGAAGACTTAATGAGTACACCTTTATAAGGTGGCCATACAATAAGCTTAGTACTCGGCCTTTCAATCAGAAGAGGACCAGAAGCAGACGGAGGACGAGGACCATCAACAATCTCTTTCCTTGCCGCCTGACACAGTTCGGTATAATATTTAGACTGGGTAGTAATAGAAATGGATGCAGGACTGTTCATCATGAAAACTTGAGAGCCAAATGGGGTAGAGGACTGAGTTTGCTCTACCAACTAAGTCTGTTGTGACAAAAATAGTTCTTTGAGAACAACCGGAGTTCCTTTGATGCCTTTGAGCAATTGAATCACTTCGGCCAGTTGAGGAAATTCCTTGGTGTAGTTCTCTTCCACACAGATCAAGCAAGGATACTTTGGTTTACGTTGTGAACCATCATCAACACAATATTTTTGAGAATCCTGCTTCAGGGTATTGGCTTTAGCCTTACCTTTACCCTTATTTTCACCCTTGGAAGTTTTATCCACCGAATTGGCCTGAATGACATTCACTTCTGTAGTTTTACCCTAATTCAAGATCAACTCAGAAGCAGTATCTTTGGAAGGAGTAGATTTTTGATTCCTAGGATTCGGAGGAGGAGACTTCCCAGAAATATGAGACACGAAACTGATGATATCGTCGATAGATGGTGTTGTCGATGCTTTGGAAGTTTTAGGTCTAGGATCATCAAGCAAGAGTTCGTACAATTTGTTGGATTGAGAGTACATAAGATGAAGGTACTGGGCACGAGAAATGGCTTGTTCCTCAATGACGCATGCCCCCATAGCAATGTCCTTAGCAATCGAAGCAACGAAGGAGGTAGTAAACCAATCAGTTAGAATCTGATTAGGAATTTCAAACTTGATCAAGTGATGATGATGCCTCCATTCATGATTATGATCTGAGATATGAGTAGCTCAATCTTGCTTCAAGGAAGTGAGGAGGTGCATCTCAGTTTCATACCGAATCGATAACTGAAAGTGCATGAGAAACGCCATGGATAAAGAGTTGAAATCTTTCAAGACACCGCAAGATAATTCGATGTACCACTTGGAAATGGCACCAATAAGAGTCCATTGGAAAAGATGAATTCAGATAGAATCATCAACCTAAGAGTTAGAGAAACACCAAATATGGTATGTCATAACATGCGCTTGGGGGTCTTCTCCGGAAATACCCTCAAACTTGGGATAATCACAAAGAATTTTTGTTGGAACTAGAGGCCAATATGGGTTATGAAGGATCGGATTGTTCATCAACTCTGACACATCATGTAGTTCCAATGTAGCGAGAAAGGGCAATTGAGGATTAAAAGGCATTGTAGGTCGTTGATAAAGACCAGTGTTAGCATTCCACGCAGGTTGAGATAAAATTTTCCCCGATATGTTTTGTCCCGGAGGATTTTGTCCATAGGGGTTATAAGCTTGATAGTTCTGCCCATACATGGGTTGAGGATCGGGATATTGATTATGAGCATACCATTGAGGTCCTTGCGGAGAAACATATGGATTTTACTACGGAATGTAAGAATTGCCTTGAGGTGGATTATACACAATCTAGGATTGACATTGGGGATAGTAAGTGAAACCTTGGGGCACACTATATATCGCCTGAGATTGATCTTGAGGAGGGTAAGTAGCGCCTTTATGCTAAGCAGGTTGTCCCTGCGGAGCAGGTTGAATTGGATGCTGAGGTTGAACAGGTTGTCCCTACGGGGCAGTTTGGCCTAGATAATGAGGGCCACTGGGTTTCCCTTATGGAAGAGGTTGGCCCGATGGTTAGGATAGGACAGGTCTCCCCTGAAAAACTAGGTTGACCAGGTACAGGACCGTAGGGTTTTCCTTTCTGTAAAAAAGTTCGGCCTTGCTGAACGTAAGGTTGATGATGTTGCACAAAAGGTTGTCCTTGTGGTGGATAGATTTCCCCCCATGAACATAAGTTTCTCGTGGCTGAAATTGAGGTTGATCAAAAGGACCATAGTGTTGTCCTTGTTAGGCCAAAATTTGTCCCTGTAAGGGTGGTCCTTGCAGACCGTAAGGTTGTCCTTATTGCCCCGAGGGTTCTCCCGACTTGTAAATAGATTGATTGGCATCAATCAGAGGCAAATAGACGAGATTATCGTATGCATCATAATGATGTGGAGGATTTGTAGAAGCTTGTAGCTGCTGAGAACCTTAAGGTGTGGAATTCTGCTGTTGAGGATCCGGAGAGGGAGCATACCATTTCTGAATAGCCGATAGATAGTCATTGAATGTATAACCTCTAGGAATACAATTAGAAACCATAGGCACAGTACAAGTATATGGTATTTCCACAACGCGTGATTGTGGTCCAGTCACGGTGAGCCTAATAGGCATCATGGGATTGATAAAGATAGAATTGTGAACAAAAACAAACCCTGACAATGGCTGAGTCTTAATTACAATGAGTGCAGATGAAGCCACACAGACAGTCGGCTGGACAAGAATGGAAGTTACAATCGTCGATGTAAAAGAATTCGAGGGTGATGCCCCCAGTACTGAGACAACTAAACTCATAGAGGGAGTTGAAATATTGGATTCTAATACAATGATTGAATGCCAGAAATGATCTGACCCAAATTTCGATAACCATGTGGGAGAGAGACTGGTTGTGAGGAAGGTTGATCGGAGACAAAAGGAAATTTCTCTAGAGGGAGCTAATGGGACTTGAAGAATTCATGTCACATTATGCTAGTTGATCATGAAAAAGATGATGAATAGTGTCGAGTAAAGCAGTAGTTAGTAAAGGTGATTCTAAAGTAAGAGGAGGGAATTCTTCCTCATTTCCAAAACCAGACCAAGCATCCTAAGGTTGCCAATTGATATGAAATGGCTCGTCAAGAGGAGATTGAGTAGTGGGAGGTAAGATACTCGGACGAAGAGACTGCCAGAAATCAACAAACCTAGTGGGTTGAGATGCTTCCGAAGAAACTTCAGGAGAAGGATCACCACTAGGAGCTACTGAAGAAAATGACGAAACCGGTGGTTCTACCACTATGACAATGTTTCAAAATAGAAGGAAATGATATAGCCTATTCGAGGCTTCAAGATCAAACACTAAGGAACTACTAAAACAAGCCAAGAAAAAATATTTAACGCGCATGTGATCGTAGGAAGTTAATTTTATGACATTGAAATGAAACTTTGTTGTTTCATGATTTAAGAGTCGAGAAATAGGAAAAATATGACTCTAATCACTTTAAAATTAAATGAGAATGAAAAGACAAATTCTCTATGATCTTTTCACTTTTAGAGAGTCATGAAAATATGAAAATGACTACTCAGTTAATCTAAGCAAGAGGGTGTATGTAATATTGATAAATTAGCATGCACCTAATAGGAATATTGATTTTTGATTTTAGCACCTAGTAGATGAATAAATGGGGAAAGAGACCCATACTTATCTTGAATAAGCATAAAATCCCTCTTGATGTGAAAAGGGATCATGATAATAACTCGATCTAGCACTCTCATGTGTGAACAAGGCATAATGAATGTGGACAAAGTCAAGTTTGACCAAGTCAACATCATTAATGTGGGAGGAGTGGATCATCAATAAAAATTGCTCAATATGAATGAGGATTAGCTTAGACAACTATAGGAGAGTTTTATTGAAGACCCTTATGTGTGAAAAGGGCTAAAGAAGGTTGAAGAGGTCAACCTTGACCAAATCAAACAACGTTTTTATGGAGGAGTGGCATTGATGAAGGTACAACACAATTTTGGAAGGAGATTGTTTGTGTAATGGTGGAAACCCTAATGAGTGGGAACCAAGGTGAGAAGGCTAACATATTTTATAAGGAAGAGGATGGAAACCATATGGGGTTAGCTTATGAATTATATTTTGATATGTCTGTTTGGACCTTTTCTCACTTCAGCTATTAAGCTAATTTTGCTGGTGTTGTTTAGCACTTGGTATTCATGTTTAGGGATTCCATCTCTTCCCTTTGAGTAGCTCTTGGGAGAGACCTGATCTATCATTCCACACATCTGGTGTTTGGGCCAAGCTTCAGTCTTCAGCTACAGTGCATTTTCTACAGAATATTGTGTTGTTTGGAGAGTGTTGCAGTGGAGGGTTGAGAAACCCACTTTCTAAGTTGATTTTGCATAGGAGGAAGGATTCCTTCTTTTGGGAGATCCGTTTCGATGGTTCCTGAGCTTATTTCAGATATTTGGTATTAGGCCAATCTATTTCCATCACCTACATCATAATTTCAGTCTGGAATTGTGTTATTTCTGGAGGGAAGCTTCAGGAGGGGATCTTGTGGTTCTTTTTGAGAGTTTTATTGTGATTGAAGGGTTCATCCTTTCATTGGAGGAGATCTTGGAGTAGATATGCATCAGATCTATATTATTTCAGCCTTCTATACTCCTGTGCTTCATTTTGCAGTGATTCTTCAGTCTTAGTGTTGTAGATCACCATTTGTATTTGGGTGTACTCCTAGAAACCCATCTCGAGTTCTCTGGGATTTGTATAAAGGAGAATAGATCTTAGTTTTTGGGCCATATTGACTAATATAACATCATATCTATTTGTATCTACCATTTCTATGTATAAAACCTCATTATAATGCGCTGTCTCTTTATGCAGTATTTTCATGTTGCAGTAGTTTTGGGATTTCAACATTTTTGAGCTATACTAGGTGTGGGAGGCTTGTTTACCTCACCTAATAAGCTTTTTTTCTAAAATCATCTTGGATTTAGATGTCATATTGTTAGATCTAAGGGATCCAAGGGTTGATTTTGATTTTGATATCATATATTTATAAAAATGTGTTTTTCATGCATGTGTTGTTGAGTTTTCCCATTTGGGGATATTACAGTGTACCAAGTTCTCGTGAAGTGCCATATATACCTTGGTGATAAAATGAAAGAGAAATTACCAAGGAATTCACATACGTGCAGGTAGTCTCCGTGATTTCTATGTTCACTGTATCATGGTTACAGGGCAGCAGACTCGACTTCCTACGGATAAAGGATTGCAACCTATGACGGTCTCCCTTTTTATACGTGATGGTACGGGGAGCACAAGTCCATACTAGTGTTGCAGCAGACTCGACTTCCTACGGATAAAGGATTGCAACCTATGACGGTCTCCCTTTTTATACGTGATGGTACGGGGAGCACAAGTCCATACTAGTGTTGTCTAATGCCAGGTGGTGAACAACAGCTACTAGGTTTAATGACGCCAGAACACGTCACTAGCCTAGACCTCTAAAATATGTGCGTTAGGTTTCAATGCTTCCTTAGGTTGATTGAATTAATTTTAAGGTTGATCTTGAATTAATGTTGTGATTTCAAGGCCTTACCAAATGTCATCTCAAATTCCTAAATTCACACTACATTTAAAAGAAAATCATTTCCATTCAATGAATGCTCGCTAAGAGAAGGATTAGAATCTACAACAAAATAGCAATCAATTAAAACATAAGGAGAATTTCACTAATGCATCTAATCGAATCAAATGAGAAAACGAAAACTCTTTCCTAGTTCACTAAGAGCTATTAATGCAAAAGAACGTTTTCATTTTTAATTCAAGAAAAATAATATATTTTTTTTCTTTTTAGATGAATGAGGCACACAATGCACTGTTACACTAAAAGGAAAAATAAACACTAGTTTTGAGTACTACGAATGTAATAAATCATGGAAACAAGAATCTAATACCTATAGAATATGAATTTTAGTATATAGCATTAAGTGGAATAAATTACCTACTTAATATTCCACATGGAAGAATGAGTATTTTGTACAAAAGAATTCATAATTAAGGACACGAATTTTTTGAATGAGAGATGCATCTTAGGTCTGAATAATACTAATGTAGCCCCCATATTTTTATTGTTGTTCCACACACAAGCCCTCTATTGTTATTTTTGTGACTTTATATTATTATAGTAATGCAATCCCTACTTATATTTTTACCCATTAAACTCGTATTGGGTCTTATAGTTTCAATCATCTAAGATTTAAAAGAAGATCTTATTATCAAGTATTTGATCTAATTTTTGTTATGTTTCTCCATTATGTTGATTTTGATACATAAAAATAATTATAGAGGGAACATAACGAAAGTAAAAGTAAGGTAATGTTAGGACACAAAAATTGATCACTTAAACCAAAATGTTAGCTTAAGTAAAATAGACAACATGGATTCCATGTTTCATAATTAAGAAAATTATTCGAGCATTAATCACATGAAAAATATTTTGTGGACACCTTTACAACCATGAAGTGTGGTTCTTGGTCACCAAGATGGAGAATGAGATCTTGGCACCATTATGCCCTCATTTCACCAAAAAGAGTACCAGATCTTGGCACCATTATGCCCTCATTTGACCAAAATGAGTGATTGAATCGCCTTTTATAAGTTAGTTTCACTTTATTAAACTCATAAACCCATTTTATGAAGTTTTTCTCTTAAAATTATTCAAATAAATAAATAAATAAATTATAGTAAAAAATAATAAGGTAATGATTACACCTGAATTGGTCATGTTGCTCAAGGAAGATTTCCTTCATGAGAAGGAATTTTCCAACCAATATAAGGGGGATATTTAGTGGCTAAATTGTTGTGTGATACTCACTATTTTAGTGGGTCATAGTCTAACTTATACAAAAAATTATCTCTTTGAGATATTTTATTAGAAATTTTTAAAAGTTGTTTAATTTATAGAATCCAAGTGTCCTAGAGAATTTCAATGTGATAAATCCATTTATACATTAAAAAATATATTTTAAACAATAAAAAAATGGTATCCCAAGATTCTAGTGAAAAAGGTACTATTAAATAATGAACAAAATTGATTTGGTCATGTACCTCATGACTAGATTCTAGGCCTCCTTCATGAAACCCTCCACATAAATGTTTCCTAATTTAAAAAAAAAACTATCTTTCTTTAAATAATGATATTTTATTATGGGTACCTTATCAAACCTAAAGACTATTAAATAATTATAGTTGATTTGGTCAAATACAATAAACCCTTACTCATAATTTTTTCCTAATTTCTAGAAAAAAATATTGAAATAATCATATTTTGTTATGTGTACCTTATCAAACCTAAGAACTATTAAATAATGATCAAAATTGATTTGGTGAAGTAAGGCCAATGTTTCTTAGTTAGGTATATGTGTCAAAATAAAGGATCATGCTAACCAAGAGATTAAAATCTCAAAGTAACCTTTAGGAAGAAGAGGATGCGTAATAGGGGTGGGGATTAATTTGGTCAAATAATGACATTTTAATATGTGGGATTTATCACATATAACCACTATTTTACCTATAAATTTAAGACCTGTAAGAGGTTCTTTCTAACATAAGATAAGTGCATATATTAGCCAAAGGCTTCCTCTTTTTAGGTAAGCTCATTGAGGATCTGTTTTTCTAGGTAGACAAGGGCGAAGATACTAGTAGAAGGGTGGCACTTTTCACTTAAGCTTATTGAGGAATTTGTTTTATACTGTATTTTTTTGTCAATTTAATAATTGATTTTATTTGGGAAATTAAAATTTATTTCATATCTTGTGATTTTTCCATTATATCTTTAGTTTTGTTTAGTATTATTTTAGAAACTACCCATCCTTGGTTGGCTCTGGTTAGTTCTAGTGGTTAGGGGCTAGTATTCTTTGTTTCTTAATACATAGGGAAATCATCTATTTCAAATCGAGATAATGAAGAGGAATAACATTTAAAGATTTGTTGGAACATCCCTAAGGGCGGAAATGGAAGCTTACAAACCAATGTATGTCTAATATGGAAACATTTATCAGTACCTTCTACTTGACATTTTTAATGTTTTTTTCTCCCGTATGGTTTTAGAGTGTTAATAACCACTATCGTTATTGTTGTGACTTTATATTATTATTTTTATGCAAGCCCTAATTATATTTTGAACCTTAGAACCCTATATATACTAAGAGGGTTTTACTAGTTAAGTAATCACTTTTTATAAGTTAATTTCACTTTATTAAAGTCATAAACACATTTTATGACCTTTTTCTCTTAAAATTACCCAAAAAACCTAATAATAAGTTTTAGTAAAAAATAATAAAGTAATGATTAAAGCTCATTTGGTCATGCCACCCAAGGAATATTTCATAGTGTGACCCCTCATTATTTTAGTGGGTCATAGTGTAACTTATACACAAAATGACCTTTCTGAGATAATTTATTAGAAATTTTTAAAAGTTGTTTAATTTATAGAACTGAAGTGCCCTAGGGGGATTTTAATGTGCTAAATCCATTTATACATTCATAAATATATTTTAAACAATAAAAAAATAACTTATCCCTAGATTCTAGTGAAAAAGGTACTATTAAATAATGAACAAAGTTGATTGAGTCATGTACCTCATCACTAGATTCTAGGCCTCCTCCATGAAACCCTCCACATAAATGTTTCATAATTTCAAAAAAAAAAAAAATTCTTGAAATAATGATATTTAATTATGGGTACCTTATCAAACCTAAATACTATTAAATAATTATACTTGATTTCGTCAAATACAATAAACCCCTTCTCATAATTTTTTCCTAATTTCTAGAAAAAATATCTTCAAATAAACATATTTTATTATGTGTACCATATCAAACCTAAGAAAATAAAGTATTGTGGAAACCAAGAAATTAAAAGCTCAAAGTAACTGTCTAGGAAGAAAAGGATAGGTAATATGGGTGGGGATTGATTTGGTCAAATAATGATATTTTAATATGTCGGCTTTATCACATATAACCATTATTTTACCTATAAATTGAAGAGGCTCACAAGGTTCATTCTAACATTAACTAAGGGCATATACTAGCCTAAGGTTCGCTCTTTTCAGTAAGGTTCGCTCTTTTCAGTAAGCTGATTGAGGACTTTGTTTTCTAGGTTCACAAGGTTGAAGATTCAAGGGGAAGACTCGCACTACTCAGGTAAGCTTATTGAGGAATTTGTTTTATACTGTATTTATAGGAATTTATCAGTTATTTCTTATCATGTTATTTTTCCATTATATATTTAGTTTTGTTTAGTATTAATTTAAAAACTACCTGTCCTTGGTTGGATCTCATTAGTTCAAGGGGATAGGGGCAGGTTTCTTTGTTTCTTATTACATAGGTAAATCATTACTCTATATTAGATAGCCAAAATATATATCATGCAAATCATATAGAGAGACAATGAAGAGGAATACCAACTTTTAAAGTTTTGTTGGGACATGCTAATGGAATGCAATGGAAGCTTACAAAGTTATTTTGATTTGGTCAAGCAAGGGCAATGTTGCTTAGTTCCCCATCTGTCTCAAAATAAAGTATTGTGCAAACCAAGACAAAGTAACCTTCTAGGAAGAAGAGGATAGGTAATGGGGGTGCAGATTGATTTGGTCAAATAATGATATTTGAATATGTGAACTTTATCACATATAATCACTATTTGACCTATAAATTGAAGAGGTTCACTAGGTTCTTTCTAACATTAACTAAGTAGATTTTTTGAGATAAGCTAGTTGAACAATTTGTTTTCTAAGTTCACAAAGTTGAAGATACTAAGAGAAGGTGACACTTTTGAGGTAAGATTATTGAGGAATTTGTTTTATATTGTATTTATTTGTTAATTTAATAATGTATTTTACTTAGGAATTTATCAGTTATTTCTTATCTTGTAATTTTTCCATTATATCTTTAATTTTGTTTAGTATTATTTTAGAAATAGCTCATTTTTTATTAGTTGCTTAATATTATTTGTTCAGTTTTTAATACAAATTTTGTAATATAAATAAATTATTTTCATTTTGAAAATACCAAAGTACAAAGATAATGCTCCTTATGTGAAGGAGGCTACCAGCCTGACATGACACTAAGAAAGATGTGTACTTCTTGGAAAAATTTAGAATTTTTTTGGGTTCGAATTATATGATTATGTTATAAACCACCATTGAAAACATTCTAGCTTTAAAAAATTACATTACAAAAAGTAAAGCATTATATTTTATTTTATATTTACAGGTAAATAAAATGAAGTTAATCTGATTTTTATAATAAAATTTCCATTTTCATTTTAGGTAAAACCAAGATGACGCTCCGTAGGTCAACGAGGCTGGCACTGAGAAGACAGGAGGATATGCTTCGCCATCTCCCAAAAGATTTAGTTAGAGAGTGTTTGCTGAGAGTGCCGTACAAATCGCACTCGAAGCTCAAGGGTGTGTGCAAAGAATGGAGAGACATAGTGAAGAACCCACAGTTTTACCAGCAGCGGAGGAGCAGTAGAACAACGCAGCAGTTTATTTGCATGATTCAGCGCAGAGGAGTGTTGGTACTGGACCCGCTTATCTGCAGTTGGGTAACACTACCTCACATTCCTGACTTTCCCGGAATAATCCCTTCTTCCTGTAAGTGCGTTTCCGTCAATGGCAAGCTATTTCTCATGGGCGGAGACCATCCACAGACACGGGAAACCATGAATACAGTTTACATCTTCGATTTCGTGTCTGCCAAGTGGCGACGTGGAGCCGACATGCCCACCACGAGGCACAGCTTCGCCTGCTCTGTGCGTTCGTCCACGGGGTGTATCTACGTTGCGGGAGGGAGAGACCAGCGAAATGCTTCGCTGTCATCGGCCGAGTTGTACAATGTGGAAAATGACGTCTGGGAAACTCTCCCTCCCATGACCCGTCAACTAGGCGACTGTCATGGCTATTTTGTGAATGACAAATTATTTGTTTTCGTGAAAGACGATGACAACAGTGATGACGATGATGATAACACTGAAGATGAAAATGATGATAATAGTGATAATGATGACAATAGTGATGATGATAATAACAATGATGATAGCAAACATGCAGAGATTTTTGATCCAAATAAGAGGCTCTGGACAACGGTGCGTGATGTGTGGACAGTGGGGCAGTTCAAGGCGTTAGGCACCTTGGTTGCAAATGGGTACTTATTTACTTTCAGTGAGAAGCAGCTTATGAAGTATGAAGCGGACAGAAACAAGTGGGTTCTTGAAAGCACTCTTCCTGATAATGCTCCGTATAGAATATTGTACACCACAGAGTGGTGTGGCCATATTTTTGGCACTACAACTCGTACTCGTACCGGTAGTGGTCGCCAACTTTGTTATATGGTAGATCTGTTTAGTGACAAGATGATTGAATTTTATGTACCTATGGGCTGTACTCACTCGGTTGTAAACTTGGAGATTTAAGATTAATTTGAAAGACATTTTGAATAGCATTAATAATATTTGATTTATATTTTGGAGATTAATTATTTTTCAAATTATATACCATAATTATTTAAATATATATAATAATTGTTTTCTTTAATGTTAAAAAAATTAAATTAATTTCTAATCTTATATATTAAAGTAATCAATTTTTTTTAAGATAATAGGAAAATAATTATTTAATTTAGAAATCGATTGAAGTGTGTAAGTTATTTAATAAATTTATATTGATTTTATAAAAATATTTCCTTATTCAAATTAAAAATATATATAATTTTTTTTAATTCAATCGTTTATGATTATAAACGTTATATTTATTAATATGAAAAATACTATTAATTTGGTTAATTAATTAAATATAATTTTGAATAGGTGAAGGGTTGATGGTTATAAACAGTTTTATATATTTTTTTAATTCAATCCCTTATTATTATAAAAAGTATATTTATTAATATTAAAAATGTTATTAAACAGTTTTATTATTGGATCTAAGACTTTTGTAATCCATAAATTACATAAATGTCTTTAGGATTAATCACATTGTTAAGATTTAGATCATATTAGTTGATATGAAACTTGGACCAAATCCTAACAATGTTATTAATGAGATCTAGTTTTATTATCTTAAACTTTAATTGAATCATATATTTTAAGAAAAAAACAGATATATTTTAAATTTTTATTATTAGTTTAGTAGTGGATATTAAATATGATTATTTAATCAATTTATCTTCTAAACAAATGTATTAGATTTTTAAAATGTACTTTATGTTTGTCATTAAAATAAATTAAAATGAAAACATACAAATTATGTTTTATTATTTTATATTTTTTATATATATAGTTCATTACACTTGCGCAATACAATTTAATTTTTTTTGTTGTTGTTTAAAATAAACTTTTGAATGCATAATTCGATTCAACACATTGTGATATTTTCATTAAAATTAACCACAAAAATGGTAGTGAAAAAATCATCTAAGCCATACTGTTATATAAGGTAGTGAAAAAAACATCTAAGGAAAAAAACTTATATTCCTTAACCAAGTCTTGGGAACCACAAAAAAAAGGCTTTTTGACGTCACTTTTTGAGGTGCATAAAATGTTTTTTATGCACCTCATTTTAAATAAAGTAAAAGTGAAAAGTAACTTCTAGAAGCATAGTTGTGTGCATATTCTTCCAACTAAAACTGTCTCTTGTCGCCTTTGATCAAGGAACCCTAATCCCTTCATTAGAGATGTGAAACCTCCTCAAATTATCCTATAAATTGAGTTGAAACTTCCAAGTTTAGGGGTAAATAGGGGTTCATAAGGGTTCACTAAAGATAAACATATGCTCGTTATTCTAGAGTGGAAAGCTTGTTAGACCAAAGAGGAAGATTGTAAAGGCATAGGGGAGTATTTTGTCACCCTCCTTGCAATCCCCATCCCGAACCTTGGAGTGCCATTTGAGTGACCTCTCCATATTGTCATACATTGCCATAAATGTCATTGCATCCCTTGGCACGTCAAGAACATATTCCCTATTGATCATTCCTCAAGGAGACCTTCAAAAACATATGATTTTGGGTCGGCGCTCACACGCAGTTATGGCCTCGTGCCAATGAAGAAATTAACACTCGACCCCACGCCCATTGGCACTTCATCTAGGAAGGGCACCTGCACCAAGGTGCTTTTGGAAAGTTTTTTAAAATATGAACGAAGCTTCCATGCTTAAAATCTTCGTGAGCGGAGTCATCATGGTTTGTTCCACTATATGAAGTCAAATTTCTCCCTTTGGCTTATTAGCTCCTACAAATGTGCAACTCTCCAAAGGGATAGACCTCTCCTCCACCTTATGAGGATCCCAAACCTCCTCCTCCTCTCCTATAAATTCTTCTTATTCACCTTGATTCAGCTAGCTTAACAGCCATAGCCATAGCTGGTTTGAAAGAAGCAGAGAAGAATCCATCATTGAGAGAGAGTTTAAGCCCATTGCCTCATCCAAGCCTAATGATGAACGAATGCTTGAGACATGCCCAACTGAACTCATCGAAGGAGATATGCAACATCAACGCATAAGGTTGTAAACTTCTTTTTCTTGATCAATAATACATGACTCGTTTCTAGTTCCAAATTTGTTTCCATTTATATGTAATGTGTTTAACTCTTCTTTACTAGTTTAATAGTTATAGATGAATGCATATATGCTTGTATGTTGTCAGTGTTTGCTTGATCTTTGTGCACGTGCATGGACATCATCGCTAACGGAGCGCAAGGCATGAAGACAAAGATCGAAGGACCGTTGTTGCATACCATGACAAAAGCATTGGACCGAGGTATGATATCTATCCTAGTCCGTCTTTCATTGATAAACTAGGAATTGAGGAATTCAGCATGTTCCCTTATTGCTAGACCTACCCTAAGGCTAGAGGGATCACCTATGTCCACAGAGGGGATTTGTCTCCTCAACAAGTTCATCGTATCTCATTATTCATTTAGAGCTTTTCTTGTGTGTCCAAAATTGGTTATATTGCCATTTCTCTCCTCTGTTTAGCTTATTTAACTCTTTCAAGCCACTTTGTTGTGTAACCAGCTCCAAAAATAGAAGAAAAGAGATATCAACGCCTTAGAAATAAGCCACTTCGAGGGGGAAACCTCCAATACATTACATAAATGAAAAAATCTTGGATGATCCAATTTACAAAACCTCCTTTCTATATATAGGAGTCCATGGGGCCATAATGTAATCCTAGTGGGCCACAATGTAATCCTAGCCGACCTAACAATAATAATTTAAGGGCACAATAATAATAAAAAAATGGGGGTTACAAGGGTACAATAATAACAATAAGGGGGTTACACTAACAGCAATAAGGGACTATACTAGTAATATAGGGACCTAACATGCCCCTCTCCTTCAAAAAAGTGTTGTCCTCAATGCTTGAGTAGCTCTGGGTGCTTCTGTATAAAATTCTCATCCTCCCATGTAGAATCTTCAGTGGGTAAGTTCTTCCACTTGACGAGATACTCTGAAATTGATCGATTCCGTAGTTGTCGAGTTCTTGTTTCTGTGACCGCTTCAGGTTCCAATATGATTTTTCCTTCCTCATCAAGTTCTGGTAATATTGTTTGAACTGGAAGATTTTCACCAATAACCTTCTTTAAGCATGAAACATGGAAAATTGGATGTACTCGTGAAGAAGCAGGAAGCTCCAATTTGTATGCCATAGTACCAATCTTTTGCAACACCTTGTAAGGACCATAGTACTTTGGCGATAATTTATTATCCTTCTTTGCTTACTTGAGGGACATTTGTTTGTATGGTTGTAGCCGTAAAAATACCCAATCTCCTACATCAAAACTTCTCTCGCTACGATGTTGATCTGCCTGTTGTTTCATTCGATTTTGTGCCAAATTCGGGTTATCCTTTAAGAGTTGGAGAACTTCTTGCTGATGCTCGATGTGATCTTCCACTGCTTGAACCTTCGAATTTTCCCTTAAGGATGATGTGATGGATGGTGGATGATATCCATAAAGTGCCATAAATGGGGTCATTTTTGCTGCAGTATGGAAGGAAGTGTTATACCACCATTGAGCAAGAGGTAACCACTTGACCCATTGTGTTTGTTTATCAGATACAAAACAACGAAGATATCCTTCCAAACATTTATTTACTATCTCAGTTTGACCATCGGATTGAGGATGATAAGATGAGCTATGAGCTAATTGAGTACCCAAATAAGAAAATAACTCCGTCCAAAAATTTCCAGTAAAAATGGGATCTCTGTCACTCACAATAACCTTTGGGTTTCCATGTAGCTTTTGAATTGTGTCCATAAATGTTGTAGCAACTATACTTTCTTTAAATGGATGAGATAATACAAAAAAGTGTGCATACTTGGTAAGTCTATCAACTACCACCATGATGACACTCTTTCCTTCGGACTTAGGTAAACCTGTGATAAAATCCATTGAAATCTCCTCCCAACGTTGACTTGGAATGGATAAAGGTTGTAGAAGTCCAGGGGTCTTAATTGTTTCCACTTTATTCTGCTGGCAAACCAAACATTCCGCCACAAACTTTTGAATATCAGATTTAAGGCCATCCCAAAAAAATTCTTTCTTCACCCTCTAGTAAGTTTTTAAAAATCCTGAGTGTCCTCCTAAAGGAGAAGTGTGCAATTCCAAAAGAATATTTTGTTTTAGTTGGGAATTCTTACAAAGATATAAGCGATCTTTGTACCATAGGGAATCATTTTTCCAACTAAATGTATCAGATGTACTAGGATCTTGCTGCAACTTTTGAATGAGTGTCCATACATCTTTGTCCTTCTTCCATTCATCTCTTGCTTCGGTTATCCAATCTGGTTGGATAATAGAAATGACACAAAACAATGCTTCCACCTCTTCATTCTTTCTTGAGAGTGCATCTGCAACAACATTTAGCTTCCCTTTTTTGTAGATTATTTCAAAGTCATAACCCAACATCTTTGTGACCCATTTTTGTTGCTCTTCTGAAGATAGTCTTTGTTCCAAAAAGTGCTTAAGACTATCATGATCAGTTTTTACCTTGAAGTGTCTTCCCATTAGGTAAGTTCGCCATTTCTTTAGTGCATGCAGTATTGCTAACATTTCCTTCTCATAAATAGGTTTCTGTAAATAATTTCCTTTCATTGGATGACTTTCAAAAGCAATGGTTCTTTCTTCTTGCATTAAAACAACACCAATTCCATTTCCTGAGGCATCACATTCCACAATAAAGGTTTTTGTAAAGTCTGGCATAGCTAAGACCGGTGCTAGGCACATTATATAAAACCCATTTTCTATATTTTAATAAAGTTATCCCAATAAATATCTTAAAAATAATTAATTATTAAATATTAGCCCACCAAAAAAAGGGCGCATAAAACTGGAAAAATGAAATTCGCCCCGATTTTTTTTGGTTGGAGCATATTTCCATGGGATTTGCCTGGATTTACAAACTCGAAAGGAGGGGTTAGAGTGATTTGCCCCATTTTTTCAATGGTTAGGAGAGGTGGCTGGACACCGATCTTCTTACTGGCTAAGCGAGGCCGACCCTCTCTAGTCTGTTTGGTGTTAGGGCCCTCCCATAGTTCGTATATAGCATAGATACACTTAGAAAGAGATGGTATTGGTGTTGTGGGAGATAACAATTGCCACAGCCTACGCGCTTGACCTCAAGCTCATGTACAAGCTCGCTCTCAGACTCCAACGCCGACTAATAACATAGAGGCACCCTGCCTTTTGCCAGTTTGTTCAACGATATGCACCTTCCTTCCCTTTCTTGAATGAATAATCCATCAAAATCTTCATGATAGCTATGCATCATAAGCCTTCTTGAATTAGCCTTCGTTGTGGTCCTCAATGCTCAGGGTAAAGAATTTCGCATCACAAATTTGCAGTCATAGTCTACCCAATGCATGTCTAATTGCTGTAGGAAATGAAATATACATATCACAGAATGATGAAAAGCCACCATGAGAGTAGACTATACTGGGTTTGTTCAAATGTATTTGGTTTTCAAGGTGGAGATCCCATTTCCATTAATCCAGGCCGGCATAACCAATGTAGCAATCAATGCTCAGGGTAAAGAATTTCGCATCACAAATTTGTAGTCATAGTCTACCCTATGTATGTCTAATTGCTGTAGGAAATGAAATATACATATCAAAAAATGATGAAAAGCTGCCATGAGGGTAGACTATACTGGGTTTGTTCAAACGTATTTGGTTGTCAAGGTGGAGATCCCATTGCCACTAATCCAGGCCGGCATAACCAATGTAGTAATCAAACAGAAGAGGGGACCGAGATCCTTGTGGGATTTTGTTGAAACTTAGCCAATCATTACTAGCCATAAATTCCACCAAATTGTGGGCATAGTGGCAGTAAATTTGGTGTCAATATTGCAGTATAAAAATCCTACCATTTAGTTGTTAAACCTGGTGTCATTATTGTAGTTTAAAACTCCTACCATTTAGCTGTTATCTTTGGAAACATAATTTAAACTTCCTAAATTGACATTAATTTGACATTTTACAGTGGGATTTATGATTTTCGACACTCCTATGTAGTGATCCAAAAGAATATTAACAAAGGGAAGGACTCGTGAACATGGAGGGATTCAATATGGGCCATCGACAAAACCAAAATGACCAGCAGCATCTGCAAAAATGTATTATCATAGATTCTGACCAGGTAAGAAAATTGCTTACTGAATCAATTCTAATACACCATCTTCAATCATCAATCTCAAATGATACAATCAATTGTCCTCAACACCAAAATCTCTGCATCAATGACAACACCATTAGAAACGCACCAGCTGGCCAATTCCTTATGATGCCTGCATGGTCTCAATCCCCCGCAACCCCCTATATATGAGTCAAGCTCGTCACTGCATTTCCTCACAATACCCACATGGGTATGCCCAACATAGATGCCTCATATCTTCTCTCAGACTCATTCACTGGAAGCCCTTTGGCATTTATAGATGGAACAGAGATTACCCACTGGAGAAATTCATGTATATTAGCTTTAGCTGCATCATATCTCGCAAGACAATATGCCCATGTTCTTACCATGGTGGGTACTGGTCAACTTGCCCCTTATTTAATAAGGGTGCATCTCTCTGTGAGACCCAGCTTGAAAAGAGTCATAATATCGAATAGAACCCCTTCCAAATCCCAAGCCCTAGTTGAAAAACTCAAAGTGGGGTTGGGTTTTGTTGAGATTGTATGTGGGGGAGATGATCTGGATGCCATTATTGGGTCTGCAGATGTGATAAGTTGTGCCACAAGTTCAGAGTCTCCACTAATCCATGGTGCCTTTGTGAAGCCTGGGACTCACTTGGATCTTGTGAGATCCTTTGCTCCATCGATGAGGGGATGTGATGATGAAGCTCTTGCAAGGGCTAGAGTCTTTGTAGACTATGAGGTTGCATTGAAAGAGGTTGGCGAATTAATTGGGGCTTTTTGCATAGGACTACCTCGGCCCAAGGATGTTGTGGGTACTTTGGCAGAGCTAGTGAGGGGTAGTAAGGGTGGGAGGAGTCGGGCAGAGGAGATTACGGTATTCAAGTTTGTAGGTTCTGCAATTTTTGATCTTGTTACTGCCCAGCTTATATATGAAAAACATCTTCAAAGTAGTTGTCAGTGAATCCTTGCAAAATTTCGTGTATGCTATTAGGATGTGCACATGTTTAAATGTCTAATGTGGACCTCATAAACTGTAGTGAGAACATGGTGCGTAATAACTATCCAGTTTTAGGTTAAATCCTGAGCTTCACAAGTTCAAAGTTAAAATCAAAATGTCAAATGTGGGAAGTGGTTTAAACTTTCAAGACAGAATAAACTCTAAAGCATGCCACCGTTTGCTAGAATATCAGATGTTTTCTGCAATCGTTGGCATGCAAGATAAAATTCTTACCTCTAGAGCTGCAGCCCCTCCCTAAGATGACAATTCTAGACAGGTATATTGGGAACTTAATAAACATGTGGAGATGATATTATCTTAAGACAACTATATATATCTTAGCGACGGGGACGTAGTTGCAGCAAGCGGATAATGGAGCAATGATTACCAAGACCCTGGGATAGTAGTACAGGACCTTCGGTTTCTATATTTTCCTGCTTGTATTGCCAGTTGGCTTTAACAGCTTGTGAAACAGTGCAATTATAGTAGCTGAATTCTAATCTTTTTAAAATTAATAAAATCTTGGCATTTCCTCGTTGATTTCCATTCATATATTGCATTCTTTCTTTCTATCCATATGTAAATGGCATTTTTTCAGGCCTAATGTCACTGATTGAAGATTATTTACCTTGAGGCTTATATATGGAATTAAAATTTTGGTATAAAGTCATTTTTTCATATTTTATCTAAGCATCGGTTGCATTTTCTTCTTGATAATTAGATAGATTTCAGTCCATCTGTATCTGTTTGATGGGTTTTCCACTTACTCAAAATTGGTTAAAGTTACCTTGTGATTTCTTCAGAGTTGTAGAGTGACAACGACCAAACACACACTGCCACCACGACTAGGAATTTGCAATAAGACAATCCTATATGGGCCATGTCAAATAGTTATGCTATCTAAGCATCCATTGCATTTTCTTCTTCATAATTAGATAGATCTCAGTCCTTTTATATATTTTTGATGGGTTTTTGCACTTGTGCAAAATTGGGTAAGTTGCCTTATAATTATTGTGTCAGAGTTACTAAGCAACAATGACCAAACATGCACTGCCACTGCAGCTTGGAATCTGTGACAAGACAAAGCCATATGCAACCATGTCAAATTGTTTACAACTGTCTGATCATGTAAAGAGTTTTGAACAGTATAAATGAAATTTCAGCTATGTACTTAGTGAGAAGATTATGATGGAAAACATAATGAAATGTTGTTTAAATTCATGCATGGCATGTCTCTGGTTGTTTATTTTTTCATCATCATGCATTTCTCTTTATCATATTAATGAAGTTGTTAGATGGTCATAGATGCTCCCATATTATTGGTGTCTTTTGTTATTTTTTTCCAAGGAAAACCTTGCGGGATCCCCTCCTCTTCCCTGAAGTATCTTGATGGAGGTTCACTCAACTATTAGCCACAATAGTAGCTAGTAATCCTGAGGGGCTCAACTGAATTTGAATGTGCCCTATGGACTTCCTGTCTGTAAGATGCCTTGGGTGCATGGGTGGATGGTTCAACCGATTGAGATAGATTTTAGGGCTTGCGTCCTTTATTAAGGTATGAAAATTTTTGGTGTGATGAATGTCATGGATTTTTTTTCTCTAATTCTAGGACATTTCCTTTGTAAGTCAGCTAGAAAGGTGTCACAACACCCTTTGCTACCTTGGGGCTCCAAAGTTAATGGGTAAAATTTCGGTAGTCAAGAGTGTACTAGACCTCACATGTTAGTGATTTAAGGGCCAAATTATAAGCCAACAATATACCCTGGATAGATTGAATAATTTTTTAGGCCACTTCGATCTAGAATTTTTCCTTCTGCATAAAGTCAGGTTGAAGTTCTTTTGAATTGGCTATATTCAGTTGTCAAGGACAAAAAGAGTTCAACCAGTACATAGTTGCAATATTAACAAATTATTTGTTTCTTAAATATGGACTAGTCCATTTCAATATATGTTGTATGATCAACCACGGGAAAGATTTTGTCAGAGATGGAGACAAGATAATTAAATGATGCAGTCTCATTCAATACTATGTGGATTGAACAAGCCCATAATTGATGACTTACAAACAAATAGAATGGAAGGTAAATAAATCACACAGCGAGGCATGAAAGTTAATATCTCTGGCTGGAGCAAATGTAAATCTATTAATTTCCTTTTCTCAGATTAAAGATACGATGGAATACTCCAAATACATAGGTTATAAAATTTTAGAACATTATACATAGTCTTAGATTTTACAAAATCAGAGAAAGGGAGATGAAGTTTGGGAAAAAAGACATTAATATATTCTTAACAGGGTGAAAATATGCAAGTAGGCAGCCACTACATTTCATTCCTTTAGCCAATTTATTGCCTAAAGTTCTAAAAGTGACCAAACAAAAATAAACTCCACAAAGAATTGTCATTTGGCTTTAGTGCCTTTTGAGGAAAAAATGCACTGGATAATCGTTAGCAATGATTTACATGTCTTGTTTATTCGAGGGGAACCTAATTGAAGATTGTTATAAGAGTAACATATTGAATTAGAGCAATAAATGTTGTGCTAGTAATATTAGTAGTGATTTACATATTTTTTGCCTATGTTTATGTTCACAAAGTTAATGTTTATTAGTAAAAGTTAAAATAGATTGAAAACTATTGTGAGTATTAAAGAAAATTATTCAATCAAATATAATTTATGTCTATTGCTTGTTGCACTGGATCAATGTTCCAGCAGTCCAACTACTATTTTAATTTTGTATCCTGTCTACCCACAAGAATAACATCCATGGACAGAGTCTCCAACTCAATACTATGCTTCAAGATTCAATACAAGCATACTTGTTCTGAAAAGAAAATTCTAATAATTTGTAAGCATATTTATTTATAGCTTTCCCCTTAGAGCCTTACTCCCAGAATTGTATCCAGTTTGAGACTACAAGATTTCTTACAAGCTGGTTAGAAAAATAAGAGCCTACAGTTCACATTCACGAGATCTCATTTCTGCAAATTCAGAGAAAGACTTTCATAGGAGCATGCATTGGACAGCATGTATATATGTTGCAAAAAATCTTGAGTGGGTCCAAGTTCAAGGATAGTTAGGATACCCCCTAATTTTAGGGGATAGAAGACACAGGTTCCAACAGGGAATCAAATATAAAAGCCAAAAACAATGAAATTAAATTGTAAATATATTAGTTACAAACATACCTACCCAATGAATATGTTGTCATATGGATACTGTTAGATCATTGATTATACTATTAAATATCCAAATTTATTGCTAACAATAGTTGTGCCTGCTTAGCTTCAAGTTCTGTGATGCAAGGCTAGAAGTTTCAAATTCCATGATGTGAGAATACAGGGCACTTAAGAGATTATCCTGAATGTCAAACAACTAAGTGCTGAAGACTTTTCCCTTGAGAAAATCCTTTTATAGAGGAAAAAATAAATTCTTTGTTAAATTTATGAGCTTACCCTAATACAAATGTTTTTTTGTGTAGTTTTTACACTTTCTCGATCGTTTTTTTTTGAAGGATTGGACAATCAACTCATAACATAGTCTTGGAGAGCAAAATATCACTTGTGACATGAATAAATAACCCATGAGCATAGATAGATTTTCTATGAGTGGGTGTGGTAAGTTATTTATGAATGCTGGAAAGGAATGCAATTAATTTATTTAGTGTTCATAATAAATGGAATTGAAAGCACGGGTGGAATAAATAGAACCTTTTTTTGGTAGACAAAAACATCAAAATTCATATTCTATCGTGAAAAAAAAAATTGCACAAATATGAGAGACATGCTACCAGAAGATGTACATGAACAAATTACAATAAAATTTGTACAAATATGAGAGATATGCTACCAAAATATGTACGTCAAAAAATTACAATTTTACTCCTATCTACCTAGACACAAGTTTTGACATTCATTTCTGTAACCTTTTCTCTGAGCCAAGTTTTACAATACAAACTTTATTGAGATAAGGCTAGTTTTTGTGACACACATAATTTTATGATTTATACATATATACATTGTGCTTTTGCATCAACTTGTTGTAGCCTTGAAGGAAAGGTAGGTTTTCATGTTTTCCCCTTTCCTTTCGGGTTTCTTTGCATTCAGCTAAGGGTCTATTGTTGATGCAGGTTATGGTGACTATTGTTTTTTGTCCAAGTTGGAAGGAGTCATTGTTTCCCCTTTCTAAATACAGATTTTTTGATTCAGGATATCATTTCATTCAACCTGATGAGTTTTCAACTGTGACCATCTGTAAAGAAATGGAATGAATTGAGTCCATATCCACATCACTACTGCTGGGGGGAGGGTTGGGCACCTTGGTGTTGCAATTCTTGATTGTATGGGCACTGTATTTGGAGATTTTTTAAGTTTTTTATTTTATGGTCGTCATTCTTTGGATTTATTGTTTTTGATGTTTTTTTCCAGAGGGATTGGGGTTATTGGGCATGAATCTTTCAATCCATTGACAAGTTTTGCATTGAAAAATTTTATTCTCATAATCCAAGACCTGTGACCACTAGTAGTTTCCACTTCTATACCATGATATCATATCGATCTTGACCATTAGTAGTCTCCACTTCTATACCATGATATGATATGATATGAGACGGTAGATCATTTCTTGGTCAACCTCTGGAAATATTCTTGTAGAGGAATTGACTCCTTTTTCAACTTGGCTAGGGTCAATTTTGAGAAATCTATTGAGAAAATTTCTGATCTTTTCCAGAGTTTTGTTGCACCACAAGTAAGCAAAGATATTTAGCACTAGCATTGAGGTTATGGAGATATAAATGTTCGTCACTGGCTTGAACTCTAGGGACCATGGTTGGAGGAAAATACCAATGTTTCCCTAGAACCATGGACTTGTTTCCATGATTAGTCTTCAGTGTTCTAAGTTGTACAAAAGGATAGTGAAAAAATCTATGGAGCAAAAGTTTGACATTGATATGTTGCCTAGTGTTATATGATGTGGTAAGTGTTGTAGAAGTTTCCATAGTGCATTATCAATTAGAAAATTTTCTAGGTAGTACTTGATGGTCTCATTAACCACTGGTGACTTCACCTTGAACTCTACGATAGCTTCTGAACTTTTCATGTTAAAATCTCATTATTAGGGGGTTGTAGGGTCCCCTAAAAGGAGGATTTGCATTTCCCTACTTTGAAATAATGGGGGCTTAGGGAAGTAGTCGTGATTTTACTCAACACCCCACCACAAAGGCTTAACACTAGGAACATGGTGGAATTCATCTGAATGTTGTAATCACCCAGGGTGCACATGTCTTCCAATTGTTGACTCGGGAAAATCAACGTTTGATGGAAAATGAAGAGCCCCTCCTATCTTGTATTTTAGCCTTAACATATATAAAAAAATTGAGTTGTCTCCATATGGAGTGATCATGATTCTAGAGATCGTCTTTAAAAAGATTATATACCTGTTATTGAAAGCAAGGTTTTCTGGCTAACATTTCGTCAAATACATGGACAACATTATTCTAGTTTTTGTAAACATTTTGTCAAATGGTTGGCAAGCAACCTCCAACCTTCAATATCTAGTCATAATGCATCGATTGTGTTTATTTTTTTAGGGACTTTGTGCATAGGGCGTATAATGGGTTGAATTTCCAAAAACCTTAAACATTACCCCTTCTATAAAAATCAGTGTTGTCACTCAAAGCTCTCATGAACACTAGTTTGATGCACTTAGTTTCTTTTCTGCATTCATAAGATTAAAGGAACTGAAAAGAAAAAAATGCATTTGCATGTAGGATTGTGTGTTTTTTGCAAAAAAGGAACATCAAGAAATTTGCATTTAGTTTTGTGCTCAATGTTTTGTTTTGTTCATTGATTTCTTTGCTCACAAAATTATTTTCTCTCTTCCCTTTGTAGCTAGGTCTTTCATTGAAAAACTAAAAGTGAAAATTTTTCTTATCATTCTTAGTTTGCATTTAGGAATTTCTACATACATCATCACAGTACCATTGAAAGGAAAATTGTTAAGCAAGATCAACATAAAATTAATCTCAATTTACCTAAAAACGCATTGGAACCATAACGATAACATTTAGAAGGTCTAGGCTAGAGGCGTGTTCCAGCGTCATAAAACATAGCAGCTATCGTTAAATTGTATGCGATACATTCCGAGTGTGATATCTCAACCCACGTATGTAATTATATCGTAGCACATCCCTCGGGGTGGCGTTACAGTACGATAAGTATATAGGTGGTGCTCTCACTGTGCGGTTTCACATCAGATAGTGCTAATACAGACTTGGGTCTCCACGTACCTTTGGGTATATTTGGGAGGACAAATTTTAGGTGCTATCCATCCATAGTGAACTGAGTCGGCTGCCTTTAAATTGTGATACACCAAACACAACATTCGGGGAGATTGCCTGCCCGTACTTCTTAGCTTGCCAAGAGGTATTTTGCAGTTCACATTTTACTACTAAACCCTTTTGCCTAGCATTACCTTGTTTTTGTTTATTTATTTTTGGTTATAATTAATCATCAATCGTGGAAGAACATAATCCTATCCCCTATCATTCGCGTAGATTATCTTTAAAACCACCTTTACCACCAGAAGTTACTCCTGGTAGGCGAAGGCGATCAAAATCTGCCCAACAATGATGTTGATGTTGTGGATGATATTACTTGATGCTTCATGATGGGTGTTCTTTCTCACTTTCACATAATCTTGTTATAGCCTCTGCTTGATGCTTTTGTTGCTATGGTCGTGTCAGCCATTAATTAATTGTCTTCAATGTTCAATGTGTGAAGAGTGCAAATGTTCCCTTGATGCGGTTTAAATTCAGGGACAATAGACTGCTATTATGCACCATGTTTCCCTGGCTCCTACATATTGGAATATGCCCAAAATGATTTTGGAGAGTGATATCCATTCATGGAAGGATATTTGCACTCATCTTTCATGGAATTTTATTTGCACTTGTCTTTCATTCTCTCATGAACCAAGTGAAATTTCTTGGGGAATTTCTAATCAACAAGTTTTAGGAGTTTGTGTCAGATTTGGGTAGACTCGTAGAATGATTAGCTTGTGGATGCTATAAACTCTTTTTGTCAACCCATGGATGCATGGGTTAAATTTTCACTTGATTTGAAGTTTCCAATGATTTGACACTAAGAATCATTGGCTGACTGTGGTGATTCATTGACTTCTTTTCTTCTTTTTTGCCCCTTTCCCTTAGATGGTCATTCATGGGAGGGGAAGTTCCAGTGAATGTATGATTTGTGGTGTGCATTTATCTATTGTTTAACTCTTTGGTAACATCCCATGACTATTATTTCAATGGAACTTGGTTAAATAACAAACAATAAGTGCTAAGTAGGAGTTTTAAATGTTTGATACAATAACTAATTTTGGTTTATAGGATCCCAAATGTGCTTTTTTGGGCCTGAAACTTTACATGGCACCCGTGTGTTTAAAAATCATGAAAAACATTTGAGTCTTTTTAGGTTATTTCATGGCCATACTGGATGTGTTTCACTATGGAAAGGAAACTATGGTCAATAGGAGGACAATGTCTTAAGGGATTTCTTTCCATTGATAAGTAAAATAATCACTAGTAACTAACTAGTTTCCTTCCTCACTTTTATCATGGAAAATGATAGAGGATATGTTTCAACTTCTTATAACCAATTCTTTACAACTTAAGGGAGAGGTGTTTTGGAAAGGATGATTAAAGTTATTGTAATATTTTGTTGTTTTTTTTAAAGCTTTCAAGTGTTCATTAGGTGATTTGGAGATATGAATTAATTTAGTGGAAATTTTTATATATTTTACATTTGAATGATGTTCTTTGTTTTATAGATGATGACTCATGATGTTATTGTTTTGTGTATAATTATTTATTTTTGCTTTTGGGCTTGGGCCTTGGCACAACATTTTAATAAAAAATTGCATAATGGTTTTTGTGAACATTACACTTATTTTACTTTGAAAGCTACTTACAAATCTAGTAATTCTCAACTCTTGGAAACTATTGATGCAGGTTTCTAGATCGATTTGAAGTTTTAATTCTGGAATATTCAGTGAGATGTCAAAAGCTAATCCTGGGGAGAAACTATCAAGGCAAATTGATGTATTATCATACTTTAAAAAGTCTCAATCCAAGAATACACATTCTCTTCATGCTTCAAGCTCCTTTGAACAATCTGCTACTGAGAGAGATGTTAACTCTTGTGAAAATGAATCTGATATCCATATGATGGATGAAATAATAGGTTCCTCAAGTGATCAGGGTGAGTTAAATGCAGTTTCAACAGAAATTAATGATGATAATGTTAAAGATATTTCCTTGGAAGGTGACACAAACCATTCACGGAAAAGGAAAAAAGGCCAGTGGACCATAGGGAGAAAATTCCAAGATGATTGGCTCTCAAGTTTTCCATTCATTGAAGAAATACCTTCTACAAATGAGGATTTAGGAGAAGTTAAATGTCTTGCGTGTAGTTGGAAAAGTTGCAAGGTAGTGAAATTTCAGATGAAGCTAGATACAATACAAAAGCATGTAGGAAAGGTTTATGAAAATAAAATTGTAAATGGTAAAGAGAAATCTATTGTCAGATGGAAATATTTGGAGGAATGTCGACATAGCCAATGTGTGGAAGAATACAAAAAATATTTAATAAGTAAGAAGAAACTTGAGGCAAGTGGAGGAACCATCATATCTCAATTTGAAAAGACGATGGAAAGAAGTTTGTTATCCAAGACGATACAATTGAGCATTGTATTTCACATCTTATGTAAAGGTCGTCCTATGACAGATTATCCAGATCAGATGAAATTTCTATCTTTTCTTCATGTGCCAAACTTTCCATCTTCTCATTGGTCTGTAACTAGTGGTTGGGAATGGGCAAGATATCTAGCTCAAGTAGAAATTGATGATTTGAAACAGGAGATTGCAAATGCTAGGTTTTTGGCATTGTCTTTGGATGAGGTTATAGCTATTGATAATACTTCATGGATCTGCATGAGCATTTATATGGTTAATGACCATATTAGGCATTCCTATCTACTTGGGATTAAAAAGATGAGAGAGACTTCTACAGCTGAAAATATTTATGAGCTTGTTCTTAATACTTTGAAGGAAAGTGGTATGGATCAATTAAAGATTGCAAAAAATTTGCCATGTGTTGGAGCAGATGGAGCATCGGTAATGCAAGGACAAAGGAATGGTCTTTGTGTTAGACTACAACTATCAGCTTCGCCATATATGATTAATATTCATTGTATGGCTCATAGGATGAATCTTGCATTTAAAATAGTAAGCAAGTTTCCATCAGTTTCAAAAGTTGAAGATCTTGTACGTGAGACTCATGCATACTTTTCTCGTAGTCCCAAACGATATTTAGAGTTTCAAAAATTTGCAGATGGTGTTACGGATGGAAAAAAAACTATTGAAAGATGTTGACACAAGATGGATCTCATTAAATGGACCAGCTCAAAGACTATTTAGTGAGTTCAAGTCTTTGGTAGGGTTGATGTATGAAAATCGCTACAATGTAGATAAAGCTCAAGATCTTCTTTTTCGACTAACTGATATAGAAACATTATTAACATTGGCTGGAATTCTTCCTATGTTACATGAAATGAATGTCCTCGTGAAAATGTCTCAGAATCGCACAATGTATATTGCCGAATACACAAATGCGAGAAAGTCAGCATGCCTTGCATTGGATAATTTGTATATGATGCCGGACTCTTTTACTAGTCCAGAGTTTACAAGTTGGACTAAGATCATCAATATAGAAAATACTGAAATTTTTTTGACGTTTGATGAAAAAGGGATACTATGTATCACAATGCGTGGGTATATGGTCCCCTTTCATTATATTAGTAAGACGGGATGAATCACCAAAGATTGCCCCATGTCAAGAGACCAATTTGATAATATTGTGATTTCAGTGAGAGAGAATTTGATAGAAATTGCATGATCACTATCATCGAAGATAAGAGAATGATTTCCTCGAGATGAATTGTTGGAGGCCATGTGTGTGGTATACCCTCAATATTGGAACAATTTTCAATGTCCAAGAAATTTAAAAGCCAATTTTCAAAAGAGATTAAAATGTTTAGTAGACCACTTTTGCAAGAAAGTCTCGATACATGGAGAACAGATTGAAGGTATTTTAGATTCATCAAAATTGTATCAACAAGGTGGACGCTTTGCTGAAACAATGTGGAAGCAATATCCTTTTTTTGGAGAATCCTAATGAAAACGGTGCTATAACAAGATTATGGAATACTTTAAGTGCTAGCCAATACCTGCAAGAAAACATATCAGAATATTTTAAATTAGTAGATTTGTGTCAAACCATGATTTTGGGATTAGTGGAGGATGAGAGAATGTTTAGTGCACTATCATTTTTTAAGTCAAAGTTGAGGAACAAGCTTGATAAACATGTGGATACATGTTTAAGATTATATGTAACAAAGTATGACGTTGACAATTTTCCATATGAAAGAGCACTAGCGCTTTGGCGATTAGATTGTAATAGAAGGGGAGAAAACAATATAACAAATTTATCTAATGAACTTGATACAAAACATAATGTTTTGGAGGCTCATAATGACAGTACATCTGGAGAAGATCATGTTCACAATGTAGAAAATGATGACCAAGATGAGAATTGGGAAATTGAAATACCCTAGGACTCTTATTTTGGTATACATGTTCCGTTGATCATGCAATATTACTACATGTCAAATTCAGGTAAAAATGGGTTCTATATTTTGTATTTTTCATTGTAACATTGCAGCTACATTTCTTTCATGCGTGTTATTTTAAGATTGATGTTTCATATTTAATCCTTACATTGTTTGTTTCTTATTTGTGACAGGAAATGAAGTTGGATTTGATGATTTTGGGACCTATTTCTTTTCACATAGACAGTGTTTGACTAGTATTAAATGATAAATAACTAATTTAACAAGACTAACGCAAAGCATCAATGGGCTCATTCAAGTACATGAAACTACCTTGATGTCTAGCTTTGACATCTTGGAAAATTTTAATGGTATATATGTTGCTTGTGTTTGTGGAATTTTGCTGAGTTTCAAGTTTTATATTTTCTTGGAAAATAATTATTGATATTTGGAAAATGTGTGATTTTATATTGGTATTGGAAACAAAGCTAGTTTTAATCTTTGATTGGAAATGAAGTTGGATTTGATGAAGTTGGGACCTATTTCTTTTCACATAGATAGTGTCCTAGTATTAAATGATAAAGGACTAATTTAAGAAGTCTAACGCTAAGCAACAATGGGCTTATTCAAGTACATGAAATTGTGTTAATGTCTAGTCTTGATATCTTTGAAAATTTTAGTGGTTTGTTTGTTTCTTGTTTAGAGGATTTTGTTGAGTTTGAAATTAGTCCCTTGAATGCTTATGGTTCTCATATCATGCATAGATCGATAGATCGATAGATCTAGTTCTATTATTATAATAATTATTGTTTTCTTTATATACTTGGTGGTTTGAGGAAAGATATTTTATTTCCTTTCACTTTGTGGCATGATTTCGACATCTTCACCTTTTAGAATATAGTAAAATATTTTTCTTATTATAGATTTTTTTTGGAAAAGAATTATTGAGAGTTAGGTGCAAATGCACAATGTTGTGTAGCATTAATGTGATAAATATGGGATAGTGCAAAGCATAGTTTTGAAGATTAGTCTAAGTTGACTCGTACCTAATCAACTCAGTCAAGTTGATTGTTGGTTGAATGGTTAATTGTTGGTTCAATGGACAGAAGGTCTTGCAGGCACAAATACCAAAGGGAAAAATGGAGCCCATCATGGGGTACTCTTTGTAATTCTCCACCACTGCTACCTTCCATGCTTCCTCAAACTCCTCTCCAACCTCAATATTAGTGCTAGTAGTAGCATGAGAAACAACACTACGCTTAGCAGAACTAGAAGAACACGTTTTCCAAACTACACGAGAACTACTTCCCTCACAAGTCACCATGTGCCATGCTTGGTCTCAGTGGTTCTCTTCCTTCTACTCCTGGTTCAACTACCATATCTTCATTGAAACCAACACCCCGAACTCCACTAGACAACGATTCACCATTTTGTAGTAGTGATTCGCTATTTGTATTTTTACTAGTGATTCGCCATGATTTTACAAGATAATATAATCTCGTGAGAGATTCGCCAAAAAATTATATATACATATTATATTATTAATAAAATCGCCTTCCATTTTTCCTATGTATCATGGGGATTCGCGTATTTATTATATATATAAATTTAGGGGGGTTCTTAAAATTTTCCTCGTTATCGTTCCCCATGGTTAGCTTGATATTATGGCACTTTCCAGATAAATTTATAGTTCTTCCATTTGCAACCATCACTAACACTCTCGTGCTGGATATAAAAATCAATACAATTCCTTGGTTATCTTACAATGAATAAAATTATGGGCACTACCTGAGTCAATCAACACTATTAATTTTTTCTTCTTTATATATCCTTCTACATTGAGAGTTTGAGGAGTGTAATTCTCGCTGAGTTATAATGGCCACAATATGGTCGGATTCATTTCTTCCTCTTCTAAGTTGGTTCCCGGGTGTATATCCTCTTCTTGTTCATTTTCTTCTTCCTCTTCACAATCTATATAAAATAATTTCTTCTCAGCACACTTATGACCTTTAGTGTATTTTCTATCACAACTGTAGCAAAGCCCTTTTGCTCTTTTTTCTTCCAATTGTTGTGGTGTCAACCTTGTAGGTTGTGGAAATCTCGACGTAGCAACACTTCCTTCTTTATAGAATTGAGTGGTAGGCTTCCTTGTCGCCATAATTTTACATTCAACTTTTCTTGCCAACCTGAATGCCTTCTCCAATGAATCAGGTTCCAAAACGCGAACTTCATGTTGGATGTTATCTTTTAAAGTGCCTATGAAGAGATCAATCCTGTGTTCCTCTGGAATATCAGTTACCCTTATATTCAATTTTTGGAAGTCCTCAATGTGCTCCCCCACTAAACCCTTTGTTTGAGATTTATCAATTGGCTAAAGAAGGTGTTGCTCTTTGTATCCTCATAATGTGCTATCATTTCCTCCGTAAAAATTGACCAAGTGACAATTTTTTTACGGGAGCAAAGCCATCGATACCATACAAATGTATTTTTTTCTAAATGCAATATGCATGCGACTTTTGTAAAGGTGCACACATGGAGATCAAAATATTACCCATCTGTAGATCCATGTTACAGATCCTTTCCAATTATTTGTTTTCGTGAAAGACGATGACAACAGTGATGACGATGATGATAACACTGAAGATGAAAATGATGATAATAGTGATAATGATGACAATAGTGATGATGATAATAACAATGATGATAGCAAACATGCAGAGATTTTTGATCCAAATAAGAGGCTCTGGACAACGGTGCGTGATGTGTGGACAGTGGGGCAGTTCAAGGCGTTAGGCACCTTGGTTGCAAATGGGTACTTATTTACTTTCAGTGAGAAGCAGCTTATGAAGTATGAAGCGGACAGAAACAAGTGGGTTCTTGAAAGCACTCTTCCTGATAATGCTCCGTATAGAATATTGTACACCACAGAGTGGTGTGGCCATATTTTTGGCACTACAACTCGTACTCGTACCGGTAGTGGTCGCCAACTTTGTTATATGGTAGATCTGTTTAGTGACAGGATGATTGAATTTTATGTACCTATGGGCTTTACTGACTCGGTTGTAAACGTGGAGATTTAAGATTAATTTGAAAGACATTTTGAATAGCATTAATAATATTTGATCTATTTGTAATATTTTTCAAATTTATTTAAATATATATAATAATTGTTTTTTTTAATGTTAAAAAAATTAAATAAATTTCTAATCTGTAATCGATTTTTAAGATAATAGGAAAATAATTATTTAATTTAGAAATCAATTGAAGTGTGTAAATTATTTAATAAATTTATGTTAATTTTATAAAAATATTTCTTTATTCAAATTAAAAATATATATAATTTTTTTTAATTCAATTCTTTATTATTATAAAAAATATATTTATTAATATTAAAAATATCATTAATTTGGTTAATTAATTAAATATAATTTTGAATAGGTAAGGCGTTGATGGTTATACACAGTTTTATATATTTTTTTAATTCAATCACTTATTATTATAAAAAAATATATTTATTAATATTAAAAATGTTATTAAACAATTTTATTATTAGATCTAAAACTTTTGTGATCCATAAATTAGATAAATGTCTTTAGTATTAATCATATTGCTAAGATTTAGATCATATTAGTTGGTATGAAACTTGGACCAAATCCTAACAATGTTATTAATTTGAAAAATAAAATCCTAACAATGTTATTAATCAGATCTAATTTTATTATCTTAAACTGTAATTAAATCATATAATTCTTTCAGAAAAAAACATATATATTTTAATTTTTTATTATTAGTTTAGTAGTGGGTATTAAATATGATTATTTAATCAATTTATCTTTTAAACAAATGTATTAGATTTTTAAAATGTAGTTTATGTTTGTTATTAAAATAAGTTAAAATGAAAACATACCAATTATGTTTTATTATTTTATATTCTTTTATATATAATTCATTAAAATCTAATATTGTGATATTTTGTTTAAAATTAATCACAAAAATGGTAGTGAAAAAAACATCTAAGCCATACTCTTATATAAGGTAGTGAAAAAAACATCCAAGAAAAAAAACTTATATTCCTTAGACAAGTCTTGGGAACCAAAAAAAAGCTCTTAAATACTCTAAAATATTTTTTATGCACTTTTTGCTGTCACTTCTTACTTTTTTAATTCAATCCTTTATGATTATAAAAATTATATTTATTAATATTAAAAATATTTTTAACTTGGTTAACTAATTAAATATAATTTTGAAGAGGTGAAGGGTTGACGTTATACACAGTTTTATATTTTTTTTTAATTCAATCACTTATTATTATAAAAATTATATTTATTAATATTAAAAATGTTATTAAACAATATTATTATTAGATCTAAGACTTTTGTGATCCATAAATTAGATAAATGTCTTTAGTATTAATCACATTGTTAAGATTTAGACCACATTAGTTGGTATGAAACTTGGACCAAATCCTAACAATGTTATTAATTTGAAAAATAAAATCCTAACAATTTTATTATTAATCAGATCTAGTTTTATTATCTTAAACTTTAATTGAATCATATAGTTCTTTCAGAAAAAAACAGATATATTTTAAATTTTTTATTATTAGTTTAGAAGTGGGTATTAAATACGATTATTTAATCAATTTATCTTTTAAACAAATGTATTAGATTTTTAAAATGTAGTTTATGTTTGTTATTAAAATAAGTTAAAATGAAAACATACAAATTATGTTTTATTATTTTAAATTATTTTATATATAATTCATTAAAATTGGACATTGTGATATTTTGTTTAAAATTAACCACAAAAATGGTAGTGAAAAAAACATCTAAGCCATACTCTTATATAAGGTAGTGAAAAATACATCCAAGGAAAAAAACTTATATTCCTTAGCCAAGTCTTGGGAACCAAAAAAAAATCTCTTAAATACTCTAAAATATTTTTTATGCACTTTTTGGGGTCACTTCTTACTCATGGGCGGATATTCCTAACCTTAATTGTGGACATCTCCCATCAGTTTTCCCATAAAACTTATGCACCTAATTTTAAATAAAGTAAAAGTGAAAAGTAACTTCTAGAAGCATAGTTGTGTGCTTATTCTTCCAACTAAAAACCTCTCTTATCCCCTTTGATCAAGGAACCCTAATCCCTTCATTAGAGGATCTCATCCCTCTATTCGTGGATGTGAAACCTCCTCCATTTCTCCTATAAATTGAGTTGAAACTTCAAGTTTAGAGGTAAATAGGGGTTCATAAGGGTTCACTAAAGATAAGCATATGCTCGTTATTCTAGAGTGGAAAGATTGTCAAACCAAAGAGGAAGATTGTAAAGGCATAGGGGAGTACTTTTTCACTGTCAGTGCAATCCCCATCCTGAACCTTGGAGGGCCATTTGAGTAACCTATGTGTATTTTCATACATTGCCATAGATGTCATTGCATCCCTTGGCACCTCAAGAACATATTCCTTGTTGATCATTCCTCAAGGAGACCTTAAAAAACATATGATTTTGGGTCAACGCTCACATGAAGTTATGGCCTCGTGCGAATGAATAAATTAATAGTCCGCCCTGTGCCAATTGGCGCTTTGTCTTGGAAGGGAACCTGCGCTCAGGTGCTTTTGGAAATTTTTTTAAAATATGAACAAAGCTCCTATGCTTAAAATCTTTGTGAGTAGAGTCATCATGGTTTGTTCCACTAGATCAAGTCAAATTTCTCCCTTTGGCTTATTAGTTCCTACAAATGTACAACTCCTCAAAGGGATAGACCTCTCCTCCACCTTATGAGGATCCGAAACCTCCTCCTCCTCTCCTATAAATTCTTCAGCTTCAGCTTAATTCAACTAGCTTAACAGCCATAACCATAGCTCGTTTGAAAGAAGCAGAGAAGAATCCATCGTTGAGAGAGAGTTTAAGCCCATTACCTCATCTAAGCTGAACAACGAATGAATGCTTGAGACATGCCCATCTGAACTCATAGAAGGCAATCTGTCAGGGCATAAGGTAGTAAACTTATTTTTCTTCCTTAATAATACATGACTGGTTTCTAGTTCCAAATTTGTTTCCATTTATATGCAACGTGTTTAACTCTCCTTGACTAGTTTAATAGTTATAGATGAATGTATATGCTTGTATGTTCTCATTTTTTAATTGATCTTTGTGCACGTGCATGGACATCATCGCTAATGGAGCGCAAGGCATGAAGACAAAGATCGAAGGATCGTTGCTACATGCAGTGCAAGGCATGAAGACAAAGATCGAAGGATAGTTGCTACATGCGATGACAAAAGCATTGGACCGAGGTATGATATCTATCCGAGTCTATCTTTCATTGATAAACTAGGAATTGAGGAATTCAACATATTCCCTTGTTGCTAGACCCGCCCTAGGGCTAGAGGGATCACCTATGTCCATAGAGGGGATTTGTCTCCTCAACAATTTCATGACCATACTAAGGATGAGTGTGTTTGTCATTTCTCGTTGTTCATTTAGAGCTTTTCTTGTTTGTCCAACATTGGTTGTATTGCCATTTCTCTGCTCTATTTAGCTTGTTTGACTCTTTCAAGCCACTTCACCTATTCCCATAGTGATAAGCCTGTCTTCCCTCACGTGCCTTTTCTCCATTCTTGGGTTTCTTTACTTGGCATTGTTGTTTTCATGACAGTCACGCCAATTGGCATGGGATGCCTGTGTTACTGGTGTGATTTCCCCTGTTCAGTGCGGATTACTACAGAATAGTCACACAGAATCCTGTATGTTTGGTTTTAGGCTCTTTGTCTAAGTTTTCAGTGCATCTTACCCTCTCGATTGGATTTTCCTCTTTGGATTACTCCACTTCAATTTCATTTGGCTTCCGTGTCTCTTTTATTTTGGTTTATTATCTCTCATATCATCAGTGTGGCTTTTCATCATAAGGTTTCTAGGTATCTTTGATTTCTTGTTGGACCACATGTTCGTTGAGTATCCAATCCGTGTATGAGTAAGTTTAGTCATTCATCTTTTCAGCTTGTTATTTGATTGTTTAGTCTCTTCTTTCGATTCTGTGTTTTGTTGGATCGTCAAACCAACATTCTAGTGCCGTCTTGACCCTCCATCCATCTCCTTGAGCATAGATTACATTTCTCACTGAGTCGATTTGATATTCCTCTTTCTACGTGAAGGAATGCACATGTGGTTTTGAGTGTGCTTTACATGCATTTTGAATTGGTCTCCTCATGTTTTGATCATTTCATTTGGATTGCTCAAAGCTAGTGTTTTTTTTTGTCCTTTTGGTGTAATGTTGCATTATTTCTCCTCATTCATATGAAAGAACAAAGTTTGCATTTTTTCTCTCTGTTTGAAAATGAAAAGTACTTTTTTGCATTAGTAGGTTTCTTCTTCATCAGAAAAGTGAAAAACAAGAGAAGCATTTTTCCTTTTCAACTTTGGTTGTGTTAGTAACATGAAGGAAGTGTTATACTTTCATTTGATTGATTGCTGCTGTGTTATGAACCTCTTGCCTTCTCTTAGCTAGTTTTTCATCAAATTTAAATGATATTCTTTCGCTCTTATAGTTATGCATTAAAGATTTGAGATGACATTCGGTAAGGCCTTGAAACCAAAACATAATTTCAAGATAAAATTTAAAATGAATTCAATGAACCTAAGTAAGCATTGAAACTTAACGCTCACACTTAGAGGTCTAAGCTAGTGACATGTTTCGACATCATTAAACCTACCAGCTCTCGCTCACCACCTAGCATTAGACAACATTAGTATGGACTTGTGCTCCCCATACTGTCCCGTATATAAAGGGAGACCCTCATAGGTTGCCATCCTTTATCCATAAGAAGCCGAACCATGATACACCGAACACAACATTTGGGGAGAATTGTTGCACATACTTTAAGTCCTTAGTCATTTATCTTTCATTTGATCACAAAGGTGTATATTGCAATTCACAAGAGCTTGGTACACCCTCTTTCTTAGAGTCCCTCAGTAGTCATTTTGATAATTCCTTGACTTCTTAAAATTTGAAAAGGTCATTGAGCACATGTCCTTTTGCGCTCGTCCAAACTGAAAGAGACTAGAGTCACCTTTTGACCTTTTCTCGACTCTTGAAATATGAAAGGCAGAGTTTTGTTTCAGTGTTATAAAATTAATTACTGAAGATCAAACACCGATTAATATATTTTTCTCAGCCAATTCATGATTAATTCCTTAGTGATTGTCCTTACAGCCTTAGATTGATTGTCACTTTTATTTTCTTTTCTTGAGACAAAGTCACGGTGGCAGAACCACCAATTTCGTCGTCCCCTTCATTACCTCATACTAAAGAATCTTCACTCGAAGTTTCTTCGGAGACACCTCAATCTATTGGGACTCCAGGCTATTAGTGTGCCATTATTCCAAGTGTTCAACGTCTCACCACTCGATCTTCCCGTGAGGAACCATTTGATATCAATTGGTAACCTTCAGACACTTGGGCCTTTTTAAGGGAAGATCCCTTGGGACAACTTGAGTCACCATTAATGCGTGCTTTAGTTGCCACTGCTTGTCGGATTTTTGCCGAAAACATGTCTTCATCCAACATGGATGCCATGAGTCTTATTAGTAGTGAAGAGAATCATGTTTCTATGGGAGAATATTAATTCCCTCTGGAGAATTTTCCTTATGTCTCGAGTCAACCTTGAACACAACCTTCATCTCTACCGGTAGGTTATCATTCTTTGAGTTAGATGATTTCTGGTGCTATGTCTTTGTATCAGAATCCGATATGGTCGAGTACATTGGCTCCTTCAGAGGGGTTGTTTGTGTCGGGTCCATCCCCTTCGACTCCCATTATGTTGAAGATAGTTACATTTTTCCCAACGCAGCCCACTAATTGTGTGGCTTCACCTGCACCTTCTGCTAATGTGATTCCATCATTACCACCATCTTCTGTTATCAGTGGAACACACCTTAATTCTTCTGCAATGTATTTTGGAACCATTGTGAGTGGATCACAACCTCACATATCAAGAGTCCATCAATCTATTGGTAGTGCACCTATCTCCTCTAATCATATTCCTAGAGGTTTGAAGTATGACCAGTATAGGATGGTTCTTCAATATCATAATTATCTCTCGCAAGTCTCTTAGAAGCATCCCGCACCGGCTACCCCGTTGCATTACTATGATGAGCATGGGAATCATGTGTACCTCAATGGGCCTCTTCTACTAGTCCCATTGTATGTTCAAACAACTCAAGCTCTGGTTTACCCAAATCAGTTCAAGTACCTCCATGGAAAACCCTATGGCCGTCAAGGAAAACCCTCTCATCTATAGGGCCAACCTTCAGTTTAGCAAGGACAAACCTATGGTCCTATTGGTCAACCCTATGTTCAGCACTGAGCGTCTTATGTTCCCCAGGTGCAAACCTACCACCTCAGGGACAACCTTTTGTGCAACACAACCAACCTTATGTTCAGGAAGACCCCAATTTTCTACACAATCTCAACCATCCAGTGGTCTGCTCGGCCAACCTAGTCTTCAAGGGAAACCTCGCTCATCTCAACCATGAGGCCAAATTGTTCCTCATAGGAAGCCTCGTGGATATCAACACCTAGGCCAACCTGCACCCGAGGGACACCGTGTTCAACCTCAGTGCCCGAGCCAACATTCACCCCACGGGTAGCCCGTTCACCAACCTTTCATTCCTCAATGCCAACCCACAGTTTCCCAAGGTCAACCTTTTATGATGCAAGGTCCACCCCAAGGCACTGCTTACATTCCGTAGAAAAATCCATATGTTGCTCAAACTAGACCGTAGTGGACTGAGAATCAATACCCTGTTCCTCAACCAGTGTATGGGCACAATTATCGAGGTTATAACCCATATGGACAAAATCCTCCAAGAAAAAACATATGGGGTAAAAATTTCTCCCGAGGCCCAATACGGGTCTCTATCAAAGGCATGCAATGCCTTTCAATCCTCAATTTCCATTTCTTTCTATGCTCGAATTGTGTGATGTGTCAAAGTTAACGAATGATCACATCCTTCATAACCCATATTGGCCTCGAGTTCCCACCAAAATCCCTGGCGATTGTCCAAGTATGAAGGCAAGTCCAAAGAAGACCGCAGGTGCATGTTATGCCATACCACCTTTGGTGCTCCTCTAACTCGTCCGTTGACAATTGAATTCGACTACGTCTTTTCCAAAGGAGTCTCACTATTGCCCCTGCAAAGTGGTAGATTTAACTCTGGTGTGGCATCTTTCAAGATTTTAACTCTCTTGCCATGGAATTTCTCACTCACTTCAAGTTACCAGTTTGTTATGAAATTCGGACTCACCTCCTAACATATTTGAAACAGGATCGAGCCACTCATATCTCCGATATATTCATGAATGGAGGTGGCACCGTGGCTTGTCAAGTTTGAGATTAGTGATCAGCTTCTGACTCATTGGTTCACCACTTGTTTTATCGGTCTGATTGCTAAAGACATCGTTACGGGGGCATGTGTTATTGAGGAACAAGCCATCCCTGGCATACCTTGATCTTGTCTATTCTCAATCTTGAATGCTCTATTAACTCTTGGGAGATGCCGTGGGACTTGCAACTACCAAAGCACGAGTGACTCCATCTATCTACAGTATCATTAGTTCTATGTCTCATCTCGTAATTCTTCACCCAACCCAACCCTCCTAAGAAAAAACCCACTTCTTCCACTTATACTACTTCTAGCCTCCTCCTATTAGTGGCAAGAATGTGGAAGTGAATGCGGTCGAGTCCACCCAGGCTGATAAAGCTTTCAAAGGTAAAAGAAAGAGTAAAGGTAAGGCCAAAGCGGATACCCCTAAATAGGAATCTCCTAAACACAGTAGTAATGATGGCTTGAAACCTAACCGAATTACCCTTCTCTGTGACTATGAGCATTACACCAAGGACTATCCAAGACTAGTAGAGGTGAGTCTACTACTCAAAGGCTCAAAGAGGCTATCCACACTGCGTATCAATCAAATCAAATTCGAATTAGAAGTGTCTATGATTATGTTATAAACAACCGTTGAAAATATTATAGCTTTACAAAGGGTAAAGTATTATATTTTATTTTATATTTACAGGTAAATAAAAAAAGTTAATTTGATTTTTATAATAAAATTTCTATTTTCATTTTAGGTAAAACCAAGATTACGCTCTAGGTCAACGAGGCTGGCAGTGAGAAGACAGGAGGATATGCTTCACCATGTCCCAAAAGATTTAGTTAGAGAGTGTTTGCCGAGACTGCCGTACAAATCACACTGGAAACTCAAGGCTGTGTGCAGAGAATGGAGAGACATAGTGAAGAACCCACAGTTTTACCAGTAGCGGAGGAGTAGTAGAACAACACAGTAGTTTATTTGCATGATTCAGCGCGGAGTGCTGGTCCTCGACCCACTCACCTGCAGTGGGGTAACACTGCCTCACATTCCTAACTTTCCCGGAATGATTCCTTCTTCCTATAAGTGCGTTTTGGTCACGCCATTGACGCACATGGAAAACCATGAGTACATTTTACATCTTCGATTTTGTGTGTGTGTGAAGTGGCCACGTGGAGCCGCAATGCCCACCACAAGGCACAGCTTCGCCTACGCGGCGCGCTTCTCCACTGGGTGTATCTACGTTGTGGGAGGGAAAGACCAGCGAAGCATTTCAGTGGCATCGGCCATGTTCTGGGAAACATGGCTACTATCATGGCTATTTTGTGAATGACAAATTATTTGTTTTCGTAGGTAATGACAACAATGACAACAGTGCAGAAGTTTTTGAGGGAAATATGGGGCTCTCGACAAAGGTGCGTGATGTGTGGATAGTGGGGCAGTTCACGTCGCTAGGACCCGGTGTTGCAAATGGGCACTTATTTACTATCAGTGATATGCAGCTTATGAAATATGAAGCGGACAGAAGCGAGTGGGTTCTTGAAACTTTGTTATAGAGTAGACATTTTTAACATTAATATTAAAAATGTTATTAAAGAGTTTTATTAAAAATGTTATTAAATAGTTTTATTATTAGACCTAAGAAATTAGATAATATCTTTAGAATTAATCACACAATTAAGATTTGGACCACATTAATTGGTTTGAAACTTGGACCAAACCCTAACAATGTTATTAATCCTAAAGACCAAATCCTAACAATGTTATTAATCAGAAAAGTCAAATTCTAACAATGTTATTAATCTGATCTAGTTTTATTATCTTAAACTTTAATTGAATCATATATTTCTTTAAGAAAAAAACAAATATATTTTAAATTTGTATTATTAGTTTTGTAGTGGGTATTAAATATGATTATTTAATCAATTTATCTTTTAAACAGATGTATTAGATTTTTAAAATGTAATTTATGTTTGTCATTAACATAAATTAAAATGAAAGCATATAAATTATATTTTATTATTTTATATATAATTCACTAAAATTAGGCAATACAATTTAAAGATTGGATTCAACACCTTGTGATATTTTGATCAAAATTAACCACAAAAATCATAGTGAAAAAAACATGTAAGCCATACTCTTATATAAGGTAGTGAAAAAAACATCTAAGGAGAAAAACTTATATTCCTTAACCAAGTCTTGTGAACCAAAAAACAAATCTCTTAAATGCTCTTAAATATTGTTTATGAGATTTTTGCAATCACTTCCTACTAACCCTAGGATATTCCTAACCTTACTTGTGGAAATTTTCCCTCTGTTTTCCCATAAAACATGTGCACCCCATTTTAAAGAAAGTAAAAGTGAAAAGTAACTTCTAGAAGCATAGTTGTGTGCATATTCTTCCAACTAAAACCCTCTCTTGTCCCCTTGGATCAAGGAACCCTAATCCCTTCCTTAGAGGATCTCATCCCTCTATTGGTGGATTTGAAACCTCTTTAATTTCTCATATAATATGAGCTTAAACTTTAGGTTTAGGGGTAGATAGGGGTTCATAAGGGTTCACTAAAGATAAACTTATGCTCGTTATTATAGAGTGGAAAGCTTGTCAAACCAAAGAGGAAGATTGTAAAGGCATATGGGAGTATTTCGTCACGGTCCCTACAATCCCCATCCTGAACCTTGGAGGGCCATTTTAGTGACCTATGTGTACTATTATACATTGCCATAAATGTCATTGCATCCCTTGGCATGTCAAGAACATATTCTTTGTTGATCATTCCTCAAGTACACCTTCAAAAACATATGATTTTGGGTCGGCGCTCATAGGCACTTATGGCCTCGCTCCCATGAAGAAATTAACATTGGGCCCCGTGCCCATTGGAGCTTTGTATGAGATGGGCACCCGCACTGAGTTGCTTTTAGAAATTTTTTTTAAAATAGAAACGAAGCTTCCATGCTTAACAACTTCGTGAGCAGAGTCAATCATGGTTTGTTTGACTAGATCAAGTCGAATTTCTCCCTTTGGCTTATTAGTTCCTACAAATGTGCAACTTCCCAAAGGGATAGACCTCTCCTCCACCTTATGAGGATCCCAAACCTCCTCCTCATCTCCTATAAATTATTCTTGCTCACCTTGGTTCAACTAGCTTAATAGTCATAGCCATAGCTGGTGCAAAAGAAGCAGAGAAGACTCAATCGTTCAGAGAGAGTTTAAGCCCATTGCCTCATCCAAGCTGAACTGTGAATGAATGCTTGAGACATGCCTAAATGAAATTTTCGAAGGAGATCTGCAGCATCAAGGAATAAGGTTGTAAACTTATTTTTCTTTATCAATAATACGTGACTCGTTTTTGGTTCCAATTTTTTTCTTCCATTTATATGCAACGTGTTTAACTCTCCTTGACTAGTTGAATATTTATAGATGAATGTATATTCTTGTATGCCATCATTGTTTGCTTGATCTTTGTGCATGTGCATGGAAATCATCGCTAACAGAGTGAAGGCATGAAGACAAATATCGAATGATCGATGCTGCATGCCGCGACAAAAGCATTGGACCGAGGTAGGATATCTATCTCAGTCCTTCTTTCTTTTATAAACTAGGAATTGGGGAATTCAACATGTTCCCTTGTTGCTAGACCCACCCTAGGGCTAGAGGGATCGCCTCTGTCCGTAGAGGAGATTTATCTGCTCAACAAGTTGGTGACCATCCCAGGGATCAGTGTATCTATTGTTTCTTGTTGTTCATTTAGAGTTTTGTTTGTCTGTCCAACGTTAGTCGTATTTCCATTTATATGCTTTGTTTAGATTATTTTACTCTTTCAGGCCACTTCACCTATTCTCAGAGTGATAAGCCTGTCTTCCCTCACTTGCATTTTCTCCATTCTTGGATTTCCTTACTCAGCAATGTTGTTTTCTTGACAGTGGCACCGATTGGCATAGGTTGCCTGTGCTAAAAGTGTGATTTCCCCTATTTAGCATGGAATACTGCCGAATAGTCGTGCCAAATCCTTTAGGTTTGGTTTTAGGCTCTTATTATGAGTTTTCAGTTCATCTTACCCTCTCGATTGGTTTTTCCTCTTTGTAATACTCCAATTGAATTGCTTTTGGCTTCCCTATCTCTTTCATTTTGGTTGATTATGTCTCATCTCATCAGTGTGGCTTTTAATCCTATTGTTTCTAGGTATATTTAATTTCTAGTTTGACCACATGTTCGCTGAGTATCCAATCCATGTATGAGTCAATTTAGTCATTCATATTTTCATATTGTTATCTGATTGTTTGGTATCTTCTTTTGATTCTATGTGTTTTTGGATCATCAAACTACCATTCTGGTGTCTGCTTGACCCTCCATCCATCGCCTTAAGCATAGATTACATTACTCACTGAGTCAATTTGAAAGCCCTCTTTCTGTGTGAAGGAATGCACATTTAGTTTTGTGTGTGCTTTACATGCGGTTTGTATTGGTCTCTTCGTGTTTTGATCATTTTATTCAGATTGCTCAAATCTAGTGTTTTTTTTGTCCTTTTGGTGTAACGTTGCATTATTGCTCCTCATTCATGTAAAAGAAAAAAAAAATCGTTTTTTTCTCTTTGTTTGAAAATGAAATGTACCCTTTTGTATTAGTAGGTTTCTTCTTCATCAGAAAAGTGAAAAACAAGAGAAGCATTTTTCGTTTTCAGCTTTGGCTGTGTTAGTAACATGAAGGAAGTGTTATTCTTGCATTCGATTGGTTTTTTCTCTGTTATGAACCTCTTGCCCTCTATTAGCTAGTTTTTCATCGAATTGAAATGATATTGTTTTTCTCATATAGTTATGCATTAGAGATTTGAGATCGCATTCGGTAAGGCCTTGAAGCTGAAACATAATTTCAAGGCAAACTTTAAAATGAATTCAATCAACCTAATGAAGCATTGAAACTTAACTCTCACACTTACAGGTCTAAGCTAGTGACATTTTCTACGTCATTAAACCTAGCAGATGTCACTCGCCACCTAGCATTATACAACACTAGTATAGACTTATGATCCTCGTATAGTCGCGTATATAAAGGGAGACCCTCATACGTTGTCATCCTTTATCCATAAGAAGCCGATTCTCCCGCCCTGTAACTGTGATGCACCGAACACAACATTCAGGGAGACTGCCTGCACGTATGTTAAGTCCTTGGTCATTTATCTTTAATTCAATCACCAAGGTGTATATTGCAGTTCACGAGAGCTTGGTACACCCTCTTTCTTAGAGTCCCTTAGTAATCATTTTGATCTTTCTGTGACTCCTTAAAATTTGAAAATATCATCGAGCACTTTTCCTTTCATGCTCATCCAAACTGAAAGCGACTAGAGTCACCTTTTGTCCTTTTCTTGACTCTTGAAATATGAAAAGGAAGATTTTTGTTTCAGTGTCATAAAATTAATTACCCACAATCACACACTGATTAAGATATTTTCTCAGCCGATTCATGAGTAATTCCTTAGTGGTTGTCCTTACTGCCTCAGATTGATTATCACTTTTCTTTTCCATTTTTGAGAAAAAGTCACCGTGGCGGAACCACCAATTTCATCGTGCCCTTCATTACCTCGTAGTGAAGAATCTTCCCCCGAAGTTTCTTCAAAGACACCTTAGTCTATTGGGACTCTAGGCTACTGGCATGTCATTATTCCGAGTGTTCAACCTATTTCCACTCGATCTCCCCCTGAGGAACCATTTGATATCAATTGGGAGCCTCCAAACAGTTGGGCCTCTTTAACGGAAGATCACTTGGGACAACCTGAGTCGCCATTAACGCGTGCTTTACTTGCCACTGCTTGTCGCCTTTTTCCGACAACATGTCCTCATCTGACATGGATGCCACGAGTCCTATTAGTAGTGAAGAGAGTTATGTTTCTATGGGAGAATATCAATTCCCTCCAGAGAATTGTCCTTATGTCTCGAGTCAAACTTTCTCACATCCTTCATCTCTACCGGATGGTTATCATTCTTTGAGTCAGATCATTTCTAGCACTATGTCTTTGTATCAAAATCTGATATGATTGGTTAAATCAATTCCTTTAGAGGGGTTTTTTATGTCGGGTCCATCCCCTTCGACTCCCATTATTTCTACGATCGTTACATTTTTCCCAACCCATCCCACTATGTTGGAAATGTTGCCATTGATGGAAAAGGAGATGACAAAGGAGGAGCACTTGAAACATTAGCCAAGGAGCATAGGAAGAAAAAAGAGAGGTAGCAGAGACAGGAAAAATATAAATAAGGAGCAGCATCAGTCAAAGAAGTAGCAGAGATAGCAGAGAGAGCATAAGAAGAGGTAGCAAGGTAGTAAAGAGAGCAGCAGAGACAAAAAAGAAGTAGAGAGGTAGCAAGGAAGCAGAAAAAGCAGAGACAGTGAATAGAAGCAGAGGCAACGTAATGTACAAAAGGGTTGAACTTGAGAAATGTAGTGCAAAGAAGGTAGCAAATGCAGAGATAGGCAAAGAATAGAGGTACAGAGGTCGAGCAGCAGAAGTAGCTAAGGCAGAGGCAGAAGCAGCGAATATAGAAGCAGAGCCATTATCATGGCAATGGAGGCAGAAAAGACAGAGACACGCAAAGGAGGCAGCGTAGAAGCAGAAACAGGAAAAATAAAGCAAAACACCGACAGACAAAAGAAAAGCAAGCAGGGCAAATGAGATAGGTGAAAGAACATTGCTAAAGTATAACAGTCGAATACAGAGGCACAACGAAACGGTCGAGCAGTAGAGAAAAAGGCAAAGACACAACTGTTATTACGAGAATCGCTTAACTCCAGCAGTAAAGTACACACACACACACACACACACACACACACACACACACACACATATATACAAAACGTATTCTAGGAATCGCATAACCCATTGGAAAAGTATAGATATATATAAGTTATATAAGTGGAGTGCTTTATTATAAGAACCAAGCTTTATACGGTGGGACCCCTCCCCAATCGCAATTGGAGAAAAGGTTGGCAACGGAACATAGTGACAAGAGCTCCGATTGAGTTCCAGACCCGATAGGGCATACAAACAGTGGCTCGATAAGTTTGAAATCCAGCTTAATCGCATCGGAAAGAAACAAACCATCGCAACACACATTAAAATACTTGCGATAGCAATTAAGAGTTCGGACCTGATGGGCGTATAAACAATGGTTAATATATATGTGAATTCCGGCCTAATCGCATCGAAGATTATAAGAGCATAAGAACATGCAACAAAGAGTTGTGATTGCGATTGGAAGTTCCAGACTCGATGGATGTATGAATTATAATTCAAACATGTTTGAAGTCCTTTCCCAATCGCATCGGTAAAATGAGGTGAACAGTGATGATCACATCGGAACAATCTAATCGCAATCAGAGTTAAAGAGAGCATCAGAATAGGCAAATACATGTTGTGATTGCGATTGAAGTTCAGACCCGATGGGTTTATAAATCATGTTTAATATGGGTTTGAGTTCCAGTTCCAATCGCACCAACACATTTGAATGAATAGTGACCAATCGCAATCGGAGTTACAGTGAGTATTGGAACAGGCAAATACATGTTGCGATTGCGATTGAAATTCCGGACTTGATGGGTCTATAAGTTATGACTTTATATGTTTGAGTTACGGTCTAATCGCATCAGCACTGGTCAATCGCATCGGAGTGAAAGTGTGGCAGTAGAGCTTAACAATGCGATTTGCGATTGCGATTAATCGCAATCGGAAGTAATAAAGAGTGATACATTGCATCAGAGGCAGCACATTGCATCGACGGATAGACAAAGATTGGAAAGTGGGCCCGAAAGGTTGTTTCTTATGTTAAATGGGTCTATTATTAAATCACCGAAAGTTACATAAGAAAGGGTTTTATTGTTGATAGTTCATGATAAGGGTTGTGAATACTGTGGTATTAAAAAGGTGTTATAAACGCCGAGAGTTGTTTTATGTAACGGTTGCAATTATATTGAAATATGCTACGTGTTCTGTGGACCCATGGGCCTCGGCTTAAGGTGGAGGGCGATTTTTAACATACAATGATTGCTGTGGTGTATGTATGTTCCACTTGCGGAACTCACCACATCAACAAGACACTTGCTGTGTGTAAAAGGCTAGAATTTGCCCAGACTTATTGCCAGTTGTTACATATTTATATAAAATACACTGATATAAAAGGCATAGTTACACGTATGCAACATTTACACCACAGCAGAGGGAAGAAGAGTAAACAGAGCTGAAAAGAGATAAAACATAGTCACAGAAAAGACAGACACAGTAAAAGAAAAGACAAACGTGTAGCGAGCCAAAAGACTAAATGAGTTGAGCTGGAGTTCGCATTGTAATTTGAATGTAAATGTTTTAATTGATTTTTATTGTTTGTGATGCATTGGAAAGTCTCTGGAAGAGAACAAATATCCTACTGTTAGATTAAAATAAGCACCTACAGTTACATTTTTCTGAGTGAGCTGGAAAAGAAATGGGAAGGAAGAAGGCAAAGAGACATGGCTGTCCATTTCAAATTCCTAGTAGAATACAAACAGCCATGAAGCTATTTTGTATAAAATAGGGTAATATCCAAAGGGAGAAGGTTGACAAAAATAGAGTGAGAGAAGAAGAGAGTGTGCAACAGAATTGAAGAGAGTTGAAGAAAATAAGAAAGTTGCAAGAGGTTGGAGAGAGTGAATTTAGAGAATGCAGAGTACAGAAGATTAAGGCAGAAAAGATAAGAAGAAGGAGGAGCAGAACGAGATGAAGAGAAGTTAGAGAGTGCTGAAATAAAGCAGTAAAGTAGAGAAGAAGAAGGAGCTGAGTAGAGAAGAAGATGGAGCTGATATAGAATCCAAGAAGATGTAGAGATAATATAAGACAGATATGAAGACTGATGAACAATAGTGAAAATGGTATGGAACAGAGCTAATATCCAAGGTAAATCAGCAAGTGTTTTCTTTTGAAAGAGTAAGGAAGTTGGAGCTTCCCTATCAAGTTGTAGCTTGATAGATTTCAGTTGTGGTGGGGCGGGGGTAGGGCCTCCTTTTGTAGGTTGTGGCACACGAGAAAATAGATGGGAGTTGGTGCTTCCACATCAAGTTGTAGCTTGATAAAATGTCAGTTGTAGCTGACTGAGGTTGGAGCCTCCTGTAGGTTGGTGCCTGCAGAAAATTCGTGGGATTTGGAGCTTCCTTGCAAGTCGTAACTTGCAGAATTGAGGTAGGAGCCTCCTATAGGTTGGTGCGTACGGAAAATCAGTGGTGAGAGGGAGTAGGAGCTTGCCTTTGCATCACAACAATAATAAGATTTGGTTTTCTCCCTTTATGGGTTTCCACTTATATATGGTGTCTATGTGCATGATGTATATGTGTTGATATTGTATATATATTCAAATAATACTTGATGCTAACATATTAAGACTGCTGGTACATTATCTAATCTGCTGATTAATTGCTGCTCACAAATAAAGATTGCTCACACATTATGTTGATCATAAAATGAAGGTGTTAGTAAAGTTTAATGAAAATTTTTAAAAGTCCATGAATGTGTTAAACTGATTCACCCCCCCTCTCAGTTTAACTAAGGGTTCATCAATTGGTATCAGAGCCAGTTCCTTTGGTGTAAGCTTAATAGCTTGAAGGAGATCTGGTTAAGTCATGGACGATCAAAATGTATCTGTGTTAAATACAAAAAACTTTCCTGAATGGAGAGATAAGGTTCAAACAGGATTATTGGCTTATGAACCTGAAGTATGGAAGATTTTATGTGATGGTTATTGCAGAGACTCCCCCACGGTGAAAGAACAACAGAGGAATGCCAAGGAAAAATGTGTGATATATGACAGTCTTCATAACGAGGACCTTAAGTTGATAATGGATCTAGACTCTGCAAAATAAATCTGGGACAAATTGCATTTCATCCATGGAGTAGACACCAAGGATTGCATTGTCAAGAAGGAGAAGAGAATCAAGAAGAAGAAAAATTCATGTCAACAGGAAAATATTCAATCAAATAAGGTACCTACCAGTGTGAATGGAGATAAGAACCATGAAGAAATTATAGCTGAAGAAAAAGCCAAACTTGACACTACTTTGACTGAAATAGAAAGATTGAAGAAGGAAAACAAAGACCTTAAGACAGTAGTGCAAATATGTGATGAGAGAGAATATGAAGATAGGAAAGAAATTATTGGTCTAAAGACATAGCTTGAGGAGGCAAAGAAAGTAGAAGACACTCTACTGCAACAAATGAGAGAGAAAAGTCTTGAATGTGAAAAATTGGAAGAAGAAGTAGTGAGCCTAAGAAAGAACTTAGAAAAGGCCCAAAGAGAACAATTAATGAATACACCTCTAATGAAAGGCTCTGGACAGTTGGACCAAATTATAAATGCACAAAGGTCACCTCTCATAAAGACTAGGATAGGATATGAAAGAGAAACCAGTAAGTCCAAGGCAGAAGATAACAAGAAAATCATCTTTGTAAAATATGTGAAGGACAATGAAGCATATCAATAGATTACGACAAAAATAGAAGCCAACAAGAATAGGTTTTGTGAAGAAACAAATAGAATCAAGCAACAATTCAGTAGGACAGAGAATGAGAAGATGAAACAATCAGCTGCTAAAGGCTCATATGCTCCTAAAGATGAATTGAATAAATTTGGAAGATGTCAAAGGAGGTTTTTTCCTCCTATGAAAAATAGCACATGTTTCTCTTATCATAAACCATGACATAATGCAGCATATTGTAAGACAAAGCTAATCTAGTCCAACAAGCAAAGGATGCAGCAAAAGAGAAGAACCCCTCAAGAAAGCAAATGGAAAAGACAATCCTTCACCAGGTACACAAGTTACTTCCATGGCTATTGTTATGGATGCAATAATTTTGGACATAAAATTGTTGATTGTAAAATGTATTCAAGAAGGGGAAAAAACTATTATACATCAACCCAAACGTACTTTGATAAAATAAGATGTTATATATGCCTCGAGCTTGGCCACAAAGCAAAGGACTATAAACTGCCATATATTCTAAAGAACTCTAGACAGATGATGGAATCAAAGAAAATCAAGCAAAACTATGAATTTATAAGAATTACAGACATTATGAAGAATTCCAATAAAGTATGGAAGGAAAAGAGAAAGGGGGAGCCTGTTATCTCAATAACATAACGAATTCTCCATAGTCTCAGGGGGAGTTGTTCTAGGAAGTAAAGCAAAAATCCATCTAGTGAAAAATATGAAGCAACATCCCAGGGGGAGAGCAGTTAATATGTAGTCCCCACAAAAAGTAGTCTAAGAAGAGCTCCATGAAATGAGAACAACCATGAGGTCAGGAAGTGAAAGAAAATTCCTCTAACAAAGAACTATAGAGAAAGAAGATAATCTGAAGCATTCAATAGTTGACAAACTGATGGAATAAGAGAAGACAACTAGAAGCCATGGTAATAGAAAGAAGACATTAGCACCTTAAATGATGATCACATTGTGCATCATACTACTAGAATTGACAATGAATCACATTAAGAAGAATGAGTAAGAAAATTTCCCGCCATCATTAATATCATTACCTCACTCATCTATGAAAAGTACACTTGGAGGAGTATAGTTAAGTAAGTGACTAATATCTGAGTGATCTGCCTATGAAGAGTCCTAGGAAAGAAATTGAAGATGTCTTCCCTAAGATCACTATGTTAGAACAGTTGAATTGTATGTAAAGCAACAATGGTTCTGGAGCAGTCCTAGCAATAAAATGACAGAAAAAGCAAAAGATTAATGATGCCAAGATCAGATTCAGTATATTGATGATTGTTAGTGAAAACAATGGAGAGATCAATAATAGAATTTATGAAGGATGTCTTAATTATGGGTTCATGTGCAAGCTAAAGTGACATCTTTGCATAATTTATCAAGGTAGTATCAATTGAAACTTGGTACAGCAGCATGCCTATCTGCAGAATACCAAGTATTTTCATGGAGCAGTGGTATGATACAGGTCCTCAGGATCAAGGGATTATGGAAAAAGTACATCAAGGTAGTACTCCTAGCGTTATCTAGATTCTGCATTCAACATGAATAGGTCAGTAGTAGAGCTAAAGGATTAGCATGCTGATTACACTTGAAGCATTATATTGAACTTTGAAGCAATATTTTTTTTTATTGCACACCCTTCTAAAGTCAGTACATATATAACTTCAAGGCCTCTTTCTTAAGATCAGTTACAAAACTATGTGAAGTCTGTTTGCTAATTTTTCAATTAAACATCTTGAAAATGCTTTCGTGGAAGTTCATTCTGATAGAACAGTTAAAGTATCAAAAGTATGAAGGACTGATTGGGTCAGTTGAAGCTCAAAACTTTGTCTTTGAATCATCAAGAGCATACTTTAGTAGAAAGGATTTGCTGACATCTCACCATTGAAAAGAGATTGATCACTGACATACATACCCCACTATGTCATAAAGAAAATTGCCTGGTTGATAAGTAAGACTAAACAATAAGTTGAATGTATCTAGCCTCAAGGTTTTGTTGTGAAAGTACATTATGCAAGCAGTAAAGGCATTTGATCTCTTAGATCAAATTCTGGTTAAGTCATTGATCACTTCGGTAACAAGAACCTTCAGCTGTTAAGAATAATATCAGCATCCTAGCTCATATCATCACCAACAGGCATGAAAGGTGTACCACAGCAACCAAAGATATATTGGCATCATTACCATAATTTAACATGTGTGGTACTGCAGATGAGTATTGGAGGAGAAGACATATTCCATCTACGATCTTCCTCAACAGATTTGTATTTCTAATGAAGATCATACTAGAGACAGAAGTGTATTTGAATTATTATCAGCATGCTAGCTTTGGTCAAATGAAGCATCTCTGATTATATGACTCGGATGATATATGGTTGTTCTATCATCACCTACACTCTACACAAGTGCAAGGAATTTGTGCTTTGGGATTGTATTAATTTACAATGTACAGTCAATTCCAATAATCCTCAAAGTGTTCTCTCAACAAGTCTTGTACACCAGTCTGGAGCAGCAGGGTACAAAGTCAGAAGAAGGTGGTCTAAACACAAATCAGAGAGAGGAAATGCAACCCTATGCCATTGATGTCAAAGGGGGAGGAAAAGCAGGTAATAGAAGAAAGGGTCTTCTAAAATAATCCAGGAAAAGAAAGACTTGGAGGAAGCATTGTATAATTGGTGGATGTGTTCCCATCAATGCTAAAGGGGGAGATTGTTGGAAATGTTGTCATTGATGGCAAAGGAGATGACAAAGGAGGAGCACCTGAAACATTAGCCAAGGAGAATAGGAAGCAAAAAGAGAGGTAGCAGAGACAGGAAAAAGATAAATAAGGAGCAGCATCAGTTAAAGAAGTAGCAGAGATAGCAGAGAGAGCATAACCAGAGGTAGCAAGGCAGTAAAGAGAGAAGCAGAGATAGCAAAGAAGAAGATAGGTAGCAAGGCAGTAGACAAAGTAGAGACAGTGAATAGAATCAGAGGCAACGTGATGTACAGAAGATTTGAACTTGAAAAATGTAGTGCAAATAAGGAAGCAGATGCAGAGATAGGCAAAGAATAGAGGTACATAGGTCGAGCAGCAGAAGCAGCTAAGGCAGAGGCAGAAGCAGCGAATATAGAAGTAGAGCCGTTATCATGGTAATGGAGGCAGAAAAGATGGACACAGGCAAAGGAGGCAGTGCTGAAGCAGAAACAGGCAAAGTACAACAGAACACCGACATACAAAAGAAAAGCAAGCAGGGCAAAGGAGACAGGCGAAAGAACATTGCTAAAGTATATCAGTCGAATAAAGAGGCACAACGAAACGGTAGAGTAGTAGAGACAGAGGCAGAGACACAGCTGTTATTACGAGAATTGGTTAACTCCAGTGGAAATGTAAGGCATATAAAACAGAACCATATTCCGGGAATCGCACACTCCAACCTGCGTTATAAATTTAATATAACACAAATATTATTTCGGGAATCGCTTAACTCCAGCGACAAAGTATATATATATATATATACAAAATTTATTCCAGGAATTGCATAACCCATTGGCAAAGTATAGATATATATTAGTTATATAAGTGGAGGGCTTTATTATAATAACCAAGATTTATACGGTGGGACCCCTCCCCAATCACAATCGGAGAAAAGGTTGGCAGCAGAACATAGTGACAAGAGCTCTGATTGAGTTCCGGACTCGATAGGGCATACAAACAGTGGCTTGATAAGTTTGAAATCCAGCTTAATCACATCAGAAAGAAACAAACCATCGCAACACATATTAAAAGACTTGCAATTGCGATCAAGAGTACGGACCCGATGGGCGTATAAACAATTGTTAATATACATGTGAATTCCGGCCTAATCGCATCGGATATTATAAGAGCTTCAGAACATGCAACAAAGAGTTGCGATTCTGATTGGAAGTTTCGGACCCAATGGATGTATGAATTATAATTCAAACATGTTTGAAGTCCTTTCCCAATCGCATCAGTAAAATGCGGTGAACAGTGATGATCGCATCGGAGAATATAAGAGTTGCGATTGGGATTGGAAGTCTGGAATCGATGGGCTTATAAACTATGATTAACAAGTATTTTAAGTCCGGCATGATCGCATCAGAATAATCTAATCGGAATTGGAGTTAAAGCGAGCATCGGAACAGGAAAATACATGTTGCAATTGTGATTGAAGTTCGGACCCGATGGGTCTATAAATCATGTTAAATATGGGTTTGAGTTCCAGTTCCAATCACATCGGCAAATTTGAATGAACAGTGACCAATCACAATCGGAGTTAAAGCGAGTATCAGAATAGGCAAATACATGTTGCGATTGCGATTGCAATTCCGGACCCGATGGGTCTATAAGTTATGACTTTATATGTTTGAGTTACCGTATAATCGCATCGGCACTCATCAATCGCATCGGAGTGAAAGTGTGGTAGTGGAGCTTGACAATGCGATTTGCGATTGCGATTAATCGCAATTGGAAGTAATCAAGAGTGATACATTGCATCGGAGGCAGCTCATCGCATCGACATATAGACAAAGATCATAAAGTGGGCTTGAAAGGTTGTTTGTTATGTTAAATGGGTCTATTATTAAATCACCGAAAGTTACATAATAAAGGGTTTTATTGTTGATAGTTCATGATAAGGATTGTGAATACTGTGCTATTAAAAAGGTGTTATAAACTTCGAGAGTTATTTTATGTAACGGTTGCAATTATATTGAAATATGCCGCATGGTCTGTGGACCCACGGGCCTCGGCTTAAGGTGGAGGGTGATTGTTAACATACAACGATTGCTGTGGTGTATGTATGTTCCTCTTGCGGAACTCGCCACATCAATAAGACACTTGCTATGTGTAAAGGGCTAGAATTTGCCCAGACTTATTGCCAGCTGTTACATATTTATATAAAATACACTGATATAAAAGGCATAGTTACACGTATGCAACAGTTACACCATAGCAGAGGGCAGAAGAGAAAACAGAGCTGAAAAGAGATAAAACACAGTCACAGAAAAGACAGACACAATCAAAGAAAATACAAATGCGCAGCGAGCCAAAAGACTAAATGAGTTGAGCTGGAGTTCGCATTGTAATTTGAATGTAAATGTTTTAATTGATTTTTATTGTTTGTGATGCATTGAAAAGTCTCCGGAAGAGAACAAACATCCCACTTTTATCTTAAAACAAGCACCTACAGTTACATTTTTCTGAGTGAGCTGGAAAAGAAATGAGAAGGCAGAAGGCAAAGAGACATGGCTGTCCATTTCAAATTCCTAGTAGAATACAAAAAACCATGAAGCTATTTTGTATAAAATAGGGTAATATCCAAAGGGAGAAGGTTGATGAAAATAGAGTGAGAGAAGAAGAGAGTGTGCAACAAAATTGAAGAGAGTTGAAGAAAATAAGAAAGCTGCAAGAGGTTGGAGAGAGTGAAGTTAGAGAATGCAGAGTACAGAATATTAAGGCAGAAAAGATAAGAAGAAGGAGGAGCAGAATGAGATGCAGAGAAGTTAGAGAGTGTTGAAATAAAGCAGTAAAGCAGAGAAGAAGAAGGAACTGAGTAGAGAAGAAGATGAAGCTGATATAGAATCCAAGAAGATGCAGAGATAATATAAGATAGATATGAAGACTGATGCACAACAGTGAAAATGGTATGGAACAGAGCTGATATCCAAGGTAAATCAGAAAGTGTTTTCTTTTGAAAGATTAAGGAAGTTGGAGCTTCCCTATCAAGTTGTAGCTTGATAGATGTCAGTTGTAGTTGATTGAGGTAGGACCCTCCTGTAGGTTGTAGCCTGCAGAAAATAGATGGGAGTTGGTGCTTCCACATCAAGTTGTAGCTTGATAAAATGTCATTTGTAGCTGACTGAGGTTGGATCCTCCTGTATGCTGGTGCCTGCAGAAAATTGATGGGAGTTGGATCTTCCTTGCAAGTTGTAACTTGCAGAATTGAGGTAGGAGCCTCACGTAGGTTGGTGCCTATGGAAAATCAGTGGTGAGAGGGAGTAGGAGCTTTCCTTTGCATCACAACAATAATAAGATGTGGTTTTCTCCCTTTATGGGTTTCCACTTATATATGGTGTCTATGTGCATGATGTCTATGTGTTGATATGGTATATCTATTCAGCTAATACTTGCTGCTAACATATTAAGGCTGTTGGTACATTATCTAATCCGCTGATTAATTGTTGCTCACAAATAAAGATTGCTCACACATTATGTTGATCATGAAATGAAGGTTTTAATAAAGTTTAATGAAAAGTTTTAAAAGTCCATGAATGTGTTAAACTAATTCACCCCCCCCTCTTAGTTTAACTAAGGGTTCAACAATTGGTATCAGAGCCAGTTCCTTTGGTGTAAGCTTAATAGCTTGAAGGAGATCTGGTTAAGTCATGGACTATGAAAATGTATCTGTGTTAAATACAACAAACTTTCCTGAATGGAGAGATAAGGTTAAAACAGGATTATTGGCTTATGAACCTGAAGTATGGAAGCTTGTATGTGATGGTTATTGCACAGACTCCCCCACGATGAAAGAACAATGGAGGAATGCCATGGAAAAATGTGTGATATATGACAATCTTCATAACGAGGACCTTGAGTTGATAATGGATCTAGACTTTGCAAAAGAAATCTGGGACAGATTGCATTTCATCCATGGAGTAGACACTGAGGATTGCATTGTCAAGAAGGAGAAGAAAATCAAGAAGAAGAAAAATTCATGTCAACAGGAAAATATTCAATAAAATGAGGTACCTACCAATGTGAATGGAGATAAGAACCATGAAGAAATTATAGTTGAAGAAAATGCTAGACTTGACACTGCTTTGACTGAAATAGAAAGATTGAAGAAGGAAAACAAAGACCTTAAGACAGTAGTGCAAATATGTGATGAGAGAGAATATGAAGATAGGAGAGAAATTATTTGTCTAAAGACACAGCTTGAGGAGGCAAAGAAAGTAGAAGACACTCTGCTGCAACAAATGAGAGAGAAAAGTCTTGAATGTGAAAAATTGGAAGAAGAAGTAGTGAGCCTAAGAAAGAACTTAGAAAAGGCCCAAAGAGAACAATTAATGAAAACACCTCTAATGAAAGGCTCTGTATAGTTGGACCAGATTCTAAATGCATAAAGGTCACCTATCATAAAGACTGGGATAGGATATGAAGGAGAAACCAGTAAGTCCAAGGCAGAAGATAAGAAGAAAATCATCTTTGTGAAAGCTGTGAAGGACAATGAAGCATCTCCACAGATTACTACAAAAATAGAAGCCAACAAGAACAGGATTTGTGAAGAAACAAATAGAATCAATAAGCAACTCAGTAGGATAGAGAATGAGAAGATGAAACAATCAGCTGCTAAAGGCTCATATGCTCCTGAAGATGAATTCAATAAATTTGGAAGATGTTAAAGGAGGTTCTTTCCTCCTATGAAAAATAGCACATGTTTCTCTTGTCATAAACCAGGACATAATGCAGCATATTGTAAGACAAAGCCAATCCAGTTGAACCAGAAAAGGATGCAGCAAAAGAGAAGAACCCCTCAAGCAAGCAAATGGAAAAGACAATCCTTCACGAGGTACACAAGTTACTTCCATGGCTATTATTATGCATGCAATAATTTTGGACATAAAATTGTTGATTGTAAAATGTATTCAGGAAGGGGAACAAACTATTTTGCATCAACCCAAATGTACTTTGGTAAAATAAGATGTTATATATGCCTCGAGCTTGGCCACAAAGCAAAGGACTGTAAACTTCCATATATTCTAAAGAACTCTAGACAGATGATGGAATAAAAGCAAATCAAACAAAACTATGAATTTATAAGAAGTACAGACATTATGAAGAATGCCAATAAAGTATGGAAGGAAAAGAGAAAGGGGGAGCCTATTATCTCAATAACATAACGAATTCTCCATAGTCTTAGGGGGAGCTGCTCTAGGAAGCAAAGCAAAAATCCATCCAGTGACAAATATGAAGCAACATCCCAGGGGGAGAGCAGTTCATATGTAGTCCCCACAAAAAGTAGTCTAAGAAGAGCTCCATGAAATGAGAACAACCATGAGGTCAGGAAGTGAAAGAAAATTCCTCTAACAAAGAACTATAGAGAAAGAAGATAATCTGAAGCATTCAATAGCTAAAAAACTGATGGAATAAGAGAAGATAGCCAGAAGCCATGGTAATAGAAAGAAGACATCAACACCTTAAATGATGATCACATTGTGCATCATACTGCTAGAATTGACAATGAATCACATTAAGAAGAATGAGTAAGAAAAGTGCCTGTTATCATTAATATCATTACATCACTCATCTATGAAAAGTCCCCTTGGAGGAGTATAGTTAAGTAAGTGACTAATCTCTAAGTGATCTGCCCATGAAGAGTCCTAGGAAAGAAATTGAAGATGTCTTCCTTAAGATCACTATGTTAGAATAGCTGAATTGTATGTAAAGCAACAATGGTTCTGGAGTAGTCCTAGGAATAAAATGAAAGAAAAAGCAAAAGATTAATGATGCCAAGATCAGATTCAGAATATTGATGATTGTTAGTGAAAACAGTGGAGAGCTCAATAATAGAATTTATGAAGGATGTCTTAATTATGGGTTCATGTGAAAGCTAAAGTGAAATCTTTGCATAATTTATCAAGGTATTATCATTTGAAACTTGGTACAGCAGCATGCCTATCTACAGAATGTCAATTATTGTCATGGTACAGTGGTATGATACAGGTCCTCAGGATCAAGGGATTATGGAAAAAGTACATTAAGTTAGTACTCCTAGCGTTATCTGGATTCTGCATTCAACATGAATAGGTCAGTAGTAGAGCTAAAAGATCAGCATTCTGTTTACACTTGAAGCATTATATTGAACTTTGAAGCAGTATTTTTTTTTATTGCATGCCCTTCTAAAGTCAGTACATATATAACTTCAAGGCCTCTTTCTTAAGATCAGTTACAAAACTGTGTGAAGTCTGTTTGCTGAGTTTTCAATTAAACATCTTGAAAATTATTTCGTGGAAGTTCATTCTGATAGAAAAGTTAAAGTATCAAAAGTATGAACAACTGATTGGGTCAGTTGAAGCTCAAAACTCTGTCTTTGAATCATCAAGAGCATACTTCAGCAGAAAGGATTTGCTAACATCTCACCATTAAAAAGAGATTGATCACTGACATACATACCCCCCTATGTCATAAAGAAAAGTGCCTGGTTGATAAGTAAGACTAAAAAATAAGTTGAATGTATCTAGCCTCAAGGTTTTGTTGTGAAAGTACATTATGCAAGCAGTAAAGGCATTTGATCTCTTAGATCAAATTCTGGTTAAGTCATTGATCACTTCTATAACAAGAACCTTCAGCTATTAAGAATAATATCAGCATCCTAGCTCATATCATCACCAACAGGCACGAAAGCTGTACCACAACAACCAAAGATATATTGGCATCATTATCATAATTGAACATGTGTGGTACTGCAGATGAGTATTGCAGGAGAATACATATTCTATCTACGATCTTCCTCAACAGATTTGTATTTCTGATGAAGATCATACTAGAGACAAAAGTGTATTTGAAGTATTATCAGCATGTTAGCTTTGATCAAATGAAGCATCTATGATTTATGAGTCTGATGATATATGGTTGTTCTATCATCACCTACACTCTACACAAGTGCAAGGAATTTGTGCTTTGGGATTGTATTAATTTACAATGTACAGTCAAGTATAATAATCCTCAAAGTGTTCTCTCAACAAGTCTTGTACACCAGTCTGGAGCTGCAGGGTACAAAGTCAGAAGAAGGTGGTCTAAACACAAATCAGAGAGAAGAAATGCAACCCTTTGCCATTGATGTCAAAGGGGGAGGAAAAGAAGGTAATAGAAGAAAGGGTCTTCTAAAAGAATCCAGGTAGAGAAAGACTTGGAGGAAGCATTGTATAATTGGTAGATGTGTTGCCATCAATGCCAAAGGGGGAGACTGTTGGAAATGTTGTCATTGATGGAAAAGGAGATGACAAAGGAGGAGCACCTAAAACATTAGCCAAGGAGCATAGGAAGAAAAAAGAGAGGTAGCAGAGACAGGAAAAAGATAAATAAGGAGCAACTTCAGTCAAAGAAGTAGCAGAGATAGCAGAGAGAGCATAAGCAGAGGTAGCAAGGCAGTAAAGAGAGTAGCAGAGATATCAAAGAAGCAGAGAGGTAGCAAGGCAGGAGACAAAGTAGAGACAGTGAATAGAAGCATAGGCAACATAATGTACAAAAGAGTTGAAATTGAGAAATGTAGTGCAAAGAAGGCAACATATGCAGAGATAGGCAAAGAATAGAGGTACATAGGTCGAGCAGTAGAAGCAGCTAAGGTAGAGGCAGAAGCAGTGAATATAGAAGTAGAGCCGTTATCGTGGCAATGGAGGCAGAAAAGACAGAGACAGGAAAAGGAGGTAGCGCTGAAGCAGAAACAGGAAATGTAAAGCAGAACACCGACAGACAAAATAAAAGCAAGAAGGGCAAAGGAGAGAGGTGGAAGAACATTGCTAAAGTATAACAGTCGAATACAGAGGCACAACGAAACAGTCGAGCAGTAGAGACAGAGGCAGAGACACAACTGTTATTGCAGAGACATAGTTTTTATTACGAGAATCGCTTAACTCCAGTGGCAATGTAATGCATATAAAACAGAACCATATTCCGGGAATCGCACACTCCAACCGGTGTTATACATTTAATATAACACAAATATTATTCTGGTAATCGCTTAACTCCAGTGGCAAAGTATATATATATATATATATCTATATATATATATATATATATATATACAAAACGTATTCCAGGAATCGCATAACCTATTGGCAAAGTATACATATATATCAGTTATATAAGTGTAGTGCCTTATTATAAGAACCAAGCTTTATACGGTGGGACCCCTCCCCAATCGCAATCGGAGAAAAGGTTGGCAGTGGAACATAGTGAAAAGAGCTCTGATTGAGTTCTGGACCCGATAGGGCATACAAACAGTGGCTTGATAAGTTTGAAATCCATCTTAATCGCACCGGAAAGAAACAAACCATCGCAACACATATTAAAAGACTTGCAATTGCGATTAAGATTTCGGACCTGATGGGCGTATAAACAATGGTTAATATATATGTGAATTCCATCCTAATCGCATTGGAGATTATAAGAGCATCGGAACATGCAACAAATAGTTGCGATTGCGATTGGAAGTTCCAGACCCGATGGATGTATGAATTATAATTCAAACATGTTTGAAGTCCTTTCCCAATCGCATCGATAAAATGCGGTGAACAGTGATGATCGCATCAGAGAATATAAGAGTTGTTATTGCGATTGGAAGTCCAGACCCAATGGGCTTATAAACTATGATTAACAAGTATTTGAAGTCTGGCATGATCGCATCGGAACAATCTAATCGCAATCGGAGTTAAAGCGAGCATCGGAATAGGCAAATACATGTTGCGATTGTGATTGAAGTTCGGACCCGATGGGTCTATAAATCATGTTTAATATGGGTTTGAGTTCCAGTTCCAATCGCATCGGCACATTTGAATGAACAGTGACCAATCGCAATCAAATTTAAAGCGAGTATCGGAACAGGAAAATACATGTTGTGATTGCGATTGAAATTCCGGACCCGATGGGTCTATAAGTTATGACTTTATATGTTTGAGTTATGGTCTAATCGCATCGGCACTGGTCAATCACATCGGAGTGAAAGTGTGGCAGCAGAGCTTGACAATGCGATTTGCGATTGCGATTAATCGCAATCAGAAATAATCAAGAGTGATACATTGCATCGGAGGCAGCTCATCACATCGGCGGATAGACAAAGATCGGCAAGTTGGCCCGAAAGGTTGTTTCTTATGTTAAATGGGTCTATTATTAAATCACCGAAAGTTACATAAGAAAGGGTTTTATTGTTGATAGTTCATGATAAGGATTGTGAATACTGTGCTATTAAAAAGGTGTTATAAACATCGATATTTTTTTTACGTAATGGTTGCAATTATATTGAAATATGTCGCGTGGTCTGTGGACCCACAGGCCTCAGCTTAAGGTGGAGGGCGATTGTTAACATACAATGATTGCTGTGGTGTATGTATGTTCCGCTTGCGGAACTCGCCACATCAATAAGACACTTGCTGTGTGTAAAGGGCTGAAATTTTCCCAGACTTATTGCCAGCTGTTACATATTTATATAAAATACACTGATATAAAAGGCATAGTTACACGTATGCAACAGTTACACCACAGTAGAGGGCAGAAGAGAAAACAGAGCTGAAAAGAGATAAAACACAGTCACAGAAAAGACAAACACATTCAAAGAAAAGACAAATGCACAGCGAGCCAAAAGACTAAATGAGTTGAGCTGGAGTTCGCATTGTAATTTGAATGTAAATGTTTTAATTGATTTTTATTGTTTGTGATGCATTGGCAAGTCTCTGGAAGAGAAAAAATATCCCACTGTTAGATTAAAATAAGCACCTACAGTTACATTTTTCTGAGTGAGCTGGAAAAGAAATGAGAAGGCAGAAGGCAAAGAGACATGGCTGTCCATTTCAAATACCTAGTAGAATACAAACAGCCATGAAGCTATTTTGTATAAAATAGGATAATATCCAAAGAGAGAAGGTTGAAAAAAATAGAGTGAGAGAAGAATAGAGTGTGCAGTAGAATTGAAGAGAGTTGAAGAAAATAAGAAAGCTGCAAGAGGTTGGAGAGAGTGAAGTTAGAGAATGCAGAGTACAAAAGATTGAGGCAGAAAAGATAAGAAGAAGGAGGAGCAGAACGAGATGCAGACAAGTTAGAGAGTGCTGAAATAAAGCAGTAAAGCAGAGAAGAAGAAGGATCTGAGTAGAGAAGAAGATGGATCTGATATAGAATCCAAGAAGATGCAGAGATAATATAAGATAGATATGAAGACTGATGCACATCAGTGAAAATGGTATGGAATAGAGCTAATATCCAAGGTAAATCAGCAAGTGTTTTCTTTTGAAAGAGTAAGGAAGTTGGAGCTTCCCTATCAAGTTGTAGCTTGATAGATGTCAATTGTAGCTGACTGAGGTAGGAGCCTCCTGTAGGTTGTAGCCTGCAGAAAATAGATGGGATTTGGTGCTTCCACATCAAGTTGTAGCTTGATAAAATGTTAGTTGTAGCTGACTGAGGTTGGAGCCTCTTGTAGGTTGGTGCCTGTAGAAAATTGATGGGAGTTAGAGCTTCCTTGCAAGTTGTAACTTGCAGAATTGAGGTAGGAGTCTCCTGTAGGTTGGTGCCTACGGAAAATCAGTGGTGAGAGGGAGTAGGAGCTTGCCTTTGCATCACAACAATAATAAGATGTGGTTTTCTCCCTTTATGGGTTTCCACTTATATATGGTGTCTATTTGCATGATGTCTATGTGTTGATATGGTATATCTATTCAGCTAATACTTGCTGCTAACATATTAATACTGCTGGTACATTATCTAATCTGCTGATTAATTGCTGCTCACAAATAAAGATTGCTCACACATTATGTTGATCATGAAATGAAGGTGTTAATAAAGTTTAATGAAAAGTTTTAAAAGTCCATGAATGTGTTAAATTGATTCACCCCCCCCTCTCAGTTTAACTAAGGGTTCAACACACTATTTGTGTGGCTTCAACCACACCTTCTGTTAGTGTGATTCCACCATTACCACCATCTTCTCCTATCAATGGATGACACCTTAATTGTTTCGTGATGTCTATTGGACCCATTGTGAGTGGATCACAACCTCATGTATCGGGAGTCCATCAGTCTATTGGTAGTGAACCTATCTCCTCTAATCCAATTCCTGGAGGTTTGACATATGAATAGTATATGATGGTTCTTCTATATCAGAATTATCTCCTAGAAGGCTCTAGGGAGCATCCCGCACCTGTTATCTCGCCACATTAATATGATGAGCATGGGAGTCATGTGTATCTCCATGGGCCTCTTCCCCGAGTCCCATTGTATGTTCAAACAACTCAAGCTACGGTTTACCCAAAACAGTTCATGTACCTCCATGGACAACCCTCTCATCTACAGGGCCAACCTTTGGTTCAGCAGGGTCAAACCTACGGTCCTACTAGTCAACCTTATGTTCAGCACGGAGCATCTTACGTTCCCCAGGGCTAAACCTACCACCTCGGGGACAACCTTTTGTGAAAAATAACTAGCCTTATGTTCAGAAATGCCCCACATTTGTACAACAAGGTCAACCCTCCAGTGGTCAGCTGGGCCAACCTGGTCTTCAAGGGCTACCTGGATCATCTCAACTGTGAGGCTAGCCTGTTCCTCAGGGGTAGCCTGGTGGATCTCAACACCCAAGCCAACCTTCACCTGAGGGACAACCTGTTCAACCTTAGTACCTGAGCCAAGCTGCACCCTAGGGGCAGCCCATTCAGCCTCACTATGAACCTTTCATTCCTCAAGGCCAACCAATGGTTTCCCAAGGTAAACCGTTGATCGTACAAGGTCCACCCCAAGGCACCATTTAAATTCCGTAGAAAAATCCATATGTTTCTCAAACTAGACCTCATTGGTTCACTCCGAATCAATACCCTGGTCCTCAACTGGTGTATGGGCAGAATTATCTAGGTTATATCCTCTATTGAAAAAATTCTCCAAGACAAAACATATGGGGTCAAAATTTCTCCCAACGTGGCTGGAATCCAAATACTAGTCTCTATCAAAGGCCTGCAGTGCCTTTCAATCTGCAATTTCCATTTCTTGCTATCTTGGAACTCCGTGATGTGTTTGTTAGTCATCAGTATTTTTCACTATTTGTAGATGACTATAGATTGGTTTCAGATCTCTAAAAAAACATTTCCTGAATATTGTGACTTTAGAAATATCACTGCCTTCATTATCCTTTTTCAAAAATTTTCACTATTCTATCAATTTTCCATTTCATGGCCACCTTGTCACTCTTGCAAACTCCTTATGGGATTTTACCTATCATTTTCAACCTCTTTTCTTGCCTATGACCTCATTACCCTATTTTCCCTTTCCAATAAATCCACTTTCCCTCTAGGGTTTCCTATAGCTAACTTTTTCCCATGTTCCCCAAGTTCCTCAAGCATTGATGGTCTCAAAAACTATCTCTCTAGCCTCTTTATATAAATCAAGTACATTGGATTTTGGATCTTCAATACAACACTTTGACAATACTATGTTTTTCACTTGAAGCCTCCAAGCCAATTTTCAATCAAGATCAAGTCAAAGAGCCTTCCCACTAGGTCAATTAGGGTTTCACATGTTTTAAGGTCATCATTGGTGTTCCAAAAACTTCTTTTCCTTTGCTAGAAGTTGGCTCAGATGCAATAGAAGGTCAGCACATGGTTATTCAAGAAATACCCAAAGAGTTTCCACAGAAGACTATCCTTCAGTTCAAAGTCTGCACAAGAGGTAAATGAAAAGAGTTTAACACTTCTACAGGAGTATTGAATTTTCTATTAGCAGAAGGTATTGATAAGGTAGGTGGTCTAATCCTGAATGAAGACAAATGGAAGCAAGGAAAGGAGGAAACATTTTGTTTTGAGGAGAACTAAGTTTTTGATCTTAATGGCTAAGTTGAATGCCAAAAAACTCACCACTTGTAGAAATGACCTAAAGGAGACACACAATGCCAAACATGAAGAAATTCTATCAGAGACTATTGATGAAATATGGAGAAAGGTGAGGTGAACTGGAAAAAAATGAATGAACTTGAAAGGGCTATAGAGAACTTAGGAGACAACACTGATGATTGTTGAAAAATAGTCCAAACATCTAGGGTTTTGGGAAAATAGCTATAGAAGGTGAAATTATGAGTGGAACTCCATGGTAAAAGAGAAAAGGATGTTGAATATGTAATTTTTTGATCAGATCCCAAACTTTTCAAAATAATTTTTTCATGCCTAAATAAGAAAAGGATGACTTGAACTCCATGTTGTAGAAAAAAGAAGGTTTTGAAAGTGCTGCTATGAGAAATCCTCTCAAAAGTGTTTAATGAGCTTGCCATGAATAAATGAGAAAAAGAGATGAGTTGAGTTTCAAGGTGGGAAAAAAATGGGTTTTGAATATGATTCCTTGTGCTTGAGTCCTAAAGGTGTGAAAATCAATTTTTCATGCCTCAAGGAACAAAGGGAAAAGTCAAAATCATCATTTCAGTAACCCGCATGCAAACAGTGTAAAAGGGTTAGTGAGAAAGGGTGAAAAGTTGAGTTGAATTTCACAATGGAAACCACATATGATTTTGAAGGTTTTTTTGTGTAAAACCATCACAAAATCGTCAAAATACACATGTCAAGTCTCAAAGGAGTAAAAGAAAAGACAAGTTAATGTTTTAGTCACCTGTAAGGAAAAAGTCAATGGAGTATTAGTGAAAAGGGAAAAAAGGCTTAAACACATTAGAAAGTGGGTTGTAATGCCAAAATTAAATCGTTGAGCCTATATAAGTTCACCTAACACTTCAAATAAGTTATTTTTCCTTGAAAAATCATTAGAGCGCTTAAGAGTGAAGAATTTCAAGTTTCCAAGTCAAAATTGGACAAATGTTTGTGGCGTTGCGCCCTTGGCCAGGAGGGCCTTCTAAGAATTTTGACCATCCAAATCAAGTCAAAACACTTTCAAATCATTTCCAAGGGTCTTCTAAAGCACTGATAGAGATAAATGGATGCCCTAACCACATTTTCGAGCTAGTTAATGGTTCTGTGAATGGTAATGAAAACCTAAGAAGAAACCCTAGGTGTTTAGATTTAGAATCACTGATTTTATCACTACGTCATTTGCCTATAAATAATATCAGTCAGAAAAAGGGTGTGTACATTGGTTTAAGGGTTTTCATCCATCCAAGCTTGACATAACACTTAGTCCCTTCACTTGCAAGAAGATTGACATTTCATTGCCCTCCTTCATCTTAATTTGACATCAGCCCAAGAATCTTTCAAAACAGAGTTTTAAAATATCAGAAGAGGGAAATTGTGCATTTGGAGGGTTTTCATTAAGTGCTTTAGCCTCTCACTCAACCTAATATACCTATACCCTCACTCACTCACCTTATTCACTTGCAGAGATTTTTTTTTCATCACCATTGTTTCGGGGAATATCACCATAGAGGTTCATTGGGTTAAAACCTCCACAGAGCAGGGGCATGCTACTTAAGAAGGACTCACACAACTATGCATGTTCAGAAAAACTAAATAGAGTAGAATGAAAAAGATACCCGTAGGTCCTATGGTTGAAGCAGATCCCGCAGGGTTCAAACCCCCAGCAACCGTCCTTCCTTCTTAACCTGAAAGACAAGAAGAAACAAGCACGAAGAACCAGTTGTACATCATATATCTACTCTAAATGTTAGTGAAATCAACATGCAACATTAAATAAATCATATTGAATGCTTAAATAACAATATTCTCATACATATAAGCATACACTAACACGTATATTTCGGGAACAGCATGGTACTTCTGTATTATAAATAGCATGTACAAAAGTAACGAGTGGAGAGATCACCTGAATCCTTCCAGGGCCTTCGAGCAGACCGTCGTCCGGATCCGTCTAGCCCTTACCTCGCTAAGACTCTTTCCAAACTGGTGCATACGAGATGACATATAGGGAGGTGAGCATCTAAAGGAAACAAGGGTTTCCTATAATGAACTGGGAAAGTGCAGCAGGCACAGGGAATCAGACTTGGATAGGGAATACCAACAGAGTATAATATCAATAATTCTCTCTCTCCCTTAGGCCATACACATGAGTGGTTTTTATACTCCCTCCAAGTAGTTTCAACAGTTGGAAACAGTTGGCCACGTGCTGGGGTGGTTGAACTACCTGAGTAACCATCAAGCCAGCCCGAAAATAGGGAATAATTATATATTTTTTAATCATTTTAATGGCATACGTGGAAAAGTGCAGCTGGACTCGCGTATACACGCGGAAAAGTACAGGCATAGTCGCGTATGGGGATTTTTACACTGTTTTTAAGTGAATTTGTCCAAGTCTGTAGGAATGGATGCCCAAAGCCATAAAAGCAATCATGAATCATATGAAGGTGAGAAATGATGCTATAACAGATGCCCCCTAATATATGAGTTCAGAAGGGGTACATGATGGCCGAAATGTATTATGCACATAGAAAGAACTTCGCAAGGACAAGAGAGGACTTAACCAGATTTCAGCCTGCCAAAAAATCAATGAAAGAAAATAGAGAGTGAACTCATGCTGAGGCAGGAATACCCATGCTCAGTCAAAAATACATCATATGGAAAGTACTGAATAAATCCAACATGTATACAAGTATAGTTGAACTGAAAGTACATAATGAATCTTCTGAGCATGGCCCGGAAGTGTAAGTCTGAATCAATGTCCAAGTATCACATATAGAAAGCTGATCAAAGATGGTGCAACTGGATGTCTGATCATATAAGTAACTGAATCTCCAAGTACCGAATCATAAGAGGTGGAACAACCGGTACAATCACGCAACTCGGGAGCCAACATATAGGATGCTGCTGTACTGAACTGCAACATATAAGGGTGGACGGCATCACTGGCAGAAACTGAATGGACTGTCAAAAGTGAACCAAAAAATGTTGATGCAACCCGAGGTCTTCACCGATCACTATGGCACAATTCTACACAATGGGAATAAATGAGCTGAAGTCGACCATGTGAGAAATCGTTGGATTACCGGTCAATGATGTATACCGTTAACCAACGCGAGACAACCCACCAATAATGAAAATGAGTGTCAAGGTGCCCCAGTACAATATAACAAGTGTGAATGAATGAGTTGAAGTCGAACACTTGAAAGAATCTACCAATCAGGAGGCAATGATGAATCCCCACTGTCGATAGCGAAGAGTCTGCCACTGATGACTGCAAACCCTAAGGTACTGACAAAAAGACTCTAGACCTTATTCCCAGAGAAATGAGTCGGAGTCAATGGGAAAAGATCTGCTGGAAGGAAGGCATTAAGGCATCCCACATCAGTCCAGCGCGAGTGTAACCCGCAGGCCAAGATTTGGAAGGAATCAGACGAAGTAGAGTGATGGAACCAAAACTGAAGTACGTTTCCGACATGCACAAGATGAAGCTAGCGCATGGAAGAAACCCTCTAAACCAACCAATAATGAAAGCTGACACAGAGGCGAGAAATCCACCGATAGGGTCAAATGGAAATCCAGGTACTGCACGAATCCCAAGTGTGATAATGTGTGCCGACGTCGAACACAGGGGAAACCACTCAGTCAAAGACCCATGATGATGATCAAATGCTGAGCACGAGGTCACCTATCAATGATGGAAATAGGCCCAAGGTGCGGCTCTAGGCTTGCTCTCAGAGAAATGTGTCGTAGTCGATAAGAGACAAACCCGCCGGCAAGAAGTCAATGGGGACCTTCTCAAACCAGCACGAGCAGAAGACCAAAACATTTGATGTGATAGAACATGATACTGACAAGACTGGGAAGGCCGACTGAATAATGAGTCAAGAGACACCGCAGCATGGCCGACTCAGGCTAAACTTCCCTTGAACAAAAGCATGACTCGTGATGACCATGGCAGTAAGAAGTGACACTGTATAAGTGTGTTATGCAGGAGGCAAAACAAACTCTCCATATGATTGGAAGAGATAACCAACCGGGGGAGAACTGAAAAGTGAAACATGGTAAAGGCTGAACCTAGGTAAAAACTAAAACCATCCCAAATGTAGGAAATATATATAAGTATATGTGCTTTGTTCAAGGGCGACAAAACTGACTCTGTACTGCCATCAAAACAACGAAGATACATCTCGTTCGTGCTCTTTTTGTTATATTTTATTTTTTTGTCTTTTTCATATAATAAGCCTGAAAAAGAATAAAAGAATGCTATGGTATAATGGATAGAACGAGTATCAAGAAATCATATGCACTAGTTCCTGGGATTGGAACAATCCTATGCTCAATGCAAGGTGGCGAAAACTGGTAAGTGATACTCAGAGGAACGTTCCATCCATGGGTAAAAAGGTGTCAAGTCGTGATAGCTAAGTGCATGCAATGGTTAACTTGTACAGAAAGTCAAAGTAAAAAGTTGGCTTAAACATCGAATCCAAATGAAGCCGGCTAAAGGCCAGGATAAACAAGCAGCCAATATGAAATGCAGTAATACAACTTAACGACACCAGGGAGCCTCTAGGGTAATAGCGAGAAAAAATGATAAGTGATGAAGAAGAAGAATGAAGCTTCAACACATAAGACATGGCGGGACTAAAGAGGACTCCCGAGCCTACATAAAACGCAGCATGGGCAACAAGTGATAGCGAGGAACTAACTAGGAAGCCCATGTAAAGGAAGGCTCTACCATCAAGTCATGATTAAATAATCGGCGAGTGAAATGGGTGTAATACTCATGACCCGATGGGATCGACCCTATGGAAAGTGATCAGTATGGAGGCTAGAATGCAAGATGCAACGGAAAGTGATTTCCCTAACCTATATGCCAGTGAAGATCATATACCTGCCGTGACGAGTCGGTAATCATGGATCAAAAACCAGGAAAAATCTCAAAATTGTCAAAATGTACCTGAAAACATACCAAACTGGGCACTTCCAAGCAACCGGGTTATGCAGCTTAAGATAGATCGAAAAAATAAGCATAAGGAATTTTTGCGAAAATTTTCAATTTTTTAGCCATAAATAGACAAATTACCTCATATTTGGTTCATTATTGCATTGCTGATTTGGAAAAAAGTGCTCTGGAGCAAAAAACTTATTTCGTCAAATCAGGAACAACTGACCGTCGAAACGCACCGAAACTTCAAGTAGGCTCCTAAATCATCCTGTTTATTCATTTTGTCCGTTTGGAATTTAAAATTAAGTGATTTTTAGCTTTAAAACCCTTGCTAAAATATACGGACTTGCGCATACGCGGGTTCATTAAAGGAAACTCGCGTATACACGCGACTGTGCAAAGGAAAAACCGCGTATGCGCAGGTCCGAATCCAAAAAAGCATGGCTAATGCATAATTTGATGAAATTTGACAGGATGACAATCTCATGGAGGGAACGTGAGCATAGCGCAATAGACCAAGAGGTCATGCAAGATCGCGCAGCGCAAAATATCCTTCGGAATTGCGGATTGTTCAAATTCTTCAAGATGCCAAATATGAAAAGCACTGTGCGGTTGCTAGAAATGCTCGTAAATTACTGGGAACCAGATCAGGATTGCTTCATTATTGATCAGATGCCACTACGCATTGAAGTGGAAGACATATATTTCATTACTGGACTCTCCCGGAGGGGAGAACCAGTAGACTTGCACGGGAAGCCCCTGGGAGGGTTAACCGTGGAAGAATATGTCCACGTATATTGTGTACCGGGTTCCAAAAAGGTTGGAACGCAGATTGCAATTAAAGATGCGAGGGATTTTCACATGAAAATCCTCCTTTTCACCATCAGCAAGGTGGCAGGATCTGCCTCTCTACATCAGGCGTTCAGGATGCAAATGAGCATAGCAGTAGAATGTTTGACTCATGTGTACGATTGGTGCACAGCCCTATTACTGAACATGAAACAACAGTTGACCTCAATCCGCCAAGTAAAGACCAAACACTTTGGCTATGGTACAATTTTGACAACATTCTTCTTTGAGAAGATTCCAGCATTGAGACCCAGAGTCATCTCTACCATCAGTAGCCCGCGGGACCCAAGAATTGCCTGTTGGGCAGACATGATGAAGAGACTGGGGGGTAGTGAGGTACCCCGGACCACATGGGACGAGGATTTCTTCCTTTGGTGGGGAGAACAAATCATCGCAGTGGACGACTATCCCTATGTCGGGATGGACTTTCGTGGAGATCCAGATCTAGTTCTTCCACCAGGCACAGCATGGGGAACAGTCGGTAAGTTTTGCAAAACATTTTTGACTTATATAATTTTTTTGGATTTTTTCAAATATGTATGAAAAAATGAAAAACAAACATGTTTTTGATTGGATTCATAATGACTGACAATTAAAAATGATCATGTTTCATATGTTGGACTAGTTCGACCTGAGGGTCTCCCGCGCCACAAGCGCCGCAGGGGTGAAGCGGATACTGTGGATTCAGATAGGACTCTCCAGGTTGTGCAGAGAAACTTGGAGGGATTAACCCGCCAAATCCCTATGGTTGCCGTGGAGGACCTGCCGGAAGCCATCCAGAGACGGGTGGTAGGAGTACCCCGAGACTGGGTTAGATTATTCCGCCGAGTTGCCACTGCAGTCACGTTCTATCGGAACACGACTTCTGGGCAGGGACCTCAGAAGTAGACATATATTATGTATTAGATGACTGTATATTATTTTTGAGACTGAACATGATGGGGGCATAAGCCCAAGTTTTGTACGATATTATGGATCCAAATTTTGTAAAGTTTTTGAACACTCTGATGATATATATACACAGATATTTGATGTGATGTGATAAATGTATCAAATGTATGATGTTTTTGATGATTAAATTTTTTATTGTGTGGAATGATTAATATGCCAATCTAAAGCTTGATTAACTAATGAGTTAGCAAACCAATTGTCAGTTCGAGGAATATGAATGAACGTTAAAAATTGAAATGACCTTTGTAACAAACGTACCCTCAAGAACAATCGTAATAAAAATGGATCTCGTACCCGATAAGTGTTGTTCAACTGCGACACCACCAGCTGAGAGTCCAAGAAAACTACCAACGAATCAACACCCAAAGATATTGCCTCCGAGAGTAGATGAACGACTGAGTGTATTCTGCTATATTATTGGAAGTAGGACCAATGCAGACCCCTCTTGATACTAACAGCTGACCAGACAGATAATGAAGCACCCAAGCCGCGGAAGCTAAGTTCCGGGTGTGTCTACTAGCACCATCGGTGAAACCAAAATGACTCATGACATCCAACACAACCTGCCAAAGAAGATAAAAAACATCACCAACTCATCAAAAAATCAAAAATCAATTAGATATGTACAAAGCAAAAACTACTATATACAAGAAGCAACATGCCAGGCCGAAGCCTAGGCATAATACTTCTTCAAATAGAGCCCATTTCGGGGCTCTGGCAACTCGTTCCCTTCGAAATCAACCAAGGTATAAGCTCCTTTCTTAAGGAATTTTTTAACGATATAGGGGCCATACCACATAGACTTAAACTTTCCTGCCCCCAAGGCATATTTTTCTTGGGCGTAGACCAAAACAAGGTCACCTTCCGAAAAGACCCTAGGCTTAACTGCCTTATCATACTGGACTTTAACTCGGTTTTTATGCGCTTCATTCATCGTGGCGGCATCTCGACGCTGCTCATCGAGATGTTCCAGATGAAGAAGCCGTTCTACCAGACTAGAAGTGTCAGGAAGAATTTCAACAACTAATTTAAGAGAAGGAATCTCGCATTCAATGGGAAATATGGATTCCACCCCGTGCACTAGCTGAAACGGAGTAAAGCCAGTTGCAGTTTTCACTGACGTCCTGTATGCCCAAAGTGCAGGATATAGCATAATATGCCAGTTGGATCTAGCTTTATCAATTGTCCTCTCAAGAATTGTCTTCAAGGATTTATTCACGGCTTCCACTTGCCCATTGGCTTGAGGATAATATGGAGATGAATGCTCCTGTTGGAAACCCAATTTGAGAGCCAACTCAGCCATCATAATATTCTGAAAATGACTGCCATGGTCAGTGACAATCTCTCTAGGAATACCGAATCAAGCGATAACCTGGTTGAAAAGGAACAGAGTTGTAGTCTCACCATCGTTCCCAAAAGTAGGCATAGCCTCGACCCACTTCGTAAAGTAGTCTACTGCTACAATAATGTACTTTTGACCTTTTGCCGAAGGTGGGTTACAAGTAGTATAATCAATACCCCACTTTGTAAAGGGACCGACAGTAATGAATGGAAAAAGTGGAGCTGGATGAGCGTGCATTTTTCGAGTATAAACCTGACACGGATGACATTTTTTGACCGATTCAATACAATCCTTGAAAATCGAGGGCCAAAAGTATCCAGCACGCAAAATCTTTTGGGCTGTAGCAAGCCCAGATAAATGACCCCCACAAGCTCCACTGTGAGAATCATTGAGCACAGCCTCAGCTTCTTCGAGAGTTAAGCAACGTCTTAGGATTGAATCAACCCCTCGACAGTATAAAGCATCACCAGTAATCAGATAATTCTTGGCTAAGTGACGCAGCTTACGACGCTCATCTTTCGAAAAAGTAGAGGGAAACTTCGCAGTCTAGAGATACAAAATGATATCCCCATACCAAGGATCCTGTGAAGAGATAAGAAACAAGTGTTCGTCCAGAAAGGACTCATCATAGATCATCTCTTCTCCACAGGGCAACTCGGAGATCAATTCCGCAAAAACTAATGATTTCTTGGATTTGGCAGACATGAACTCAAGATCAAATTCCTGTAAAATCACAATCCATCTATTATATTTGCCCCCAATGACTCGCCTACTGAGGACAAACTGAAATGGATTGGCAGCTGCCAAAACATAAGTTTTGCGAAGAATAATGTAATGCCGGAGTCGCTGCACAGCATGAACTGCTGCCAAAGCTAATTTTTCTATCGGAGTGTATCGAAGTTCAGGTCCTACCAATCCTCGACTAAGGTAGTAAATAACATTCTCTGCAAGAGCATCGTCCTCTTGAACCAGAACCATACCAATGGTAGATTCTGTTGCTGCCAGATACAAAATAAAATCTCTGCTATAATTAGGTGGACTCAGTAAAGGAGCAGAGGTCAATGCCTTTTTCAAAGCATCGAATGAGCGTTGAGCGTAGTCGTCCCAAAGAAAAGGAACTCCTTTCTTCAACAGTCTCATATATCCCTTTGTAATTTCAGCATAATTGACGATAAACCTCCGAAGAAAATTAGACTTTCCTTGAAGACTTTGAAGCTGACAGATGGAAGACGGGGGAGGCAACCGAAGTATTGCCTCAACCTTGAAGGGATCTACCCTTATCCCTTCCCTAGACACAATGAATCCCAATAGCCGACTGGATGTAACCACGAAAATGCACTTGTTCGGATTCAATCGAATTTTATAAAAACGACATATTTCAAATATTTGGCGGAGGTGACCAGGATGATCCATCCTCTTTCGAGAATGAGTAGCTAAATCATCTAAGTATGCCTCGATAATATTTTTGATGTCGTGGAAGGCGTAAGACATGGCCCGCTGAAAGGTAGCCCGAGCATTTTTAAGACCAAAAGGCATCTTCTTGTATGCAAACGTACCCCAGGGAAAAATAAATGCAGTCTTATGTTGATCTTCAGGACGGATAGTAATTTGATTATATCCGGAGAAACCGTCCATGAAGGAGAAAATCTCGTTACCGGCACACTCGTCAATGATCTGATCGATAAATGGTGTGGGGTAATTGTCTTTAGTACATGCCTTATTCAGGTCTCTGAAATCGATGCACACTCGAATCGTTCCTTGCTTTTTGTCTACCGAAACAGGGTTTGAAACCCATTCAGTCAGAGGAACAGGGAAAATGAATCCCACCTTAAGCAGCTTTTCAACTTCAGCTTTGATAGCTGCTGCCTTCCTAGGATTGACCGGACGAAGTTTTTGCCTGACCGGCTTAGCGTTTTCATACGTCTTGATCTCATGCTGGACAATAGATGGGTCTATGCCAGGCATTTCCTCATAAGACAAAGCGAATACATCCCTATACTCTTTGAAGAGCTCGGTGTAAATTTGAATCTCTTCACGGGAACATTAAGCTCCAATGAAGACATTCTCGATAATATTGGGATCCCTGGAAATGTTCACCGGGATAGTAGGAGAGATCATAGCCATGTTCCCTTCAACATAAACCTGTGTTGGTGCCAAAGGGTTCAAAACTGGGTGAACAGGACCAGGAGACTGAGGACTTGGAAAACTTGTTTCAACTTCGCTCAAGCCAGGTAGGAAGTAAGACCGATGATGCAAATCATCCCACGGTCTATCTATACCAGTCATGGCTTCCAGGATGGCCTCTTCAGATGGAAGAGTGGTATCAAGGCAATCCTGGGCCGAAGAAGAACTAAGCGTCCAAGCCGGAGCCACATCTCCATCCAACTCTTCCGGTGAAAGAGGAGCTGGAACGGATTCTACAGAGTCAACAATAGACTGATACGCAATCTCAGCTGCAGAAATCGGAAATGCCATTCCACCCACTTGACCTTCCGCTAATGTGGCAGTAGGGGAAGGTAAGGTCCAAGGGTCCGAAAAATAATGAGTTCGAAAGAACTCTCTTCGAAGGGGAGCCTTGGAGGATGAAATAGCATTAATATACACCGTAGGAGGAGGAAGATCGAAAGTACCCATCAGGGAAGAATACATTCGAACTCCTAGATTCTCAACAGGCACCTTAGTATTATCCAACTTAGGAACATATGAGTCAGAAGATGCATTCGGGTCTATCTGAGGACAGTCTAGTTGATCCACTGTGACAATCCTCCCTTCGTGGGGGAAACATACAATTTGAAATAATGAGGATGCGATGGCATCCATCTCACATCCATCTCATAAATCCAATTCCTCCCCAACAGAAGGTTGTAGTCCAAGGCTGCATCCACTACCTCAACCTATATGTTGACAATTTTTCCCCCAACACAGATGGGCAAAGCTGGGACAATACCATGGGGTCTGTGAGAATGACCATCGAACGCAGTAAGAACAGTGCTAGATGGAACAGCTTTGGGAGATCCAAGTGTCTTCCAGCATGCGAGAGACATCACGCATGTAGAAGCACCCTCATCAACAACCATTCGAAAGATATTTCACTTCCGATACAATGATTTAATATGAAAAGCCATGTGATGAGGAAGTCTCTTCTTAAAATTAGTCATATCAAAAGTAATCAGAAGAGAATTTTTCGGATCAATATCCCCAATGGCAGTGAGCAAAGCACTGCGTTGAGCCAGACAAGACTGGAGTACCTCTAAAGCTGACATAGCACAAGGACTTTGCGCCAGATCTTCTACAATCGAGTAGTTATGGGAAACCCTCGCATTTGGATTAATCGTTGACCGCTTAGAAGATGATTTTGGCATCCGAGGCATAGACTCAATAGTAGGCTTCGTAATGTGAACCGGCTCAGAAGAATTAGGAACTTCCTTAGCTTTAGAAGACTCTTCTCCGCCATAATCAGAGGATCTAGTAGCGATATCCGCGTGAGCACTCATCATGAAAATGTTTGATGGAATTTCCCCTTCCTGGGTGCCCCCAGAGGAAGCCCCAGGATTTTGGTTCGCGCCAACAAATAATTGCTGCCCTTCGGGAAAAGGGTTTGTTAACACAGCCTGGGAACTAGAAGAACCCTGTTGGGATAACAAGTGCTGAGCATCCTGAATTTTAGGGCAAAGGTGTGTAAGATGGTCTCCAACACAGAGCTTGCATGGAAACTTCACTTTCTTTTTCTCCTTTTGACCCTCACCAACACACTTGTTGGTTTTATTTGCATTGCCCTTCCCGTTCTTGCCCTTCTTCTTGTTATTTCATCCTTTCTTCTTCCCATCGGATTGTTGATTTCCTTTGGGATCAGAAGCTTGGACAACATTTATGGACAAAGACTGGGAAGGTGACGAATCAGCAGGCACAGCCTGACCAGAAGGAGTAGATTGTAAAGACAACTGCTGCAGTTGAGAAAGAAGGCTGGCTGCACATCCGACAAGCCCATCACCATGCGGACCAGGTTTAGTTTTCGACAAATCTAATTTGGAGCGAGGAGCATTACGAAAATACTTATAAAGTACCCCAAACTGAGAATAGATCAGTTCTAGCTGCTGGGCCCTAAAAATGGCCTGCTCCTCTGAAAATACCCCAGATAGGGATACATCTTTTGAAATATCTGACTGTAGAGATTTCAGAAACCATTCGAGAAGGAATTCTCCTGGAATATGAGCTTTGATAAGCCTCTTCCTTCTCTTCCATTCCTGAATGTGATAAAAAATGTGCGTTGCCTCATCTTGTTAAAAATTAGCCAGGAGTTCAGTCCCAGCCTCATATCTGACAGGCAATTGAAAATGGTTTAGAAATGTGACAGCCATTTCTCCAAATGTAGCGAAACTGCCCCCAGTGAGCTCGATATACCATTTGGCAGCATTTCCAGTTAGGGTGCATTGAAATAATCTCAACCTAATTGAATCATCGATCAGGGAGTTCGAAGAACACCATAAGTGAAAAGTGGTGATGTGGTTAGTCGGATCCTCTCCATTCTTACCTTCAAACTTTGGAATGTCTGAAGGAAGTTTGGTCAGGACCCGAGGCCACCCCAGACTATAACGAATCAAGTCATTAGTCAACTTCGATAGATCTGGCAAGTTTAACGTTGCCAAAAAAGGTAAGCGAGGTGGAGCTTGAGGATTCCATCCTTGATGGGATGGATTCCCAACATTCTGAAAAGAATAGCCTGGATTTAATGAGGCACCAGGTTGCCAAAAGGGACTCGTAGAAAATGGAGAAGAACCTCCTCCCCACGCCGAGTTACCAAAGCCCAGACCAGTTCCCCCTGCTGAAGTATTGAATGAAGAGGAAATCCCCTGATAGGGGTTCCAGGCATTAGACAGAGGAGAAAAGGACTGATAAGCACTCGATGAAGGGAAAGAAGCATTCCCTTGATGACCTGCGTAAAACTGATTCCCTGCCCCCGCTATAGTAAACACAGGATTCCACCCTGTAAAAGTAGTCGAACTTTGCCCCCCAGACCAAGGGTTGAAACTCTGAGTCTGGGACATAAACTGAAACGACCCTAAAGAAGGATTGGAACTAGGAATGTGCCCAGTTCCAAAGGGGAAACCCTGAAATGAAGCTGATCCACTAGCCATGTTAGACATGGGCGTAGATCCAGCTGAAGCAGCAGAAAAGGAAAAAGAGGGATTCCCACTAAAAGGCATCCCTGAACAAAAGGGACCAGAATGAGAAGCATGTGCCTGGGTGAAACCAGAGCCAAACACAGTAGCACTAGAAGCAATCGAGGATGAAGCAATAGTGCCCCCTGCTTCAACAGAAGCAGGAGTCTGAATTCCTGCAGCACTCACGACATAAGCCGCGTTCCTAGTCGTGGCCATCGAAAGATATGAATGATATGGAAGATCTTATGGTGTCTCATACTCAGGTCCGATGTACTGATCAACGAACGGATAATCAGGAGGAAGAGGAGATGGACCTATTGCAGGAGGCTCAGGTACGTCTTCGATTTGAAAATCTTCTTCCTGAGGAAACAAAACTCGCGAGGTGAGCGGAACGCTCCTCTCGGGACCGACACCAGAATCAGTTATGAAACCTTCAGACCTTTGTGGAGGATCTCTCTCCACTGCGTTAGACATCACAGGGTGGTAACCACCTACTAAATCACTCCTACGCCTTCTCGAAGAAGGCTCTGGACTCTCGAGAGATAACCTCCGGATTCTCCTCGAACGACGAGGCACTTGATCAGCCAATTTTATAGATTTTTAAATTAGTCTCAAAAAAAGTGAAAAGCTAGGCAAGCTAGGAGCAAAGAGCACTCACTAAAATAAAAATACCTAAGATACAGTCAAGCAAACAAACTCCAAGTATTTTCGCTCCGGGTGATGAGGACCGGACACCAAAATACAGAAAAGAAAAATATAGGACCTCCCGAAAGCAGTCTGGGATGATTAGGGCCCAGAACAACTAGCGAAGGTATCAGAAACAGTTACGACGACCTCCTAACGACAGCCTTTGCCATCTCAAACACCCAAGCTTCGCAAGGGTACCCCCCAGAAGTACTGCTGAAAGTGATGCGACGTCTGCCTCAGGTACCACGGGTATTCCCCCCCGCAGTCACCTGTGTGGAACCTAGGAGTGGAAACTATGGGCACCAATCCATATCAGAAGCTGGGCGGAATGGTCTTGAGGTTAGATTCAACCAATCGGAGAGGGGGTATCCCTCTTCTCAGCCTTCACTTCCCCTCGCGCTTGACTCTCTGGAGGAGACCTTTCCCGGTCCACCTAATGGTGTTGGATTTCACTCAATTAATCAACTTCTATGTTTGTTTGAGCGGCCTTGGAGAGTTAACTCTCCACTCACCTATTCCAAGGCCCTACAACCTAGCTAGTTGGTGTTTGACACTTAGAAAACTTGCTAGTTTATTTTAGATTAAATCACTTATTTTAATGGGCTGTTATATTAAGTCACAAGGATATGGAGATGAAACGTATGGTGTTTTGACGCAAAAGAAATTAATAAAAACTTAACTACATGCAAATGCAGTTATTGTCTTTCGATGAAAAGCAATCTCTATACAGGTTCTACGAGACTAAAAATTGTATTTTTTCTTTTCAAATAGCAAACTCACAGTCTCAAAAACTATGAAACTGACTAAATGCTGAAATGCACCTAATGCAAATCACTACAAGCATGCAAATCCTAAGATGCAAATATCTCCTAAAGCAAAGTAAAATTTCCCGAAACGTCCTTGAGTTTTAACTCTTCTTTGGTTGCCCAGAAAGCTAGTTCTCAAAATCAAGAACTCTTAAAATGAGGACACCAAAAACACTTAAAAACAAGAAGAATAAATCAATGACAACTCCTCCTCAAAATCAAGCCAAAAACTAAAAGCAAGAAACCTCACAAAAGCTTCAAAAGTTATAGCAAACGAAAATGAAAATGCAACAACAAAAGCAAATAACAAGTGAAAATGTTTTTTAAGCCTTTGAAATGCAAAAACAAAAATCAAAGCAAATGTTTTTTGAGCTTTTTAGTTTTATAAAGAAAGAGCTCGAAAAGACCAAGCACAACTATCAAAATCCAAACCAAACAAGACTGAATTTCAAGCACAAACTTCAACAATGCTCCCAAACTTTATAAGGCTAACTCGTAGCAAGATCAATAAGAGCAAAAGAAGACAAGAAAACTCAGACACTCAGCTTAGAAGAATAGTGCAAACTCATCGCAAACAAAAACTACGAAGAAGCAAGAAAAACTCTTCAAAAGTTGCAACAAAACCTAGCCTATGGAACTCAAGAAAACCAATCAAAAACGAAGCAAAAATCGTAATGCGAAGCAGAACACAAAGATAGGAGGGAGTAAGTGAGCAGAAGCTCTCTATTATGATAAAGCAGAACAACCAAGAATGCTCAGAAAGCGATCTTGGAACTCAATCGAGAAGTGCCAGCACCAGAAACAACACTTTGCCAAAAAGACTAGTTTTCAATCCAACGAAAGAGAGAAAAGACAAGAAACCACTTCCTTCACAATCCAGAGAGTACAGAGACACTGCAGGAACAGGTCTTCACAGCCAGAAAGGACCAAAAAGTCAAGAAACCCAAAAAATTCAAAATCTGCCTAGGTATACGCTTCTTCACAGTTATGCAAGCAGCGTGCATACGCGACTGTTCTAAAGGAAACTCGTGTATACACATGTACCTTTAGACAAAATTGCGTGGATACGCGACTATGTGCAGAAAAAGGCGTGTATACAAAGGTAAATAATGAAAAAAAACAAAAGGGAGAAACCTGGATAAGAAACCAGGACTTCAGACTGACTGAAAGAAAATAAACTGGACTGCAAATGAAAGTTAAAACTGCTGGAATCTTACCAAACAGCTGAAACCACCCAACAAGAGAATCACAAGAATGTGATCCCCAGCGGAGTCGCCAGTTCTGCTTCGGGGAATATCACCCTAGAGGTTCGTTGGGTTACAACCTCCACAGAGCAGGGGCATGCTACTTAAGAAGGACTCACACAACCATGCATGTTCAGAAAAACTAAATAGAGTAGAATGAGAAAGTTACCTGTAGGTCCTATGGTTGAAGCAGATCCCGTAGGGTTCAAACCCCCAGCAACCATCCTTCCTTCTTAACCTGAAAGACAAGAAGAAACAAGCACGAAGAACTGGTTGTACAACATATATCTACTCTAAATGTTAGTGAAATCAACATGCAACATTAAATAAATCATAATGAATGCTTAAATAACAATTTTCTCATACATATAAGCATACACTAACACGTATATTTCGGGAACAGCATGGTACTTCTATATTATAGATAGCATGTAAAAAAGTAACGAGTGGAGAGATCACCTGAATCCTTCCACGGCCTTCGAGCAGACCGTCGTCCGGATCCGTCCAGCCCTTGCCTCGCTAAGACTCCTTCCAAACTGGTGCATACGAGATGACATATAGGGAGATGAGCATCTCAAGGAAACAAGGGTTTCCTATAATGAATTGGGAAAGTGCAGGAGGCACGGGGAATCAGACTTGGATAGGGAATACCAACAGAGTATAATATCAATAATTCTCTCTCTCCCTTAGGCCATACACATGAGGGGTTTTTATACTCCCTCCAAGTAGTTTCAACAGTTGGAAATAGTTGGCCACGTACTGGGGTGGTTGAACTACCTGAGTAATCATCAACCCAGCCCGAAAATAGGGAATAATTATATATTTTTTAATCATTTTAATGGCATACGCAGAAAAGTGCAGCTGGACTCGCGTATACACGCGGAAAAGTACGAGCATAGTCATGTATGGGGATTTTTACACTATTTTTAAGTGAATTTGTCCAAGTCTGTAGGAATGGGTGCCCAAAGCCATAAAAGCAATCATGAATCATATGAAGGTGAGAAATGATGCTATAACAACCATCCCTTCATATCATTTCCATTTGCAATTCTAAGGTTGGAAAAGCAGAGTTTTCAAAATGTCAAGAGAGGGAGACAGTGACAGTGGTGGAGAGGCCCAAATTCCAAGGAGGCATGAGAAAAAAGGTGGGAAGATCAAAAAATTTGAACCCAAAAACAAAAGGGAGCTAATGGCATCTCCCCTAATTGTTTCCTACTTCTAACATGTAGGTTGCTATGAATTTTGTGAGAAGCTGGTAGAGAAGGTGCAAAACCACCCTGACCTAGCTAGATTATTTATCATTAAATAGCATGAAAAACAAGTTAACCTTGAAGGGGTCACTTTTGAGCTATCTACAGATGTTATTTCTAATGCCACAAGCATACCTAGTGTAGGGGAGAAATGGTTCAAGCAGGACAATCTTGACACGAGGTAATTTGAACCCTACCTAAAGCGTAGGTACAAATACCACAGTAAATCCATCTTTCCTTTCTCGCACCTACTTGATAGATATGCTCCTATGATGAGATTTATCATGAAGTATTTTACATGTTAGGAAGATTCTTTTGTCTTTACTCCTATCACATCAGACTGCTTATGCACTTTACTAGGGTGTGGATGCTGCATATACCGTATTACCTCTAAATAAGCATTGATAAAATTTCCTACATAGTGAAAAAGAGAGACTATCCTCAGCAGATGCAAAGACTTCTCCATCACTCACTTATTAAGATGGTTGTTATGCACCAACTACAACAAAAGGGCATTCCATGGGAGACCTTCATTGACAATGAAGTGCTTACTACTCCACAAGGCCATCCTCATCAAGATATGCCTTCATCTTCTCATCCTCCCATTCCTCCTTCACCATCACACCCCACTACTCATGCATAACCTCTCACTCACATATCCTCACCTCATGATGATCCTCTTTCATCACCCTCTCACAATCCCTCACCATAATCTCATGGTACTAGTGCATCAAACAACGAGGGAGATGGCAATGAAGAACCAAATAGTGAGGAAGAAAACAGTGAGGCAAATTTTAATGAGGCAGATGCCAATGAGGAAGAAAGCAATGAAAAATCAATCAGTAAGGAAAAGAGCAGTGAGGGCAGTGAGGCAAATAGTGATGATGCACATATCAGTGAAGCAAATGGAAATGAGGTAGAGAGCAGTGAATATGATTTCAGTGGGGCGAAGAGCCATGAATGCAATGATGATGACAGTAATAATGGCAGTGAGACATGTAGCACTGATATGAGTAACAATGAGCCTTTCCCTTTGACCTACCAGAGGGGAAATAGGCATGTGTTTTATGAGGCAAGGGGTGATGCCTTCTACATCAACTAAGTAGCTTGACAAAGGTAATGAAAATTTTATTGACGAAGAGGAGGAAGATAGGCATGATACTGAACAAGAATTTCAACTCATTCTCCTTAACAGTGATGATGAGAATGAGGCAAGGATCTCAAAAATTTTTCTCCAAAGAAAGGATGCTCAGATCAGAGATTTGCAAGCAAACATTGGTAGGGCTAAAAATGTGGTAAACTTCGTTGAGGTTAAAAAGAAGCAGCTGGAAGAAGAGAAGGATATCTATGATATCAGAGCTATCAGAGCTTAAAAAGAGGCTATAAAAATACAAGGAAAATCTATATGAGGTCTTGGCACTCATGATGACACTGAAGAAGAGGAAGAATAACTTCCTAGGAGGAGGCTAAGGAGAATTGGTTTGAGAAAAGCCTTAGCCAAAGAAAGGGAACAAGAGACAGCATTGGCATAGCAGATCACTCCAAGTGAGTTACTTGACATGGAAATTGAATATGATATGGAACCTTTGCTAGAGAGAGAAAATATTCACTTAGATGGTTAACTAGAGAAATCCAAGAGGGACCTTGACATGTAGAAAAAGATGGCCAAGTACTATGCCCCGAGGAACATAATTGCAAGGGCCAAGCTCAAAAGAGCCCGTGAAAAGATTCAATCCCTAAATGGGGTTAAAGACAAAGAAAAACTTGAAATTATTGCTGATACATCCCAACAAGCATCCGAGACATGATCAGCAAGAAAAATCCAAATTTTGGCACAATTTTGAAGTTTTTGAATTTCTGACTGATTTGAAGGGCCAAAGGCACAATGCCACTAGCGCTGCACTCTTTTTTTGGGCACCCATTAGTAGAAATCTTGAAATTTTTAGGATCCTTAGGCCAAGGACAAAGTTTCAGCTCATTTAGAGCAAAACTGGTCCTCCAAAAGTACCAAAAACATGCAAAATATCAACTTTCTGCCTTATTTTCAGAGATGGCACTTGAGTAGGGGGTATACGTGAAGCTCGGTTACACTTTTGTGAGAATAGGGGGCCGAAAATGTTTTTCAACAATAGTTCGGCCGAACATTTTCTAAAGTTCGGCCGAACTTTGTAAGAGTTCGGCCGAACTTTCTTATAAATTTCGACCAAACTCGTGATTCCGTTTAGATTGACGGCACACTAACGGCATGGGTAAACAGAATTTTTGCCGCAGATTGGAAAGCCGACAACAAAATTTCGACTGAACTTCTAAAAAAGTTCGGCCGAACTATGAGTTTGGCCGAACTTTTACTTTTAAAATAGTTCGGCCGAGCTATTTTCTATAAATAAATCGCCCGCGAAAGTTTATGGTTTACTGTTTCATTGTTCACGTGGTTTTACTATAGTTTATCATTTTTTCTATGTTCGCGCTATTGCTATTGCCGCCGCGCTGGTGCTCCTGCCGTCTGCGCTCGTCGACTTCGTCGGGTAAGTCTCCATACGCTCGCGAAATAATTTTTGTGCGTTGAAATAAAAAAAGCTGTCTATATTTTATTAAAAGTCTGTGTATTAAAATGTCTGTGTTTTAAATGACTGTATTTTAAATGTGTTTTAAATGTCTGTTTTAAATCTTGATACAAAACCTCTCTTGAAGAATATATACTATATAATGAACTTACAATCTTTGTGATTAACGAAAATTTCGTAGAATTTCTTTAAGAGGTTTTAAAGAAGGAAAACCAAGAATCACTCCACCCACTTGTTTAAATCCGCCTGCAAATGTCACTTGTAGTGTATCAAACCCCTATCGAATTTATTTCTATCATAATGACTTTTACTTTCAACAATTTTAACAAAGCTACCGAAATAATGATTAAATTTGTCTCAATGTGCCATTTAACTCTGTTAAAATACAATGGAATATCCCTTTTATGGGATTTCATTCCACCTTACTATGACTCTTGCTCTAAAAATATATATATTTCTTTCCAGTTAGGATAGTGAAGCATGCCATTATACAACGCCTTTGTGTTAGGAAGGAGATTTGTTGGCTGAGACAATGTCGGAAATTCTACAGAATGTATTGATGTAATTTATTACGTTGATATTCAGAAGAAATCACCATCATTCCCTTGGACAGTCATAGTCTGCATCTATAGGTATTCTTCTGCATTCTTCGTTCTTGCAGCTACTATCCATTAAATGTCTGAGAAAAAATATTTTCTTCACCATCCTTGAATTTCTACCTACAAAAGTTTTTGTCATTACTTTTACTGCATGTGAGGGAGGGAAGAATAATACAAAGATGAGATATTACTGAAAAATATGGACATGAACTATAGGTATCGTCCTCCTTGTTTAGCCATCATTTGCAACAGAATTTTCGGGACATCTTTAACAAAAAGAAAAACCTACAGCATTAAAGCTTTCTTTTCCAACGAGGTGTTCATTCTGAAAGTAGCTTCCTAATGGTCTAACCCTCTTGATGAATGAGTACTTCTATATAACTAAATAATTAGGTGGCACCTTTATTATATGATCCATTCATTTGCAAGACTTGCTTTTCATCTGACATCCTTGTGACAAAATCCTCGCAGTGAGAGCTCTGCCACAAGTACGACAGAAGTTTCAAAATCCCAGCCCCTGTTCCCCAGGAATTTTCACAGCAATATCCCTCAGATGACAGAATGTTCAAAATATCCTTGCAGTATAGTGGTTCCATCATCCACCGTGAAGAAAGTTTCACTCCATTATAAACTAAACATTATAATCCATTCAAATATGCATAGGGATATAGAAACATTTCTTGGCAGGTCATAAGTACTAGTAACACTTCTGAACAGTATCATCTAGTCAGTTGGAATAACAAACCATTCCCTAGTGGAACCGAATTTTTAATAATCCTTGTGATTATATAAGAAACATCAGGCTCTCTTGCAGGTTAATACATGCTCGATTAAGTACTAAAGAAAACACAGACAACATCTTTTGTTGGAAATATTTGCCTCCCTTCTTTACTGGAATGTTGGAAACCTACTCTGTCTTGAAACCCCTTCTTAGAGTCTCTCTCTAGCTAGAACTGCACCTACACTCTGCAACTAGCCAAAAAACAGATTTGAAATATTTGACTAATTTTTTATATAATTGAAATTCAAAAACAGATGATTTTCTCCAACTTTTAATTATTTAAAATATGATTGTTTGAGCAACTCTTTCTCTGGGATACAAGGAAGCTGAAAGATTTTTTTTCTTGTATATTTGAAGCTCTCCATTTTTATATAAAATGATTTTTTTCTTTTATATTTTTATGCTCTTTGCCATATAGTAATGTCATAGTGTATGAAGTTTTAAATTGTTTTTATTACTTTTATTATATGTTGGATGTGATTTTGATTGAAAATGCTTCTTTTTTATTTATTAATTAAAAAAAATTATTAGAAAAATTATTGCTTTAAGCCTTGGAATTTACAATCAAAATTAGAAAATGTATTTATATCTAAACTATTTATGAAAAGTTTAATATTGTTTTATTTTCTCTACCATGTCCTTTTTACATATATCTAGAATAATATTATTTGTAGTTTCTGGTTTTTTTGTAACATTTTACTACCATAATCAAAATCTATAGAAATAATAATCTAACATTATAATATCTTGAAATGGAGCTAACCAACTCAAATATAGTATTTCAAATCCCTGGCTAAGTTAGATGAGGAGGCAATGTATTACTTAGTATTGTATCCATATTGGGGTTGCAAGTTCTATGGGTTCAAAAGAAGACTTGCAAACAATCTGTTTTCCATATGACCTCTCTTTTTCATAGATAAATTTCATTCTTTTAGTCATTATGGATTTGAGAAAAATACATCCTTATAGGCCAATAAAGAGCCTTAACAATGAATTAAACATGAACAACTATTAAATATGGGTAACCAAGTAGCATCAAAACAAACAACTAAATCACCAAGGCTAGTAGTTATAAATAATAAACATTCTAGGATACTTAAAAATTCCATGTAAATATTTTTTTTTACCTAAAATCACTAGACGGTGAGGCCCACAACAACAACTGCAAAAGCAATGCAATATAACCAATCAAACTACACCAACAAAACATATGGTCTTGAATGAGGTTTTGGATTCTTTAGATATAAATGTACATAGTGGCAATGTATCTTATATAAAACTTTAATCCATGTGCTTAACCTTAACATTGACACAAATGGAATACAATTTTACTCATTTCTTTATGATCTAGAAAAATATTCGGATGAGTATTGCCCATATATCCGAAGTCAAAAGGGATAGATTGAAAAGGGATGCTCCAGTCATCTATAAAAGATAAATTAAAGAAGCATGCCATGACATATTAGTAATGCAAATTAGATATGCGTACCATTTATGTTCATATAACACAACAAATAGATGATTCAATACAAATGTCACATAGAAGTCATATTTATCTCATGGGCCTTCAACTTAAATTATATATCTAGCATTACATTAAGCTATAGGAGATAAATCAAAGAAGCATTTGAATGTAAATTAAACATGTGTAGTAATTATGTCCTTTAGTTCAATAAATAGATAATAATTTGCAAATGCCATATCTAAGCTATATTTCATCTAAGTAGCTTTCAATTTAAACTTATATCTAATGTTAAATTATATAAAAGAATAACAGTAATTCAAACTTCAAAATAATATTTAGAGTTAGTATAAAATGTGACATAATTTTCCTGCGTGGAAAAACATAGTTATTGAGAGTTCAAAACTCATGCATTTGAATAGAAAGTGGGTATACTAATGAGAAAGTAGATTTTTTCTAGAAATGAGGAAGTGAAGGTTGATAGAGAGCCACACAAAATTGCAAATTCATACCTCAACAAAATTGTTAGATCCTTTTAAAGAAAACATATTTAATCAACTTTCATTGAAATATATGATAAACTCAACCCAATTTTATGAAAAGTAGTATACCATTTTTTACATAATTTCACGTAATACAAATAGATAAATTTTAATTAAGTATTGTTATAAAGATTTAACTACCCATCAAGAGATGGCCAAGTGATTGAGACAGGGCATCATCACAATAAAAAACCAAGTAGAAATTGTAGTAATCCTAGAATCATGCTTTACATGAGGTAAAATTGGGGAACTCATGACTTGTACTATAGATAAAAAAAAATTTACCCTTACCAAAAAATATATGATAAAAATTGACAAACTACATAAGCTTAAGCTTAAGGGGATATAATCCTTCTTGCCTTCCATATAGATAATGAAAATGATTGTTCCAAGTCTCACATGTTGCTTCTCATGTCATTTTATAAACCTTGATTGGAAAGAAAAATAGGAGGGCAGAAATGTAAGAAATATAAAACATAATGAAACACAACGTAAGAAATAGAGAACATAATGAAACACACACATAAATATCTCTAGACAATCAACACAATTATTTTCATAGGAAATCCTTATATGGGAGACAAGCAACCCTAAAAAGTAATGATGCTCTAGACTCCTTTTTCCCTAGGAAATCCTTATGGGAGAAAAACAACACTAAAATGTAAACATGCTCTACTCTCTTTTTTCTGGTATGGAAAATATGCGAGTACAAAGAAAGAGGTAATATCTCTAGAGTTAGCTAAGAATTTTAGTGTCTAAGGTTGCTATAAAAACTTAACTTCATACATTTTTCTCTCTAACTTCACACTCCTAATTGTATTTTCAACTATGGAACAAAATACAATAACACAAAATGGAACTCTTATTCCTCCTAGTGGCCAAGTATTTAAAATAGTGTGATAGCCAACTAGGTGTAAGATTTGACTCTATCAACCATTAATGAGGTTTGTGATTTTAGACCTTTTAGAGTCTTGTTAAAATTCCACATGTAGCTAGCTTTCCATGCATGAGTAATGGGGCTAAGATGTCATTCTCTCGTACCATGGTGGTCAACATGATAGGTCAACTTACTAAAGGCATAAATTTTGAATGAACTTCGTTTGATGTTTTTCTTGCACCATTGGATATGTCTTTAAGTGTAGAATAATGGTCAAGATTTCGGCACAAGGGATAATCATTTGACCCCCAGAAATGTCATTTAATGCCTCAAAATGACTCCAAAAGGTTTTAGACCCCAATTCTCCACCCACCATAAAAATGACCCTACAAGTTGATTCTTTAAGTTTTTTCACTCTATAAGCATCAAAATATATGACAAATAATATAATTATCCAATCTAGATCATTATTTAATAATTTGTTAAAATTATGAGTAAGATATACATCATGGAATTTAAATAAATAGCATTAATTCAATGAACACCCTTGTACATGTTCCTTGTTGATACTTTGAAAGTAATTTTTTTTGAAAAATAATTTGTTTATGGATTCTATTTTCCACATTCTCTCAACCATATCAAAAACCTTCTTATAATATTTGAAATCGAAGGTCTTTCCCATACCAAAGTATGTTCTTTTAAAACATGTTTTCTTGGTGATATGGGTGATTTAGAAATGATTGGGAGAGTGAAATTCCTTGAATTTAATATGTACAATATGTTTGGTTCATGCCACTAAGCCAAGAATTTTAAATTCAACTGAATTTTAATATAACCAACTAAATCCTGCAAGAAAGGAATAAAACAATTTATGTTAGGGTTGTGTATTTAGGCATTGAAACAACACACCATGATATTTCAAATTTAAAAATAATGGTTTGAGTCCTAGGTAGCTCAGAATCCTATTTTTTTTCAAAATAAGGAGCACTCCCATTTGATTCTCATGATTAGGTTGTAATCATGAGGCTCTCGCTCAAGAGTGGACCTTCCAAAAATCTTGTGACGTCTTGTCACAAACAAAACCATCAAACTGAAAACACATCATGCAAGAAACATAGCTCGCTGACATATCATTTTTCTCCTTCAAAGAAAAAAAATTCACATCATGTGAATATCTTCATGTACTCTTACATATTGGTGTAGAAAACCATCAACCAAACACAAATCAACAAAACATGCCTCTTCAAACAACTGAATCTCAAGTCAAATAATAGAACTCAGGTACAAATTTCCATCTTTGTTGCATTTAAGTGTGTCAACGTAACTCTACTTTCAACATATTGCTTCATGCAACATGCACCATACTTTGAATTTGCAAAGAAATTCATGAAACATCAAAATACATGCAAGGCCTTAATTAGATAAGAAATCTAACCATCTGTTGGCAAACCATTTCAATGGCGCATCTTTTAGCTGCACTTGATCATGTGAATCATCTTGACCCTCATCGAGTATGGAATCCTCTTTTCCATTCTTGTCGTTATCTCTTTCCACCTTCTTGAAATGTTGTGGATGACTTGTTGGATACAAATTTCAACACTTGTCCACAAGGTGACCTTTCTTATGGCAATGAGTAATAAACAATTGCATATTATTTTCAACATCATTTTCCTTGTCCAATTGGCCTTTGAATTTTTTCCTCATTTATTTAGAAAGTTTCAATGTGTATGGATAGCTTCTTCCAACATCTATAAACATTATGATTATTCAAACCAAAAAAGGAACATGTGAAAGTTCTTTTATATATCTTATGTGAATATTTACCATGTTTATCATAATCAAAAGCAATTTGATTAAAGGAAAATTTATACCTTGAACATTCACCATTGTCGCCTTCTTGAGGAGGTGAATTTGATGAGGTAGTGGCTCTCCTCTGAATACTAGCAACGAATTCAATGACTAGATAGAGATTTCAACATCTTCTTCTTTTACATTCTCATTAGCTGCATGTTTATTAACATCTTCTTGCAAAGTGGGTGTCAAAATTTTCCATTCATCATGAACACAAACTTCACAAGCTTGAGGTAATGAACACGAAATAAAATTCCTTCTTGGAACAGCTTCATGTGCCTCCTTGGCTTTGGAGCATTCTCCATGTTTTCTATAACCAAGACCCAAATAATTAGGCCCTTCCTCAACAAAATTTGGCTCAACTATGCCTTGTACATGGTTGTTTTTAACCCTTTACTTTCATAGCACATTTTCATCAAAAATTTGGACCTTATTCCTCTAGTGTGTCTTTCAAAAACACGTACATTTTGAGAGGAAATTGAAGACAGAAACCAATAGCTAATTCTTCTAACTAACATTGACTAAAATGAGATAAATTTTACTTTGATACCAACTTGATTTGAATATGGACGAACTAGTTTTATTGGGCTATCTCCCTCATTAGTTAAATAAAAATGTGTTTAGGATCGTCTAAATTTAGCCAATTGGGAAGGGGTTTGTGTCAAGCTTTAAGTGTATTTTGTGAGAAATTTATGAGTTAATTAGCTTTTAAAAACTCATGTGTACAAATAAAATGAAAAATTTTTATTTAGGAATTTTTTTTCCCTCAATCCAGATTCCGATCATTGGACATGTAAGAGGAAGAAAGAGGGAATTCACTTTTCAAATTCTAGACCTTGTCTAAACCAAAATAAACTAGAGGTTTAGTTTTCAAATACATTCACTTATTTGTAAAAGTTGTAGCTACCAAAATTCCATATGCCAATCTACCTCCCAAGAAATACATTTAGTACACCACTGGTTAGTTTTTTGTCTTCCTATATTCTTTATCAACCTCTTATAGTCCAATTATAAAAACCAAGTGAATATTTCTACATATTGTTTTTTGTCCCATAAACTGTACAATATATGTGGATTTGCCTCGCCCTAAGCGAGATGTTTAAAAGGCATGATAATAAAGAAACAATTAGTGACGTCACCAAAAGATGTAGCCTCTTCAAGGTATCATATCCTCTCATCAAGGTCAAGAATCTATTCACCAAAAATGTCCTATGGAAATGATGGTTTAAGAAACAAAACTCGACAAAAACCTTCAGTGAGAACAAAAAAATCTAAAATCTCTTCATCTTTAATCTGCTTGTAAAGTTAAATTACATGTCTTGATCCATCTATGGTAAAGAAATCAAATATTTCTATCAATTCCACCTTGCAACTCTAAGAGACATTGAATTAAATTTCATCTCAATACAGGGCTTTGAGAGGACACTCTCAAAGCCAACCTTCGTTATGGCTTTGAAACACATGGTAAGTATCAAGAATGCAAATTTCCTTAATGTCATAGCCTTCTTTTGCCTAAATGAATGCAAATTTCCTTGCCATTTGGCTTGCGACATTCATAATTCATGCTCATGGAACATGATTGTGTTGCAATTGTGATAACATTTTCTATATCCAGAAGCTAATAAAAAATGATCGAAAATGACATTTTTGCTCTGTTTTTTTTAAGATTTAAGGAAAATTACACCAAGTAGCTTCCAACCTCATATGACCATCATGTCAAACTCATCTCAGGATATTGTCCAAGTAAGAGCCACTTAAGCAAGCAATCTAGTACACATGACTCCAATTTCAATTAGCAACAATGACAGTTCTAAGTATGGTGCAAACATTGCTCCAGATCCTCAATGGGGCATGTTTGATGACAATAATTTGGGGAGTGAGAGAGGGAGATGGTAGGAGAAAAAATTCAAAGAATCCATGGGAAATTGAAAAATATATAACTAATAAGGTGGAATACATTTGTAACCTAAGAGAGAAACCTATTAGGAAATGGGTGAAGTTGGTATTACACACCCAATTGGACAACCTCCAGGAGAAAACATTTCTCCCACTTTATTTGTTTGCATAACCTAGTAAGTATTATTCACTAGCATGTATTTTGTGAAGGCCTTGTCCTAGTTCCCATTCAACTCCATCCACCAGGTTGTAGAGGATTCCAAGCCTAATTTCATGAAAAGTAAGTTGGGGATGATCACATTGACCTGCTTGATGACATGTCTATGAAGATTAACTACCTTGAACTATTTTTTTGCGTAGGGAAAGAGACACATTCCCATGTCTAAGCATGAAAACGTTATTTGATATTGTTAATGCCTCTAGTGTTTACTTCTACAAGTTCTATAGGCAGAGTCTATAAAGAGCCAGGTAGCCTCTAGATCTCATCTTTTATAAAAGGTTACATATCTAGTAAATGCCCCTACAGTCAATCTATGGAATGGATCTAAATAGAAGTTCTTCATTTTAATATCCATAAAACACAACAACTTTAAGGTAAAATATGTACATGTGTTATTTCTCCCACAAACTAAAGTGTATAAGTGGTAAATTTTATACCAAGTGTACTCCCACCATGTAAAGTGCAATTTGGTGAACTTATCATTTTTATAATTTCTTTTTCGATTAAATTTAGTTTCACACATGATCAATTATTGCTTTGAAAGTTGTGTTCTACATAATTTGTGTACACTAAATTACAAAATGATTTTTTGAAATCTATTTTTTGTAAATGTTGACCAATAGATATATATCATGGAGGATGAACGACGAAGATCAGCCGAATCCCATATGGAGGTTCAGGGATCGGGGCATGTTCACGGTATTTAAATATAATCTTAAATCTCCATACATGTGTGTACATATGGAATTGATTTTTTTATTAACTTTGTGAGTTCAATTAGTTGTTAATAAGTTTCATATTTTAATTTTTAGGAGGTAAGAGGAGAAGGGTTTCAACTCCATCCATGGAGCATGGCCAAGGTTCAACCGGTCGAGGTATGAGTGGTAGCAGGTTGCGGGAAGGGGGTGATATTTATTCCCCCGAAGGCCAATCAACCGCTACTAGTTATCAGCAGGTTCATTGTGGGTCTGGTTCTCAGTAGCGTCATTCTGGGGTTGGTTCTCAGCAGGGTGATGTTGGAGAAGATGTTAACCAACAACATCAAGGTTGCCATCAATTTCAATATTTTTTCATTAAATTTGTACAACTTTTTTTACACGTGTTTTTTCTAATATATGAAATTATATATATATTGATGCAGAGGCTGAAAATGTTCGAGCCAGTGGTCAAAATAGACGTAGGGCAGTGCGCTATATTCAAGAAGAAGGTTGTCAACCCAACACAATTTATCCGGCTGAGATTACTGATATACCATGGGAAACCAACATGGCGGAATGCACCTTACAAAGGTGTGAAAGCCTTCATGAAAAATTTCAAAGAGATCTCGTGGCTTTGTCTCTACCTGCTGAGAGTCGACAAAGCCTTGAAATAGTTGCACATTCATTGGGTGAAATGGTAAATGTGTACAGAAATCTTGGGCCAACGACTGATTCATTTGTAGCACTGATGAGAAAGAGAAAAGAAACAGTGATGGGTCCCGATAAATGGCAGGACATAAAACAAAAAGTTACAAGAGCAGAGGCCAAGTGAATGTTTAATTATAAAGAAGGGCCAAAAAGAAAAATGTTGAAGGTGTAGTATTTCAAGCACCCAGACAAAGCTAGTTATTTGTATGATCGACATCTTGCGGCCTTTGGAAGGCTTCCATGGAATGATGAGGTTCCTATTTATTTTGCACAAATTTCTTATGCAGAATTTTTTTGGGTATGAAACCCAACTACAATGACCTTCCTTCAGAATTTTTTGGCCCGGGGAAAGGTCGATTATATAATTGTAAGGGCGCTAATCGAGATATGGAGTTGCCTCGCCCTGAGCCGCCATTGGTGAGTTGACCGTTTCGAGTCGAAAGTCTGCAATCAGAGATGGATGCGACTTTTCAAATAAGTCGAGAAGCAAGGGATGTTATGATCGATAATGTTCAAAGCGCATTAAGTGGAGTCGATATTTGTTTAAATCGACAAAGAGTACGTGAAAATGCACGTGCCAATTTTATTTATCGTACAGATGAGGAGATTTACAACATGAATGTTGAAGATCTCCAAACATATGCAATAAATTGTCGCAATGGTCTGTAAGACCTAATTTTTCATGAGGAAGAGGGCACCGGAACAGTATGTGTTAGTGACCTTAGGGTTTGAAATTATTTTTACATATACATGTGTACAATTTGTAATAAATACATGTGTATGTACATGTATACATTTATTTGTATGTGTACATTAATCTAACAAAAATGTATGATTATATGTTAAAACACCATTTTCAGTTCTCAGGCATGATGCGTGATGAAAATGTTAATATTACGTTCGGGACCTCCGGTTCAAACGATGCAGATGGGTCTGACCATCATGATATGTTGGCACATGTTAGTGTTTTTTAAGTGACTCTAAAATAAATAATTGTTGCCACACATGTACATGTATGTATATATATAATTTGATAAAATGTTTTAACAGGTATCGATTCCGTCTAATGTTTTTGGGATGGCGGTACCTTCTTCTTCCTTAGGAGATGTACCTTCTACTTCATTGGGAGATGAGCCATAAGTATGGACAATTTTTCACAAGTTTAAAATTTATGTTTAAAAGTTATATATATATATATATATATGTTCTACCTCAAAAAGTTTCATTAAAAATTGAGATATATATATATATATATATATATATATATATAGAGATCTATATTTTGAGTTATTTAAATTTTTTTGAATTTAGGTTCCTATAGAAGATTTCTTTAATTCGGGGACTCTAGCGACGGAGATAGGAACATCCACAGCATTTGAACAAGTTGTCTTTAGTTCCTTTTTTTAATATTATTGAAAATAATTTTATATATGTACACGTGCATTTTCATTTGAAAGTTTTTAATATATATATATATAACTGTACATGTATATTGTACAGTTTACCACTGCAGATGTTCCTATGGGAGAACCTGTTCATCAAATGGAGAGGGAACCTTACGAGGTATTGCATGATTTTTTTGTTATATTTTGTTTTTTACATGAAGTTCTAGATATATATATTCTCATTCATTTTTAAAACTTCAAATTTTAAGGTTCAAGTACATGTGCATTATGTATGTAGGTTTCCTATTCACAGGATAGGGCACGGACTGAGACGCTAGATCCTCCATTTGATGGTCATGATTTACAGTAGATTTGATTTCAAAATTTAGATGGTTTTAATATAGAAGATTTCTTTAATCCGCGGACTCTAGTGACAGAGATAGGAACATCCACAGCTTTTGAACAAGTTGTCTTTAGTTCCTTTTTTTAATATTATTGAAAATAAGTTTATATATGTACACGTGCATTTTCATTTGAATTTTTTTAATATATATATATATATATATATATATATATATTTAACTGTACATGTATATTGTATAGTTTACCACTGCAGATGTTTCTATGGCAGAACCTGTTCATCAAATGGAGAGGGAACCTTACGAGGTATTGCATGATTTTTTTGTTATATTTTGTTTTTTACATGAAGTTCTAGATATATATATTCTCATTCATTTTTAAAACTTCAAATTTTAAGGTTCAAGTACATGTGCATTATGTATGTAGGTTTCCTATTCACAGGATAGGGCACGGACTGAGACGCTAGATCCTCCATTTGATGGTCATGATTTACAGTAGATTTGATTTCAAAATTTAGATGGTTTTAAAATTTGTTAAACTTGATACATTTTGATACTTGTGAGATTTACAATTTTTGGACATATTTTATTACATTGGTATTATATAATTTGTTTTATTTAATTTTTGGATGGTTTTAGTACTTTTGGCATGTGAATGTGAAGTAATGTTGTCATCTGAACTACATTTGGCATGTGATATTTAATGTTAAATGTTTTTGTGAGATAGTTGAATTATAATTGGCATGGCATGTGAAGTTTTTAAAACTCAAGTTTTGGATGGTTTCAATCTACATTTTTCATGTGATATTTAATGAACTTTAAATGTTTAATGTTTTAATGTTACACAATATATAATCAAAAGGGTTTTAAAACTTAAAGTTTTGGATGGTTTCAATCTACAACTTAAATTTTTGGATGGTCTCAACCTACATTTGCACATGTGGTAAATTGAAATGTTACTTGTAACAAGACAATCCCCATTGATTTCATTGTATATGCTGATTTCTGATTTGATATAATTGCATTTATGATGGTACATTACTTGTAAAGTCATTGGATTAATAATGTTCATTGATTTCAGTGTAAGCGCAAAAATTTATTGACAATGTAGAGCGATTTTTGTGTTATAATAATTAAACCTAATAATATTGGAGAGCAAGAGAGACAAGGTATGGTGTTTACTACAAGAGTTCGAGCTAAATATTTAAATGGTTTATGATTTAGGATTTTCACTTTCTTTTTAATATAATCGATACCAGAAGATGACAAAACTAATAAGGGTGACAATAAGAATAGAAGAAGAAAATAGTTTAAGAATGATCACAATAAATGCTATTTGTAATTGATTACATTCTAATTATTCACGTTCTATCATTCAATCTTATTACATTGTCACTTTGCATTCAAAAATTTTATTTGATCATTTTCCATTATTAAAGTTATTCTACAATATTTATCATCTCAACAAATTGAGGTAACTAAGAAAATTTAAAATTAAAATGACTTGATAAATCTAAAACATATTTAGCATATTTAAAATGGTTATATTAATATTAGATGTATTTACATATTATTGATAAAATTAATCATGTGTTCCTCATATTATCGATATTTTTTCCTTGGTTGCACACGACTGAAACCAACCTAGATCCATCTTAACTACGAATCTATCAAGCGCCGAGAGGGATCAAATCTATCGAGGTGGAAACATTTCCTCAAGTTTTGCACTCAAAAAAGAGGTTTTCAGCTCTAGATATTTGATCCCTCTCGGTGCTTGATATATCCATACTTATGATGGATCTAGGAAAATTACTTTCTAAAAATAAGTAAGGGAAAAGCAACATAGGGAACAATTAGGAGTAGATTTAGGGCATAGGGAACAATTGGGAGTAAATTTAGGAACATGTGATAGTTGGGTGAGATAAAATCATATTTTAATAAAATAATGGGAATTTATAGGAGAGAAAAATAGTGGATATGACATGTATTTTGGTGAATAATAAAATTTATGGAATTAAAAAATTAATTATTTTTGTATGTGAAAACAAGATTCACACCTAATCCTCACCTAAAAGACTAAATTAAACACATTATTATTAAGGGGACGAGGAGCTTTCTAGGTTTTGAGCTCCCCATTGTTACATGAGTGTCGTAATGGCATTCCATGTATTTTTGTGAGAACTTATGATATTGTGATATTCTAATTACGAAATAGTGATCTTCAGTACATGCTGGATAATGTAGTAGATAGGAACTTTTTGATAAGGGGAGATTAGGGATGTGACCAAATTCCTATCAGTGAAAAAAAATTTCTTCACCTTCCTATAACTCCATTGTAGCTTTAGGGGCCAAAGGTAAGAAGAGTACCTTGGAATTTCTTGGGTGAAAAACCAAGTAGGTCACCAACTTTGGTCTAGTGCATTGGAATTCATTAAAGAATTGATCATTGGAGCTGATTCAAGCTAGGAGTGAGCATTGTCACCAACTTACATTGAATATTTTGCACTCCCTAGGGTGAATGATACTTTAAATTGATTGACAGTCTAAGACTTTCGAATTTTTCCGAATGCCGAATGATCTTACAAAGCTAGTATTTATAATATCCTAGTAGGTCATTCGGTGACAACATTTACCGGAAACTTGAAACAAAGAAAATCTATCCTTGGCTAGGACATCATGTAAGATGCCTACCATAAACAGTAAAATTGTACTTAAAAGCTGAGATTCGGGCAAGTGGGACAACCACTTGTTATCTCGTCCCTTGGAGGCTAGGCCATACGGGGAACGAATCTGACCTTACAAAATAAAGTGAAATAATTTGTACCATACGGTCGGAAAACATATACAAGAACAATTAATTTCATTCTAGAATATATATATATATATCCAATACATATAACATTTTTCATCAATGCACATGTATAGAAAAACTACTTTCAGTTGATACTAGAGCACGTGCTTGTACCCAAACAATTTGTAACATTTGCAAACCACAACTAACATAAGCAGCTCAATTTTTAGTTCAGTATTGGAAGTTCTAAAACATATTTAATCCAAAGATAATAATTTGTTGGACACTTCACTCAAAACAATTCTAATGGAATTCCATTTTCAATAATCCGTTCATGATCGGATTTTGACATTTTCCATTTCTTAATTTTCGATTTTTTCTTTCATTGAACTTCTATCAACTTTATGCGTGCTGCACACACCAAGTGACTACATTGACAACTTATGGAATTAGGTTCATAGTCTTCAAAGTAAAAAAAGTCTCCACTTTGAAGAGTTTGTCTAAAAAAATAACCTTTCAGTACAATAGACCCTCTGTCACACTGAAATCTGTGATCATTATAGCCTTGTAATAATTTCATTTTTCGTTCAGTGCAACGCATCAAATAATACTTCACATTTTCATCGTTATCAATAGGTGCAATTACAGCAAAAACATCTCCTCCACAATAAAATGAATTTAACATTTAATTATGCATATTTAGATTTATTTCTAGATCTTTAAATCATTAGAAAGTAATTCAAATGTTACCTTCTCTAACAAGATCAGAAAATCGATCACCATCGGATGATATTGTAGTTTCCTCTGATTTCATTTCTTCAAACATTGCAATAAACATTTTTCTCTTTGTATTTAGCTTTGTATGTTTCCAATCGTTCACAGACATTTTGTTTTCACAAACGTCATTGGATTTTGTGTTGTCTATGAAAACATCACAAAAATAAGAATATTTTCTTTTATCCAATGCAAACACATTTCTAGACAACTTTGTTTGAATTGAATGCAATTTTCGAGTCCCTTTTATTGTTTCAACGTCATTTCCAATTGATCTATCTACATCTTCGATTCCAATATGCCAGAAAAACCTTTATATGGAAAATTAGAAAAAGAATTTGTAAATATGATATCAAAATACAATTAAAAATAATCGTTGCATGATAAATGTACAATGTTTAAAATTAGATTTCCAATATAAATTAAATTTAATGTACCTTCGCACTTCTCTTGATGGGTTTTTCTCATGGCTTAGAGCAGCGATGCACCATTGAACAACTTCTTCAGCATTCACAAGTCAGTGTGCAGAGTGGTTCATCTTATATCTTCGAAGTACTCGTTTTATGCATGCTTGTGCACCGTCATGTTCTCCTTTTCCGTGGGCAGTCTCAAAGAAATTCCAACAATGTTTAATGCATGTTTTCTTATGAAAACAACACAACCAAAAGAATGATCGTGCAGATTTGAATTGACCTGCGCATTCGTCTGACCATATCCAATGTTCATTGAATGTTACTCCACGATTTTTCAATGAATCATAAATTCTTCCAAAATAATGTTGTACAAAACATGTATCATGTGTACGATCATCACTGATATAAAAGTGTTATTCTTTAATGATATGTCTGTTAGCACTCAAATCTACCTCAGGCTGAAATGAAGTAAACTCAAGGCTACATCAAACCACGCTCAGCCTCGTAGCTAGCCCTACGAGGACAGGAGAGGGCTCTCTCTGTCAATCTCGAGAAAATGAGCAATAGGATGTGAGATGACTTACAATAAGAACTGATTTTAGGCTAGTAAAGAGATAGGTATGTTTGATTTTTGGTTTTTTGGGTTTTTGCTGGAGTAATGGGAAAACAAATTTTGGGTTCGGGGATAAGGTCAGACCTTTGCAGAGTTCAAGCTGGGGTGAGGTAGGTGATGATCTTGATGCTTTGAATTGGATATATGGATAGATTAGACCGACGAGGAGCTGAAGAGGGCAAAGAAGGACTTGGATCCTCTCCAAACAGCTGAAAACATATAGAACTAACTGAATTCAAAGGCTAAGCATTGTAAACAATGGATTCAACCTTATTCACTCATCCAATTTAGTTCAGAAGCATAATGAAAGGATGGCATACATTAAACATGAAGAAACTTACAGTAAACAAAGAAGAAACACCATCAAGAACAGAACACCACAAGGATCCCAACAAGTGACGCAAAACCCCTGATCTTTCCTTAGCCAAAATATGAAAAATATGTACAATGGTATCAAAAGTATCCCAAGAGTCCAACCTGTAGAATGCCTCAGAAATTACAATATATAGATCACTCTAACACCTTTCCCCACCTCTAGGGGTCGAATTCCCTCTTCAGGGATTAGTTTCAACCAATTCTAATCATGGAACTACAATCTAGGTAGCTAACAACTTGCCTCTAAAAGAGTGGAAACTGATCCATTACATGATTTTTTACCCTTTTGAGAGTGAATCTTCTAGAATAGATAAAAATAAGCCAAAGTTACATGTCAAATATGAATTTACATCATAAAAACCCAAAAATTCCATCCACAAGCAAAACTGGTCCATACTAGGCGAAAATCTGAGCTGGCAGTTGAATACTCAGCAAAAAATTTAAGTGGGTCGCTTTTGAGCCGAGTGGGTCGCCCATGTTCCAGCCTGATTTTGAGGTACTTCCCGGCATCCAAATTTAGCTCATGATAGCTCGTTGGAAATCCCTGGATGTCTACTTTCCAACCCAGGTGGAATTTTTGAATTTGAAGCTCATTTGACCCTCCAAAACCTCATTCTCCCAGAGGTACTTCCTGCTGGTACAAAAGGTGGCAACAAGGTGGTTTTCATAGTGTTTTTGAGTCCTTTGACCATCCAGATTTTGATGAAATGCTTAGTTGATTTCTGAGGATGCATAACTAACCATGAAAAATCCAAAAATGCAAAAATTTCCTCCAGCAAGTGTCCCAAAAAAAAGTGAGCGCATGGGTGCGCTACCCGCTTAACTGAAAAACCTGTTTTTTGACCCAAAAATTTGAAAATGACAAAATTTTCTCCGAATTTGCCCAAATTCGGAGAGGAGGTCCTCCATCATGTTTCTTGCCCAGTCAATGAAGCCTCGGCCAAAATCCGAAGTGGATTAGGCCTTTTCCGCCGACTTAGTGCTTTGCACAACCTCCTTTTCATGATCTTCATTCTCGCTTTGCAGACATGCATGCGAGCCCAATAATGTCCTTTCATGTGACGAAGCATGTCTTTGTCTCTATCATTATCCTGTGAATGTACCTACGCTGATGAAGAAGGCTAGACCCCTTCCACGCCATGTGGAGATAGTACTCGCGCTGCTGATGAAGTCAACGAGACCCCTTCCACCCCGGGTGGAGATAGTACTCGTCATGATGCTATAAACAAAGCTCCGTGGCCTCTCTGATATGTTACCACTACTGGTGCACTGATATGCTCCATCTCAGTACATCAACCTCAACGATTGAGTCACTGTCCGACTCCTGCTCATACTCTGACTTCTGTCTCTGACATGGCTTTGAACAAGATATTGGCACTATGTATACTGATATGAAAACAGTGCAAACAAAGTTATGATGTGTGTTTCAACACCCAACAAATATCCCCGCCGTCAAAACACCATAATGAAACAAACAATGATAATATCTCTGTTTTAAGTGGATTGGAAAAGAGGCACAGTCTCTGTTTTAAATGCAAGCGAAACTTGATCAAAGGGAGCAGGCAACCTTCAGAATTTTGAGCAAATCTTGTCCAAGGGAGCACAGCATCATATGAATGTGTTTGTCTATGAGTAATAACAACAAAGTTATAAGTGTCAATGGGCAGGGAAACAGAGTCATGAGAATGTTTTTATCATTGGGCAGTGAGACACAATATAACCATAGTCACCATGGAACAAAAGTCTTGAACATGGTAAAGTAATAGCAATGGCCATAATGGTATAATGGGTATGAGAATAATATGGTTTTGATAATATATGCAAGGCTGGATATATCACTGATATAAGATAGGATACAAACTCATACAACCATCCATATTCATTTTAAAACCCTGAAGAACGATATTACCATGACTGTAGGGTTTAAATCCTCCATTTCAAGTGTTTGAAATCATCAATGATGCCACCAACGCATTTAAAAACATTAAGCAATTGCTAAAAACCTGTTTGAAGGCCGTTGGGGGCGATCCCAAACAAGACTGGGTGCTCAAAATGATTTTTAGGACCTCTGTTGACGAGTGGGTCGCTCACCTCTGAGTGGGTCGCTCCCATTCATTTTTACACTGGCTGAAATGCTCAAGTGGGTCGCTCCCCTCAAGTGGGTCGCTCTTCCCTCTTGCCACATAGTGCATTTTGCGGGAAGCTTTTCGAGGCCTTCCCGGTGTCCAAATCGGGCATGTGATAGCTCGTTGGAAAGCTACTGGAGTCTACTTTCCAACACAAGTGGAATTATGCAATTTGGATTCCATTTACCCTATAAAAAACCAAATCTCCCAACACTAGTCAAAATGAGCAGAATGAGGCTGCCTCAAGGCAGAGCGCTGTTGCAGTCAACTTTTGAAGGTCTTCCTCAACTCCAAATTGAGCTCATGATAGCTCATTGAAAATATATTTTTTTCTAGTTATGATTTGACTCATCATGCAAGTCATTTGGCCAACCATGCTAGGATAAAACTTGATTTTCCCAAGGTCACTTCAGAGGTGCATTCAATTCTCCTGAGGCAACGGTATTTTTGAAATTTCTCTAAAAACATGATACCTGTGTAAAAAGTGAAGGATTTTTTTCTTCCTTGGCATGTTGTGGACAAAAACCTCTCTCAGTTTTCCCAAATTCATCTTTTATTGCTCTGAAACATCTTTTGAGTGAAACTTATCCCGATGTGTGAAACAATGGATTTTGTCGAAATGAAGCGAAATGAAGGGGATAAGGGGCTTCTAAATTCTTGGGGAAATTTTGGGAAGTAGGGAGGGATGTTAGGAAGCAGGGGGAAGTGGAATCACAGAGATTGAGTGAGGGGAAGGGGTCCAAAAGGGAAAAACACAGGCCTAGCCTAGAAAATTGCCAAGTTGTGGCTAGAAACTAGGGTTTGTGCAAAAATGAGGAATTTGGGGGATATCAGTGATGGGAAGTGTTTAATAAGGTATATTAAGGATAGGGGAAGGTGTGTGAACATCAGGATACAAGTCTTTTTGATGATTTGACCATCCAAGAGAAATTACCTCCAAAACCCTAGGAGAGGGAAATGGACCTTACCTAGGCACAACTGAAGCATGAACAAGGCGTAAAATGACTCAATGGAACTTGACATGATGATGAAAACTCTCTGAATGATGGTACACTCAGCTGAATGGTGACATGGACTGACACTTGGACAACTTTGGAAGGAATGAAAGCAAACCCTAGACCTAATGCCTAGTGACCAAATTTTGCTCGAAGACTCTTTGAAATGACAACATTTGACCTTGACACTTTAAAATCACTTTGAAAGAGCATGTTTGATCACTGGAGGAAGGCTGCAAAGGCTGACTCTAATAATGTCGATTTTCACTCGTGCTTTCTATATGATCGAAATTTTGTTCAGCATGTCTATATAGAATATGGTCGAGCATGGAGACTTGGTCAGAATGATAATATTCACTTTGAATTTTTTTTTTGTGGAACAAATGTGTAGTTTTCTGCAAAATCAATCACTGAAAAAATGGTCCTTGGTGGAAAAAATTCACAAGATTTTTTGAATTGAAAGTCTTGCCATCGAGCTCTATGGGAATGCTTGGTGTATTTGTAAATTTCTTCCTCAAACTTTCTCAAAAAGTCTATCATAAAAATTTATTCTTCTCGTAATTCAATTATTTTAACACTATTTTCACCTTGAATCGATGCACTGATATATTCATATCTCTTTCGTTTCACTTTCATGTTGGACAATGATTGATCATTTATATCAATACAATATTTGTTTTGAAATTTAGTCAAATTTCCACAATCATCACATTTTTTACCACCAACACATTTCTTTTTGTAAAATAGTTCATCGCTTTCTCTTTCACATAGAATTTGAGATATGAATTCATGGATAGTGGAAGGAGGAGGTGAATCCTTCCATAATGTTCTATCGAAATCAAGGAATGTGTCATAATATAACTCAAATTCCACATGATAACGGCAACAACAAGTGTCGCGTACGGTGATAGGTTTTACATACCATGGTTTTGTTGAACAAAAGCACTGAGTGAAACTTGAATTTGACGATTCTCTTCTTTGAACTTGTTGAATAACTCTATTTGAGTGGTTTCCAAGAGATGTTTTTCATGTTCTTCGTATTGATTTCATGCTATTCTTCTTCGCATCACATGTCTTGCAGTCGGTGAAACACGTGAATTGTTCTTCCAATATTCATATATTATTTTTTAACATCTTCTCCAAGTCTATCTTTGTATGGTTGCCTACAAATAGCTCTCCAACAAGCGAGTTCATCATTTACATCTATTTGCAGTCAAAATTTTCGATGTTTGTGCAGAGTTTTTCGCGAGGTTCCCAGTGCTCGTGCCATAGATGTTATCAAACGATTCTCTTGAGTACTTGGTGAAACCATTGCCATCTGTATTCCTCTACATATATTTGAAACATCTTTATCTCTAGATCTCTTAATTGACTCTATAGCACTACTCATATTTTTTATCACCTCTTCTTTCATTTTTTTATCTTTGGTTGATTTTCAAATACCCAATAGTGTCATCGCTTCTTTTAATTTCCTTGATGATAAGAGACCTTTCAACATTTGAGCCTGAACTGTCACTCGCTCATTTAAGAAATACTTTTCAAAAATGCGGTTGACACGATATCGTATAACATGGTTAGGTTTTTTATCTCTATCTGTGTGAGTGTCAACATTTTCTAACATCTCATTATCGATAGTGATTTCATCTGTACATATTCGAAACAATAGTACATATTCAATAAATCACTAAATTAATAAATATGTCAATAAATATTAGGAAAATTTTAAATATATCAATAGATCATAATATTTACATTTACATACCTGCTTCAATTTCTGCTTGAGGTTGATTTTCTTCTTCAATATTTTGAGGAGTATCGCTGTCTGTTTAAATTAAACAAAATATTTTTCAAACTAGTTCATCAAATAAAAATTAAGCTTTACATTTTACATTAGGGAAATTTTAAATATATCAATAAATCATAATATTTACATTTACATACCTACTTCAATTTCTGCTTGAGGTTGATTTTCTTCTTCAATATTCTGAGAAATATCTCTGTCTGTTTACATTAAACAAAATATTTTTCAAACTAGTTCATCAAATAAAAATTAAGCTTCACATTTTACATTATGAAAAATTTAAATATATATCAATAGATCATAATATTTACATTTACATACTTGCTTCAATTTTTTCTTGAGGTTGATTTTCCTCTTCAATATTTGAGAGGGCTTCTAACTTTCTTTTGCAAGATTGTCTCGTCTCTTCTCTACGTTCTTCAGGGTCTCTTTTTCGATCATATTTTCTCGCACAATTTCTTCGATTTCCCATGATAATAGGGTATGAAGTTCAAAAAATTTCCTTCAAAAAATTAGACAATAACTCAATTACAAAAAATATCACAAAAGATTTAATTTTAAAAAATTCAGTGTAAATTTTTTGTAAAAAAAACATATTCCAATCCAAAACACACGAGAGAAAAATGTCTTATAAAAATGAAACGAAGCTCAAAAGATTTACTTCAACTCAAAACACGTACATACCTCCAAGAAATGTCTTTTGAATGTACGTCCAAGAAAATTTTTACAATTTTTTCCAAAATCACGCCGCCTCTAAGAAATGTCTTCCAAACAAAAAAATTCTTTAAACCCAAAATTGTAAAATCAATTTTCTTCCAAGAAATGCTCTTAAACCCAAATTTTGAAGAAAATTTTTTGAACTCAAACCAAAATCTTTGTAAAATGAGATGAAGTGTGTGAAAATTGTGAATCATTTCGCGGAAATTTATATTGACGCGAAATGTGTTTTAGTAGGGGGCTCCGCAAAACTTTCCGGTCGACGGAGAGTTATACAATAGTTCGGTCGAACTATTAAAATGTTAGATTTAATGAGCCTTAAACAGAAAACATAGTTTGGTCGAACTTTGACTAAAAGTTTGGCCGAACTAACACGTCACCAATCATGCAAAAACCAAGCTCTGAAAATGGTTCTGCAACTTTGGACTGATTAAAATCCATAAAATACTGTTAATTAACTGTCGGAACCAAGACAAGCATTTTCAGAATTGAATCTACTTTCAGGAAATATAACTTTTATGGAATTTCATAAACATATATTAATTTAATTATTTTTTAATAAAATGGGTGCAAACAATTTGTGAGGGTCATTGTGATTCAGGGAAATCAAAATTTTTTATCACCCAAAATACATTGTAAAAAAAACTGAAAAAATTATGGGGCATTACATTGGTCCGTCGTCTCTAATGGGTAGCTTTTAGATTTTTAGTTCATAACCTATATGTTAAGAAATTTCTTGCGACGCGAAATATATTCAAAATACGCAGTTTTTCATATTGGACCAGTTCAAAAAATTCTAGTAATTATGATATGCACCCATTGGCTTTGTAAATATGACGAAAACAAAGTAGACTCTGTCTATATTGTTGTAACACATTTTGTTTTTTCAAAAACACAAATTTTCAATGAATACAACATTGCGTCATAACATGACTTCTTATGAATCCTTTGATTGTTAAGAAACACACACTCAAAGAAACGCTAAGTTGACATATCAAATCTGCATAAAAAAAATTTCAAAAAATAAGTAATAGAAAGCTAACAAAATTTCTCACAACTTTTATTTTTATCGCAAAATGAAATTCTACACAGAAAAATTGTTATAGTTTGTAGAAAGTTGAAGAACTGAAAAAAATGAAATTTTTTTCTCAAAAAAGGGCAAAAAGTGTAACACAGCTTCACATTTTCACCCTAGTCTTAGGAGAATGTGCTTTTCACTAGGAAAATGGACACCAAGTAGAAAAATAAAGGTAGTTTTGGAAACTAGATAGGCTAGTATTTCCAATGAGCTATCATGGATTTCATTTGGAGACCGGGGAGACCTCCAAATCTCAGCTGCAAAATGACCAATTTTTCTAGATTTGGTGTTGCACCCTTGGCCTGGCACTACGCCCTTAAACCTCGATGCCGTGCCCTTGCCAAAAAGTCAGCAAAACACACTTGGAGATATTCTTAAAGTTATTGAGAAGCCTCAAAGTCAATTTTTTGCCAAAATTAGTTGAGGAGTTATTGTTAGGAGTATTTTTTGCATTTCTTAAGTCAGGATATTTGTGCCTTGGGCCTTGCATGGTCTCATAGGACAAAAATGACATTTATGAGTAATTAATGGCTTCTAAAACCCTAGCTAGGGGTTTTACCCTCATTTGCAAGTTCAATACTACATGGAGGCCTCATTTTAATTGTTTCTTGATTATGGAGTTGAATATTACATGAGCTTTGAGTTGTGAAGAAATTGGTCCGGGAGTGTTGTGATTGCCTTGGATTGAGCATCAATGAAGTAGGCATATTCATGGGATTCATGAACCCAGTTGATGGTGATGTTCTCCTAATTCAGTATTTCTTTCCTTCAGTTTTCATATTGTTTCATACTTTCTCTGATAATAGGACGCAAATCTTAGAGTTGGATGTGCTATCTTGGCACCCTCCTTCTATCTGCATCCTTTTATCTCTATGTTTTCTTCTTTGAAGTTTAATTAAATAATTCTTAAATTATCTTTATTTTCACTGAAATGCTCTCTTAATTTCTCTTTTTCTGAAGGTAATATTCAGAGAATTCTTAAATGCTCTCTAGGATTACTTGATTGTTGTTTTGAGGTTTGTCTAGTGAAGTCTAGTTGAAGAATCCTTTATTTCTCTTTAGTTTTACTATGTTGTGTTCTAGAATGTTTAAGGATCCTTTATTTCCCTTCAAACCTACTGCATTCATAACTTCATGTTCATTTCACACTCACTAAACCTATTTAGATCCATTTGGCCTTGTTAACTTTCCCTATGAAACACCCTTGATTCATTGTTGTCCTTTTTAATTCTTTTACAGACTCCATAGCCCAATGGATTGATTTTATCTTAATTTATCTATTCTTCTTTACAACCTACCCAACCAAAAAAAACAAACAAACAAAACCTATCCTTATAAATAGCCTAAAATCAAAACCCTAAAAACAAACAAGTTACATCTTTCATAGAAATATAGAGAGAGCCCTCTCTGAGTCCACGAACGCTAAGTCCTAGGGCTCCAAATATTGGTTTGATGTTACCCTTGTTCAATTTGGTCTTGCTAATCTGAAAAATTACAGGGACCTAACAGTAACGAATGACCCCATCCTTCATCACCCATATTGGCGTCCAATTCCCACCAGAATCTGTGGCGATTGTCCCAAGTATGAAGACAAGTAAGAAGAAGACCCCAAGCTCATGTTATGACGTACCATCTTTTTTTCTCCTCTAACTCTTGGGTTGAAGATTCAATTTGACTACATCTTTTCCAAAGGAGTCTCACTCGTGCTGCTGCAAAGTGGTAGATTTAACTCCCCCATGGCATCTTTCAATATTTGAAGTCTCTTGCCATGGCCTTTCTCACTCACTTCAAATTACGAGTTTATTATGAAACTGGGATGCACCTCCTAACATCTTTGAAACAATATCGGGCCACTCATATCTCCAATCATATTCATGAATGGAGGTGGCACCATCGCTTGATCAAGTTTGAGTTTCATGATCAACTTCCGACTGATTCATTCACTACCTCTTTTATTGGTATGATTGTTGATGAAATTGCTATGGGGGCATGTGTTACTAAGGAACATGCCATTGCTCATGCCTAATACCTCGATCTGATGTATTCTCAATCACGCTATATGAACTCTTGCGAGATGCTCTGTGACGTGGAACTACCTACTGCCAAAGCACTAGCGACACCATATGTTGAAGGTATCACTGGTTCAATGTATTAGAATTCTAGTAAGTCTTCACCCAACCCTGCGAAGTAGAAACCCACTTCTTCCACTTATACTGGTTCTAGCCTCCTCCTCATCCTTGAAAGACTGTGGAAGGGTAAAGCTAAAGCCAAAGCTGAGGTGAGTCTACTGCTCAAAGGCACTCAAGGAGGCCATCCACACTGGGTATCCAATCAAATTCCAATTCGAAGGGTATATGATTATGTTATAAACAACCAAAGTATTGTATTTTATTTTATATTTACACGAAAATAAAAAAGGCTAATTTGATTTTTTTAATAAAATTTTGATTTTAATTCTAGGTAAAACCACGATGACGCTCAGTGAACGAGGCTAGCAGTGAGAAGACAAGAGGATATGCTTCGCCATCTCCCAAAATATTTAGTTAGAGAGTGTTTGCTAAGAATGTCATACAAATCACACTCGAAAATTAAGGCTGTGTGCAGAGAATGGAGAGACATAGTGAAGAACCCAGAGTTTTACCAGTAGTGGAGGAGCAATAGAACAACACAGCAGTTTATTTGCATGATTCAGAGGAGCTGAGTGTTGGTACTGGACCCTCTTACCTGTAGTTGGGTAACACTACCTCGCATTCCTTCTTCATGTCAACAGGAACCTAGTTCTCATGGGAAGATTCCATCGACGCACATGGAAAACCATGAATACAGTTTACATCTTCAATTTCATGTCTGCGAAGTGGCGACGTGGAGCTGCAATGCCCACCATGAGGCACAGGTTCACCTGCTCTGTGCGTTCATCCACTGGGTGTATCTACGTTCTGGGAGGGAAAGAACAACGAAGCATTTCACTGGCATCGACCATGTTGTATAATGTGAAAGAGGCAATCTGGGAAACTCTGCCTGCCATGACCCATCAACTAGGCAACTGTCATGGCTATTTTTTGAATGAAAAATTATTTGTTTTCGTAGGTAATGACAACAATGACATCAGTGCAGAAATTTTTGAGGGAAATACGGGGCTCTGGACAACGGTGGGTGATGTGTGGACAGTGGGGCAGTTAAATATTATCAGTGAGAGGCAACTTATGAATTATGAAGCAGACATAAACGAGTGGGTTATTGAAAGAACTTTTCCTGAGAATGCTCCACATAAATTATTGCGCACCACATAACATATGGTATTCATCAGGATCTAAGAAGGGCATAGAGAGATATCAAATAGCTTGTGATACAAAGAAATTTGAACCTTTTTGAGGCTTGGTGGATCCAAAGTTAAAATGGATTTACATTGGTTAAAATGGATTTACATTGGTCACATTTTGTAAGCCTAGATGATGCTTTAGAAGTGGGTATGTTTTTTATTGTATACATTCCTAGGTGAGGCTTGTGGACATTCTAGATTGTGTGAGTTTAAGATCACTTTTATATAAATCGTTTTTTCTTTATAAGTATATCAATATGTATTTGGTAAGTGAACATGCATACCCCTAAATTAATAAAGTCTTGATTACTATCTTTTTGTTATCATTATTTGGTTAAATATTTGATCAATGCTTCAAATTAAGTTAGAATAAATTAAATAGTAGAAATTAAATTAAATAAAAATATTAATGTAATGTAAACATTTTAACTTGATAAAAAAAATAAAAAAATAAAAAAATGGAAGGTATTGATCCATCTTATTAAGTGATAGTATTCATGTGCAAATGACATAAAAATAAAATTTTAAAAATAATTTTACACAAAAATATTCATGTAATGTTGATATTAGCATATGAAGAGATTTCATCCCTGAATTCCCTTAGTACATTAGTATCTAACATGAATCTATGGTGGTATATATTAATTTAATATACTAAAAAGTTAATATTAATAAAATATTATGTTTAATAAAGCTCATATACTAATTTTAATTAAAATATTTCTTCATATAATTACTATTAGTAATTGGTTCTCAAGTCCCACTACCACAATTAGTTGAGGATCGGCCTCGTTAGTAAGGCAACCCACAATCAAACCTCAAGAAGGTTGTTGCGTCTATGCTAGAGAGAGAATACAAAGTAAAATCCAATGATCTTAGGGAACGTGTGACCCAGGAGCCTAAATAAACACACATCACATTATAACTAAAAAAAATCTCATTAGTAATGAGTTACTATAATTATTAAAGTTATTATATATTAATATATTTATTTTAGATTTAATTTATATTAATTTTGCATATTGATAAATTATGTGTTTAATAGAACTCATATAATACTCTTATTTAATATATTTATTTACAAACCCTGTATATCTCACGCGCTAGTGGTTGGAAATTGAAGTTTAGTATTTAAAAAATACAAAAATATATTAAATTTGTAAATATATATCTTAAATGTATAAATATATGTAATCAATGTAATAATATTATGATCAATATTAATAAAATATTACAAATTTTATAAATTTTATTAACAACATTACAAATCTTAATCATAAAATCAGTATCATAATAATATGAATAATATTAATTATATGGTTTCCCGATCGGGGTGTGAGTTAGCAAATAGATAGTTGTGAGGTCCATGCAATGTGTAAGCTAAAGGAAGTAAGGGGGAGGGCACCTTACCCACAACCCTCGCATGCTTGGAATTAAAGGTAAGGTGGCAGCACACATTCCATCACTTAATAATGATGCGACAATTAATAACGAGGATACCCACCAATATGATACCTCCTTATAGGTGTTAATAGTTTTTCATTAATTGTTCTCAGATGTTTGGCTTATGGTTTCAGTTGCTAGTGTTGGTCCACTACTCCTCGATAGATAGTGGTCATTTGAGAGGAAGGCTCCACAAGTTGTTTAGCATAGGGAAACTGCTTTCTATAGTCTCATGTTCAAATTCACTCGGTATGTTACTTATCTAAATCTTCCTCGTCGCTCCTTATTCAACCCATTCTACTGTGTCACGGAATTTATGGAGAAATCTTTATAATATGGTCTCTATGAGAAATTGAAATCTAAATTGTGACATATGGAAAGCTCCCATCTCATTCTACTCTGTATTGTTTGCACTACCTTTACCTCTCTTTATTACTTTTAGTGTCTTTCTATGTTGCATGGGCATGTACTACATTTCTCTCTCTTTGATTTCTATGTAGGTTGCATGCTTGTTTATCTATGCTCGATGTATACTATATTTTATATCTCTCATAGTTTGAAGAAATTGAAATTTATTGTGTTTGGCTCCTCTTGTCTTACCTATGTGTCTGGTTGGAAATGAGCTTTGGGAGTCTAGCAATCTTGAATTGTTCCTTAGGTTGAAGACCCATATTTTTTTACCTTTGTATTGAGTCTCAAATGCGCTTGGGAAACCTTGGTAGGTTGTTCCATGGCATGGGTAACACACACATCACATTCTCAAGGTCATTGTTTAGTTCATCCCTAATGTTATCTCTTCAATGCCTCTATGTTGTGATATTGTACCATGTATTTATAGTCACTGTAACTTTTTAGACCCCATGTGGTTAGGTAGTTCCACATTCATGTTTTTTGCAACTCATATAAGGGTTTTTGTTGTATAATTTATTTTGTTGAGAAGCACCATGGTTCACCCTTCCTTGAGTTATAACACTTCACGAAGAGGTGGTTGGGATTTGAGAAGGAAAGTACAGATTCTAGGAGATAATGGCAAAGCTCAGGCTCGTAGGGAAAAGGTCACAAATAAACCACTCAGCTAATCGAAGAGGAAGCCCACTCCTACTATACGGGTACCTCATATTAAGTTCGATAGATAATTTCTCCCTCAATCTGAATTAATAGGTTTAAGTGCCAAGGATTAAACTCTAGTGTATTTCTATGATTAATAGCAATATGCTTGATTGTGTATGGTTTCAATTTTTTTTAATTCTCTATGGTATATATGTTGGTTAGGCTCTTATGTTACATTTATTTAGCTTGTATACGGTTTCACGATATTTAGTATTGTAAGGAAATTTTAGACATACTCAAAATTTAATGTTTATGGATGGATTATAATGTTCTTCGGTGGCCAACAAACCTAGTTTCCCAACGGAAACGTTGAGGCCACCAAAATCCTTGAATATGGTTGTAAGTAGATTTTGTTGAAAATGAATGAAAATTTCCTACCAAGCCTACTGTAATATTCCTAAATTAGTATGCAGCTAATTGGAATATTAATTTTTCTCTAAACATGTAGTTAGATGAATAAATGGGTGGGGAGACCCATAAATATTTTTAGCAACAATAAAAAAGCCTCTTAATGGGGAAAGGGATGATATTCATAGCTGAATAAAACACCTTCATGTGTGAACAAGGCTAAATGCATGTGGAAAAATTCAAGTTTGACCAAGTCAACAAAGCGAAGTTGGAGGATGTGGAACATTAATGAAGATAACTTAGTGGGAATATGGACCTGTTTAGATAGTTATAATAAAGCCACCTTGAGTGTGGAAGAATAAATTGCATGGAGATTGAGTCAAGATTGACCAAATCCATCAACGTTGTTATGGATGAATGGTATTGATGATGGGACAATGTAGTTTTGGAGGGAGATTCATTGCATGAAGATGGAAACTGTAATGAGTGGGACCCAAGGTGAGAAGGCTCACATTTTTTATAAGGAAGAGGATGGAAGCTATATGGGGTTAGCTTATGATTATGATTTTCTGAATATATGGTGTGTTTAGACATATTTCTTTCTCTCGCTGTTTAGCTGAGATAGAGTGTTGTTTAGCACAGGGTGTTCCTGATCGGGAATCCCACCTCTTCCATTGAGTATCTCTTAGAGGAGTCTTGCACCATATTGTCCACTATCTTGCTTTATGCCAAGCTTCATAATTCTTTGATAGTGTAGATCCTATTGAAGGTTTTTCTATTTGAGTAAGCTGTAGAAAGTGGAGATTATATCTTCAGATCTAGTCCATTTCAATGCTCATTTTCAGTGGAGGAGGCTTCTACTCCATTGAGAGGATAATATTAGAATATTTGAGCTTCATTTCCATATCTTGGCTAAAGGAAAACTATATTTTGTCACCTACAAGGAAATATTGATCCAAATCTGTGTAATTTTTGAAGGAGCTGTGGTAGGGTGATTAAGTGCAGCATTTGGGGAGATGATTTTCTAAGTGTTGGGGATCTGCCCTTCACTTTGGAGATCTATTGGAGGAGATCATTTTATTTTTTATATAATATCAGATACACTTTCCATATTTGAATATTTCCACATATTTTTAGTCTTAGATCTCAGATCTACACTTTGTACATGGTGTTTTGCTGAAAACCCCAAGGGGGATTGATAAAGGAGCTTGTATGGTGCATGGATCTACTATAGATCTAAATTTTTGTACACATACCTACTCTAGATATGATGTAGAACCTATTTCTATTGCATATGTAATAAAATAATGTTGTTATGTTATTGCAGCTTTAATACATGGTTGCAATCCCTCTTTTTGCATGATTTTGGGCTATTTATGGCATGGGAGACTTGTTTAACTATGCAATAGTGACTTGTTTCTAATTCCTTTTAGATTTGGGTGCTATAGTATCATATCTAAGGAATCCATGAGCTTCATTTGATACTTATTGCATATATTTTTGAAAACTGCACTATTTATGCATGTATTGTTGAGTTTTCCCATTTGGGAATATTACAGTGGTATCAGAGCATGATATTTGGCTCAGCATGTGAGCTTCAAGCCAAGATGCTATAGAAGATGAAAGAGATAAAAAATTATGGAAGTAATGAGTTTCATCTCATCTCTTTTCAGATCTAAGAAGAACCTCACCAAGCAGGTCAAGCAAAGAAGAAGGAAGGAAAGAAGTGAAACGACATTAGGGTTTCCAAAAGAGGAAGGTCCATGTACTTCCTGTCAACAAAAAGAAGATCTGGTATTGCATAGAACTCTAAATAAACATGCTATTCCCTTTTATTATGAGGACAAGAAGCATAGATATGGAGGAAACTTAGATCATGAGATTCTAAGTGAATATCTTGTAGAATATAAGTCTCAACCTAGAGCTATCAAGAGGAATCTAACTCTTCCACAGTTCATTCAACTCAAAGAAGAAATGAGACCTTGCAACAATAAAAGAATGAAGGGAAATAGATTTCTATTTTCTACCTTTTATGGGTCATCCTCATGCACAATAAAGGCTTTGGGAAAGAATTTGGATGCATTTTTTCTGCTACATCCAGTAGTAGAGAAAGAAGCTGTTGAGATTGGAGCGTTGCACTTTTAGGGTGAAGCACACAATTGGAGGTTCAGCCATTTGAGTCATGCAAGAGTGACTACATATGAATATTTTACTGAAAGGGTGATTAAGAGGTTTGACAAGAAGAAATCATAGGGGAAGAAGCCTTCACCACCTCTTAGTGCAGGAGCGCTTGTTTCAGGAGGAATGCCACTTACAACTTTGCAAGCTGATCTTGATCTGTTGATATCTAGAGTCCCATGCACCATTCTGGAGATGCATGAAGAGGAAGAGACTTGTACCAGCACTGATGAAGCGATATAAAAGAAGCCATCATCATCAGTAGTTGGAGTAGCCATCACACCGGAAGGAGGAACCATTGTAGTAGTAAAAAATGTTCCCAAGTTGCATCAAGGTATGCACATGTTTCCATTTCCTGCTATTTCAATACATCTTGTGGAGGATGATGGGAATGTACCATTGCATGACCAAGGGTCAAAATATATTGCTGATTTGGAGCAGCAAACTTTCACTACGTTGAGAAAAATTGATTTATTCGAGGAGACAAATAGTCATCCTAGTGTATCATTATTGAGTTACACACAACCTTTCGGGTTGGAATGTAGATTCTTGGAGGATGGGATGAGTATTTTCTTGAAACATACATTGCAAAAATATGTATTCAACATTGGACATGATCTTGAGGTAGTAGTTGCACCATCATGGAGATCAACAACGTTGTCATTGAGCAGTAGTGATGAGTTGGGGATGCAACCATTGTTGGAGCATTCCAATGACCTTCCCATTTGTATAACAAAGGATAAGAAGATTGATGATGGAGGACATATTATGATGGATACCATCTCTCATGTTTGTGTTCGATCCTTCTTGATCAGCCCTACACATCATGGTGGGAGGTTTTTGCCTACCACCTATTTGGATCCTTATGGGATCAACTTGGTCATTGAGGAGATTGCATTTCAACATCCTATGAAATGCAAAGAAAAAAATCTAATTTGGGAGGATGGTATTCTCCATTGGAGGAATGCCACTTTTCAACATGATGATAGCCTCACCATGGGTTGGATGGGTGATGTTGATGAGCAAGAGGTTGGAAAACCACTTGAATATTTATGATATTGGGTAGCAGGAGGCAAGACTATGTTGGTTACTCTTGAAAGAGTTTGGTGATCCTGTGACACATTCTATTTCAAAGAGTTGGCTGGTGAATGGAATTTGGCATGGAACTTAAATCATATGGCAGCAAGGAGTTTGGGTGTATTGGGTTGTTGTGATATCTTTCATATCAACTATTATGATACTGATCCATGATTTTTATGATGATGGTGTGGGAAGGAAACTAGAGCTGTTGTTGCTTTGGTTTTTATGGACAAAGTATGGGTTGATTTTCTCTCATACTTTGCATGATGTTGCAGGAGTAGGGGGTTGCACTATCATGGTGCAAAGGGGCTACACCTTAGCTTTGGAGGATCAGGAGATACTTCCACTTTGGAATAAATATCCCACACATAGCAGCAATATGAAGGATGGCTTTGACATGGGGGATGTTGAAGGATGGAGCTATGAGATGACAGGAGCTTTATTTCCAAGGTCAACAACGCTATCACTTGGGAGCTTGGGTTTGTTAATGGAGTGTTCTCGGGATCGATTCACATGTAATGCAATTGATGGGCATGGAGGAGCTGAGAGTGATGGAGTAGATGGTGTAGTGGATGGAGACATATATTACCATGATATGATCTTCTTTACTTCGATTCTCAAGCATAAGAAGAGAGATCTACATGCAACACTAGTGGGCTTTCTTTCCATACACTTTGATGCATATCATTCCTTAATGGAGGGTTTCACCTGGGAGGGCATCCAACAGGATGTGTATAAGCATATGGAGGGATGCATAGCCTAGAAGATGATGGAGAGATTTTCAAAACCATTTCCCTACCCATTTAGAGTGAGGGAGAACTTTTTGTTGAGCCATTTTAGCTCAATGACCAAGGTACATGGTAGAGGATGTACATTGATGCAGTACGATTTGTACTATTTTACATTTTGTGATCAGCATATTGTACCAAGGAGGTTGATTCCTTCCTGTATATGGTATTATGATGTACTTGAGGCCATTTTTAGCACTTATGTTGGCCATTTTATTTGTGGGTTGTGGGGAATGCCACATGATTTTTTGTGTGCACCATTGGCACCAAGTTTTACTTTCATGATCCCATCTTGTAGGATGATTGTGGCATCAAAAAAGTGGTTGAAAAGGCACTTGTTACACTTTATTTTTAGGCAGGCTAGGGATGCAGTGCATTGGTTCTACATGTGGAACTATGATCCACCTCCTGGTTGTCATGTGGCAACTTGTTTTTATTTATTTTTGCTTCCATGTATTGATGATGTTCTTGTTCTTATGGGAAGCTTTGTTGGGAGGATGGCACTAGAGTTGGAGGTGCCCATTGGGAGTATGATTCTCCATACTTCATATGTTGCATGTTTTAGGAGAAACAATGGGAAAGCCATGATTGCCACACTACACCTCTTGTCTTCATGTGGGAGGAGCCATTTGGAGAACTTGAGTTCTTGGGAGAGGCACTTCATGGATGATTTGATTGGTGGGGTAACTTGGGTCATTCTTGGAGACCGTAATATTTCAGCCCGAGATCAGTATCAGCCCCATATATATCATAAGTGGAGAGAGAAACAATGTGGGATGGAAATTTTAGTCCCACATATTCAGCTATGCAGCCCACCTTCTTTGCAGGAGCCTAAGGAGGAAGAGATGTTTCCGGAATTAGCATGTTGGAGGGTGGCTCACTTTTTATGGATGATAGCTTGGCGATGGAGGCTTCACATGGGGATGATGATTACCAATATTTTTCTGATTTCATGCCTCAAGAAGGCCTCTAGACCATATATAGTTGTTTGCATGGATATCCCACTTTTGCATGATGAGAGTCATTTGGGTTTTTCACCAAAGGCATACTTTTGCACATCAGAGGAAAAAATTGAGGACACATTAATGAGAAAGAATCTTGTCCTTTGGAGGAACTCATCACTTTAGGATGCTACATGAGGAAGAGGAGAGGCTTTTTAGTTCTATCCTTGCAATTGCTTGAGGATAAGCAACATTTGGGAGGGAAGGACTGTAATATTCCTAAATTAGCATGCAGCTAATTGGAATATTATTTTTTCTCTAAACACACAGTTAGATGAAGAAATGGGTAGGGAGACCCATAAATATTTTTAGCAGCAATTAAAAACCCTCTTAATGGGGAAAGGGATAATATTCATAGTTGAATAAAAGACCTTCGTGTGTGAACAAGGCTAAATGCATGTGGACAAAGTCAATTTTGACCAAGCCAAAAAAGCTAAGTTGGAGGATGTGGAACATTAATGAAGATAACTCAGTGGGAATATGGACCTGTTTAGATAGTTAGAATAAATCCACCTTGAGTTTGGAAGAAGAAATTGCATGGAGATCTAGTCAAGATTGATCAAATCCATCAACATTGTTATGGAGGAGTCATATTGATGATGGGACAACATAGTTTTGGAGGGAGATTCATTGCATCAAGATGGAAACCCTAATGAGTGGGACCCAAGGTGAGAAGGCTCACATTGTTTATAAGGAAGATGATGGAAGCCAAATGGGGTTAGGTTATGATTATGATTTTCTGAATATATGGTCTGTTTAGACATATTTCTTTCTTTGGCTCTTTAGCTGAGATAGAGTGTTGTTTAGCACAGGGTGCTACTAATCAGGAATCCCACCTCTTCCATTGAGTAGCTCTTGGAGGAGTATTTCACCATATTTTACACTATCTGGCTTGAGGGAAAGCTTCATCTTCCATTGACAACACATATCCTATTGAAAGTTTGTCTGTTTCAGTAAGCTGGAACAAGTGGAGATTAGATCTTCAGATCTAGTCCATTTAAGTGCTCATTTTCAGTGGAGGAGGCTTATACTCCATTGAGAGGATAATATTGGAAGAGTTGAGCTTCATTTCCATATATTGGCTATAGGCCAATTGTATTTTTTCCCGTACAGTGCAGTATTGATCTAGATCTGCATAATTTCTGAAGGATTTGTTGCAAGGTGATTCAGTGCACCATTTGGAGAGTTGATTTTCTGAGTGTTGGGGATCTGCCCTTCACTTTGGAGATCTATTGGAGGAGATCATTTTATTGTTTATAAAAGATCAGATCCACTTTCTAGATCTGAATATTTCCATAGATTTGCAGTCTTAGATCTCATATCTACACTCTGTACATGATGATTTGCTGAAAACCCTAAGGGGGATTGATAAAGGAGCTTGTATGTTGCATGGATATGCTATAGATCTAACTTATTATCCAAATACCTACTCTAGATCTGATGTACAACCTACTTCTATTGCAAAGGTAATAAAATAATGTTGTCATGGTATTCCATCTTTAATACATGGTTGCAACCCCTCTTTTTGCATGATTTTGGGCTATTTATGGCATGGGAGACCTGTTTAACTATGTAGCAGTGATTTGTTTCTTATTTTTTTTTATATTTTGGTGCTATAATATCATATCTAAGGAATCCATGAGTGTGTTTGATAGTTATTGCATATATTTCTGAAAATTACGTTATTTATGCATGTATTGCTGAGATTTCCCATTTGAGAATATTACACCTACAAAAAAACAAATTAATTATATGGTTAATAAAGTTAATATTAAAAATAATAAATAACATCAACATTCTAAAAATTAATAATAATATTATTATTAAAAAGAATTAATAATATGTATGTAAATAATCATATTGATATTGCCAGCCCACATTGTATAACTTAATTGATAATTGTCATAATATGAAGTGTTATGTAAACAGTAAGACTCAAGGATCATATGGTTGCACGATATTAATATTGTTAGTATATTAATATTGTTAGCTCATATTGTATAATTTAATTGATAATTGCCATAATATAAAGTGTTATGTAAACAATAATATTAAAGCATCATATGGTTGCACGATATAAATATTATTAGTACTAATATATTATTATTTATACAAATATAACTTTAAAAAATAATTTTAACGTTCAAATTATTATTAACCTAGTTAATGTGTATACCTATAAATACATCATAAAAACTAAGCGTGTCTTTAAGTAATTAGATAGAGAAAAAGGTAATTTTGATGTGAATTCACTTGCATCTCGCCTTGAGAGTGCTTCACTATAATTCACTATAATATTGTTGTTATAATTCCATGATGTATCTAGTCTTAGAGATTTTCTAATATATAAATTATGATTGTAGTTTAAAAAATTAAAGAGAACAAGTAATAATATTTGTTACACCAATTTTTGGTCATATAATGAGTTACTATTAGATGGACCAAAGTACACCATGCAAGACCATTTTTACCCTAATAAAAATGCTTTCACTATGAAAAATAACTTAGTAATCCATAATCTATTAAGTTGTTTATCATCTAAATAGGAAACTCCATGAGAAATAATTGAATAATTCCTTATTAGTTTGATTTTCCTCGAGGGATAATTAATTAAACCACATTTTAATTAATATTCCTAGTCATATTTAACCCAAAACAAGAAACTTAATTAGATAAATCATTATTATCTTATTATTTTCTAGGAATAATTATTTAAAACATTGTTCAAATAATATTCCTTATTAAATTTGACTAAATCATTTATAAATAATTGAATAAATAACTAATTATTTAATTATTACTCAACCACAATCTTAAAATAATAAATAAATCATTTATTTATTTATTATTTACAAATAAATGGATTTGAACAAATTCAAATTCCTTTTCCCTCCAGCAAAAATAATAAAATATTCCATAAAAGTTAGATCTAGATTTTGTTAATAATATTTCAATTATGCACCAAATCTAGACTAACTCAATATTTTGTTATAAATAGAATGAATTTCCATTCATTAACTACCTTTTGTTGCTTAAATATCACTGTGGATCGATACTTTTGGTCTCACTTTGATCCTCCATCATTGTCATATTTTTCTACTTTTTTCTTGTGAGCTCCCTTTGAGTTCCATTTTTTGTTTGGGTTTTCTACACCATCAAGAGAGAGAGATATTAGATCTAAAGCACTGAGGACATATAAGAACCCATCCCATTGAGGGGGATTCATAAAAACACTATGTTCCCCTCCCAGGTGTCATAATACAAAAAAATTTCAAAAATTCTTGTCTTGTTCATTGGATGCTTGGAGCAACTCTTGCTTATTATTTGTTGTTTAATGTCTTTAACTGCATAGATCTGGATTTATATATCATTTATTTTGATCACTAACTATAGATCTAAGGAAATTGACAGCCATATTTGATGTGGATATTTTTTATGCAGAGATAAAGTGAACTTTTTTCAGACGCTTGTGATTAAAACTCATACTAACAACTAGTGACTCCACAAGGATTTATAATTATGATCACTGTCATTTTTTAGATCCCTGCATGACCAACTAATTCAATCCCTAGGATTTTTCTTTATCTTCTAATTTTTCACTTCTTGATTTTTTTTTTAACCTTTAAAACCCTAAAACAATAAAAACTATTACTTCCGTGTGTTTCTCGGCCTATTGCGAAGGTGACAGGCATCAACTGTAGCTGAGATGACACTTTTTGTCTGAAATCTACTCCCAAGATAGCCAAAAGTTCACGTCACACTATTTTTTCCGAAACGTGCAACCTCAACCTTCAGGATGAAGAAAACAACCTGAATCTTGCAACCTCTGCTGAAAACAAGTCATAACTTGCGATATGTACTTTTTGCGGGAGTTTTTCTGTGGTTTTTCTACGTTTGTCTGGGCTACTGTTCAGGGTTTTCTAACCTCCTTCTCCACCAATATTGGACCTATACTTGCTTCATTTTACTCTTAAAAGTACGAACCGAGCCCCCTAGGGCTTCAGTATGCTTCCACCTTTTTCGGAAGAGTTTAACTGAAGTAGGCCTCCTGAGATTTCAGAGTGTTTAGCCATTTTTTTAGATCTGAACCTGTACTTTCATATCCATTTTATATTTTTTATTCATCCATCCAAAAAACCTCTTTTAATTTTTGTTTGGTCTTCCTTTAGTGTCCCCTCTATTTCCCTTCAGGTTGTAGCCTTTCACCACTTTTTTTGCAACATTGTTTCCTCTGGTTTTTGTTTCTTTCTGCACCTATTTCCAGTAGATTTGACCTTTATATCCCTGTCCCTCTCGAATTTAGATCCATTGGCCATTTTTTTTGTTGTGAATATATTTCTCCCACCCATAGACTAATTTTTGGGAAGCCCTCCTACTTGGGTTTAATTTGATGCATCTTTAGCGTTTATTTTCTGTCATATTCAATTTTATTTTCTGCCATATTCAGATTTATTTACAGTTATACAACATATTTTTTATTTTTCTATACGCATGTATGGGCTTAATTAAAATTAACACGCTTATCACATACACACACACCCTAAGTGAAGAGCTCCTGCTTTACACTGCCAAGCCAAGACTAAAATATTGTAATCAATTGATCTTGCACCTCCTCGCCCTTGTTTCAAGATTGTAATCATTTGATCTTGCACCTCCCTTCCCTTTTTGGTCTCTCTTCCTTCTGTTATCTGTGTCTGGTTTCCATCATTGCAACCCCATGGAATTTATCCCAGAGACTCCTAGGCTTTCATCCTCAATTTCCATTAGGAAGACTTACTCCAACACTTAAGGTGAGAGTTATTCCTCCGTTGAGTCCCCATTCTGACTCTGATTCTAGTTCATCGGGCTCCCATTCTGGTTATATCCCTGACTCTCCTCCTATCATGTTCACCATGTCTGGTTTAGGACCTAACGTTGGTGGCATCCCCGATCCGAATGCTCAGAATGCTACGAGTGGGGCCACAATAGGAAATATTCTAGCTGCTCCCTTTCTCCCTTATATGGCAGGTCTCAGTCTTCCTGATTTTATTAAAAATATTAATATCAACATTATTAATTTTCATGATATTAATAAAAAATAATGACAACAATCATGTTAATCATGTTAATCATATAAGTAATATTCCCAAAGGTTTTTGATCCAATCATGGAAAGTGAAGAGATTCTCCATGTGGCCAAGGTTCAGTTCCCATGAGGGCTTCTTACGATGTCATGGGGGCACCTTGAGATAATGGTGAAATGTGTTATCACACCCAAAGGGATTATATTAAATGGTTTCATTAATCGTGGTGAAATATAACGCATCCTACATGCTCTAATTTATCATGCCCATGGAAAATTGGATTAATCTTGAATGCATGCATTGTTAAGGAACATATTGTGATAGGTCACTGGTAGTGGGGCCTTCCTAATATAAAAATATAGAAATATTTGCATCATAAAAATACCATTTGTAGCCCTTGGGGTTTGGATAGATGGTGATTGTGTGTGATGTTAAGGCACTCCTAGATTTTAAGTCACCTATTGAACTCCCTCCCTTATTCTGGTGTTAATTCTTGGACATGGCCATTATGTAACCTTACCACTGCCAAAATTAAGAAAGGAAACAATAACATTTGTAATAACATTAATATTTTTAATTATTTTAATAACATTATTGTAACATTGATAATGTTAAGGTTGACATAAAGTTTAAAATAATATTGCTAACAATATTCTTAATTAACATTATCAAATAATAATAATAATAATAATAATAATAGAACTAATTATTAATAATCAAAACAATAAAAAATGACCTTGCATCATAACTAACATGACCCAACATCATAATGTGACAAACATATCCCAGTCTTACATTTAAACATAACACCTCACCAACATCATATCTGGATGCAAACCAAAATAACCTAAGTGTGAAATGTGAAAAACATTTTAATGTGTGGAACATAACATGACATTGCAATGTCATGAACCAATGTTGCAATGTTATGAAAGTGGCCTAAAAACCACATTCTCATTATTGAACATGACATTGTAATGTGATGATGAATACCAAATTTCAAACTATGATGAAAGTAGACCAAAAGACACATCATGATTGAGAATTTATGTAATGTATCCCCTATTAACCCTAGACCTAATAAAATTTAGAAGGAAGTGGTTACTATGCTAACCAAATCTCCGTGGTATGGTTATGGAAATGGGGTCTAATTTTTTTCACTTTTTCACAACACTTTCAAACTTAAAATGGATGAAATAATTATGTTTGTCTAAAATAAATCATTCCAACGATATAAATTTTACCTCTATCCAATTTATATATCAAGATATATGACCATTCAAGGATACGCCAATTATAGACCTTGCCACATCATCATTGATCCAATGTGCCAACCACATACTAACCCACATGGCACTTGAAACACAATTTGTGCCACCATGGAACTACCCACATGGACAGGAACACTCCTCTGATAAATTGGATGTCAAACTATTCCAAATCCACCAAAAATTAACTTAATAATGGGGCCCAACCTATGACCCCTAACCTAGACATAAACCTGACCTCCCTCGGAAACTGTCTCTTTTTTAGCCTTGACTAGTCAACCCTAGCCTAGGTGGCTAGCTTGATTTCTGACTAGTGGGTCGTCTGACCGCTCATTAAAAATGTACCTATCATTCAAAAATTAAAAGTATTGTTAGATAACTCATCTTATATGGAAAATAGGGCTTGTAAATGAGATTCAATCATAAAATCTCCACCCAACCATAGACAAACTACAACCACTATTATTATAACTATCACCACTAATACAGATACTAAAGCTTGAGATTGAGTGCTTCTAGTTGATTTTTAACCAAAAAAAAAACTAAAACAAGATTCCACAAGGCCACATTTACTTAAACCACCAACTACACACACTATAATTGACAATTTTCAAGCATATTCACATCCATACCAACATATTAGAATGAAGATAACTTTATCTCACTATGAGGATAAAAGAGTCCACAATAATAAGGTTCATCAATGATTCATACGTTGATAGGTAAATAAATAACTCTCTAGGTTTTTTAGTAATGATTCAATACTCATAGCTTCATTCCCAAGGAGACTCCTAGTGGTTCTTCAACCCTCACAAGTATCTGTGTAACTCTTCCCCATCCAATAGGTTCATGAATCCACAAAATTCTAGTGGTTTCTTCAACCTTATAGGAAAATCAGTACTCTATATGATGCTTTTACCCAACAAATCTCTCAGAGGGATCTTCAAATAGTCTTCAAATTTCCTCTAGTGTTTAGCAGCAATGATTCCATATGTTTCCTTCACTATTCTTTTCCACAACAATTTTCTAGACTTCACCTTCTATGCACTCTCCAACTACTCCTGTGTGCCCCAAGAAGCGTGTTCTCTCTATTTATTATTATGTGAATATATGTGAGAGAGCACCTATATGAATCAAATCAACATATGAATGTACTCCTTCCCTTCCCAACATATGAAATACCCATCCTTATCCATGATTGCATATTAGTCAACTTCCTTGGACAATGCAGCCCATGCCTATCTTTAAATTTTGTCATTTTCTTGCTTGTAGTTGGAGATTAAAGGACACATGAGCCTATCCTTGTATATTTAGTTAAATTTAATGCACAATAAGCTCATTTAATCCTATCATCCAAAAAAAATTAATATTTAAAACAACAATTCCCACAAGCAATCTCCTTCCTCGAGAAATGGAATCTATGTCCCTATCCTAGCCATTTAAAATAACTAAAATTATTTATAAAAGGTAAAAATTAACCAAGGGATGTCATAGTCTCATACTCCTTGAGGGGGAACACCATCCTCTATTTTCAATAACAATATACAAAAAAACATACTTTATACCAAGTAATGTTGATTATCAAGATTTATATACATTACTCTTTACAAATTTTAAAATGTACTTACATTTTGTTTAATTAGAAAGAAAGAAAGGATATGGTTCCTACATCAGGTTATCCATTTCCCATGTGGCTTCCTTGGGCCCGAATTGCCTCCACTGCAGTTTCAATTTCTCTTTTTCTCTATTCTAGAGCACGAGCTGCCTCTATTTTAGGATGAATAGAGGTTTTGGTTGGGACTCTCACTCTGGTTGCACAAGAAATAAATCACATGATTAACTTCCCATATGTTTTATGCAATGAAACATGAAAAATATCATGGAATTTCACTAATGGTGGTAAGGATAATATATAGGCCACTAGAAATATTCTTTCAAGTATCTCAAAAGCCCCACAAAACATGGTTCCATATTGGAACATGACCAAATATTCAAGGAAATTTTCTTGTATCTAACTCTAAAATAAACATGTTCCCCAACTTGGAACTCTTTATGCACCCCTAAGATAATTTGTATAAATTTTTATGCCTATCCTATGCTACCTTTCAATTCTTCCTCATAATTTGCATTTTCTACTCCTCCTCTTTTAACATATTAGGCCTAATAAGGAACCTATCACTCCAGCTGACAAGAGTATTGGAAATACTTCAATAAAGTGCCTCATATGGGCTAATATTTAGAGATAATTGATACCCAATGTTATATGCAAACTCTACGAGAGGATGATACTCTTCACGCTTCTTTGGATAGTGTAGCACATACATCTTGAACATGTATTTGGTGATTATATTTTTCCTCTCCTTTTTTCCATCTATATGTGGATGATAAGCTATATAAAATACCAATTATGTCCCCAACCCTATAATTAGTTTTCTTCAAATATCAATCCTTTCTTCAAGATCAGTTCCATATGAACTTATGGATTATGATTTGTTCTGCTGAACCCTCTTTTTAAGTGAATCAAGCAGTTTTTTATTATTTTCTTCTATGTATTTAATTTCAAAGTCAAATTCAATAATTGTGCCAAGCCATATAGCTTTCCTTACATTTAACTTGGGTTGCTCAGATAAATACTTCAATCCTCCAAGATCGGTTGTTACAATAAATTTTCTACCAAGGAGGTAGTCTCCACATTTTTAATGTGTGGATGATGATAGCTAACTCTAAATCTTGACATACATATTTTACTTCACGTTCATTAAGCTTCCATGACTCATAGAAAAACACTTGACCTTCCAACATCAAGACAACAGTGGGTCTCTTCTTGTAGGGATCTGTGCAAACAATGGAATAACTTTTAGGATTTATTATTCTTTATATTGATTCATTGGTTAATAGCTTATTCAACCGGTCAAATATTGTTATAAAATCAATTTTCCATTCAAACCTCTTCCCTTTATTTTGTAGAGTAGTAATTAGACAACCAATTTTGGAGAAATTCTAAATAAATATCCAATAATAGCCTTTTGGTTCCATTATGGACTTAAATTTAACCAAATTGTAAGGTGTTGGACATTATATGATAGGCTTACCCTTCTCCCGGTCAAATTTCACTTCCTCCCTTGAGACAATGTGTCCCAAGTAATGAATTTGTGACTAAAATAAATTGCATTTACTAAGCTTTGCACACATCTTATTGTTACATGTCATTTTGTGGAATCTAGTCAAATGCCCCAAAAACCAAGTCAATCAACATCCTTGAAAACTTTTCATTATGCATTTTAAAAGATATAAACATCACCTCTCAAAAATTTTTAAGGTTTTTAGCAAATCAACTCAAAAACTATGTTTTTGGCCACAATGCACTATGCACTTCAGTCCACCTACAATGGCTGCAAGTTTCATAATTGAGAACCTACACTAACCAATACATGTATCCTTTATTTTTAGGTGCCATGGTTCTATAATTTTAGGAAAGTAAAAAATAATTACAAAAATTCTCTTTTGATAAGCTTTTAAGGTAGTTTTAACCATTTACCATCGATAGAGATCTCCAATTCCTACTTTAGTGGTATTATATCTTATCCCTAGAGATTATCCTCCTTAATATGTTGATCTAATTCCTAGATTGGTAAAACCAAAACTACCCCATTTACCATATAAATTCACTCATTCCCATACAGTCTCAGTTGGATTTTTGAGATTAGTGGTGATGTCATGCTGCTACTTTGATCTTAACAAATTATCATCCATTGACACATTTGGGTTGAGGTTGAAGGTTTGATTTGTGGAAATGAAGGACAAGATAATTGGGGAGACATCTACAAATTGAGGCATCTATAAATGGTTGTAACTCTATCCTTCATTTATTAATTAAAAAGAACTATATTTTCCTATACTTGTGTCATGTCGATGCTTATGTATTTCCATACTTTTTTACTTGTTTATTAAATACATTAGTTTATGTTATGTGGATATTGTAGTTATATTTCTTGTTTTATTTATTTTTTAGGTTCCATTTATAAAATTTGGAGCTAGAGTTGGAGCTTAAAAGCAGGGAGGAGAGCGATTACTACAAATTTCAGATAGGTATTTCTTCTATATTCTAATTTCTCTAAGGAAAACATACATATTTTTTCACCTATTGTTTCTAGATTAGGCCACAGGATCTAGGGAGTTCACTTTTTTTCATAGAAGAGAATTTTCGACATAACAAGTTGGATACCATACTAGGGAATGATATTTCCCTTTAGAGGTTTCGTTGGCTTAGTCATTTTTCACTTTTCCAATAAACTTGAATTAACTTTTTTAGATAATAATTGGCCTTAAGGAAACATCATTATAATCTTAGTAGGGTTTTGTTGTGTCATTTTTTGAGTAGAATAAGCCTGATAAAACTCTCTGTTATGAGAAAGTGACCCAGTGTAGTATTTTGTCTTTGTAAGTGCAATGGTTCACATTGGTTCACATTCTACATATGGGATGGTCATGTAGGATGCAAAAATTTGCATTTCTATGTCTTGTTCCGAGTTCTGATTTTATCTAGAAGTTTTTCACGAGTCTATTAAATTATTTATGTCTCTGTAAATCCATCATTGTGTTTATATTCTATTTTCATTGTCTACGATGAGATTTTGTCTGATTTTTTATTTATTCTTATCAATTATTTTTTGTGAAAAATTGGACTTATTATTGTTTAGATAAAATAATTTTTCATTTTCCAGTTTCATTCTTTGTGAATTATTTGAAAAATTATCTACTTGCATTTCATTTTAATTACATTTGAGAATTGAAAATAAATGAAAATGAAACATTTCATTACCTACATTACATATAAGTTTTTAAATTAAATTGGAGTGGTTGCATTGAAATATTTGATTAGGAGTTACTTTTTGCTGCATTCTTGGTTGTCTCTCCCTTCTTGTTGAGAGATCTTCATTGAAAATTGAAATATTTATTGTTATCATGCTAGATGTTTCATATGGAATTCACGTGAATTCATTTCGTGACCCTTGAAGTTTAAGCTTAATTGAAGATCAACTTTAAAATTTATCCAATTAACGTAAGGATCATTTGGAACACTAATGACACACATAGTTGTCTAGGCTAGAGATGTGTTCTGACATTGTTAAACATAGGATCTTTCACTATTTGTCTATGTTATATTTTTGGGTAGTCATTTTTCCACATATGTAATTATATCATATCATTCGCTATGTACCTTGGATATATCAAATGGTCCTCCATGTCTTAAAAGTATGTGATAATAATTCCTATGGTACATGACACATTAGACAACACTACTATGGACTATGGTTCCACATACTTCTGGGTATATTTTGAAAGTCCCCATTAGGGGTCTATCATTACATAGTTTACCGAGTGAGTTGGATTTTTAACTGTGATACACCGAACACAACATTCAAGGAGATTTCTTGCACTTATTAAAAATGGTAAATTACAGTTCACAATGACTTGGTAAAAAGTTTTTCCTAGTTATCCCTGTTTTAATTTATTTTTGTCTTTAATTTATAAAGCCAATTAATTAACCGTAGAAAAACATACTCACCATGGAATAAATCCTTAGTATACCTTAGTTTGAATGCGAGGGTAACAGTTCCAGAGTATACTAGTCAAGGTGTTATGCAACCAACTCACAAAATAGAATAAAATTTAGATGAGCAACTTAAAAATTAGCCTCTTCGAGGGGGAATCCTCCTTTACATTTCATAAATGAAAAATTATTGGATGATATAAATGAAAGAACCTCCTTTATATTTATATAAGTACAAGGGGTCACAATATAATCCTACCTGATAGTAAAATAAAAATGTAAGGGAACAACACTAATAATAGTGGGTTTCTATGGGGCACAATAATAACAATATGGGGACTACATGGGCACAAAAATAAAATTAAGGGGGCTAAAATAACGATAGAAATAAAGGGATACATTATTATTATAAGGAACTAGCATGCACCTCTCCTTAAAAAAAAAAATTTCCTCAATGCTTCAGTAGTTTTAGATGCTTCTGTATAAAATTATCGTCCTCCCATGTCAAATCTTTAGCTGGTAAGTTCTTCCACTTGATGAGATGCTCTGAAAGTGATCATTTTCATAGCTTTCACGTTGCTTTTTCTGTGACTGCTTTATGTTCTAATATGATTTTTCCTTCCTCGTCAAGTTCTAGCAATATTGTTTTAAATCAGATCTTATAACCTATAACATTCTTTAAGCATGAAACATGGAAAACTGGGTGCACTCGGGAAGATGCAGGAAGCTCAAATTTGTATGCCATAGTACCAATATTTTGTAACGCCTTGTAAGGACTATAATTCTTTGCTGATAATTTGTTATCCTTCTTAGCTTGCTTGAGTGACACTTGTTTTTATGGTTGTAGCCGTAAAAATACCTAGTCACTGACATCAAAACATATTCCTATGATGTTGATCTTCCTATTGTTTCATTCAATTATGTGCCAAAGTGAGGTTATCCTTTAATATTTGGAGAACTTATTGTTTATTCTTGATGTGATATTCCACTACTTGAACCTTATAATTTTATCTTAAAGAAGATGTGATGGATGGTGGATGATATCCATAAAGGGCAATAAATGGGCTCATTTTTTCTATAGTATGGAAGAAAATGTTATACCACCATTCAGCCAGAGGTAACCACTTAACCCATTGTGTATGTTTATTAGATACAAAGAAACGTAGACATCCTTCAAAAAATTTGTTCACTATCTCGATTTTCCCATCACATTGAGGATGATATGATCAGCTATGAGCTAATTCAGTACCCAAGCAATAAAATCATTATGTCGCTTACAATGATGCCTGGATTTCCATGTATTTTTTGAGCTTTATTTGATAAATGCAGTAGCAACTCTATTTCATTTAAATGGGTGAGATAATGCAAAAACGTGTTCATACTAGGAAAGTCTGTCAAATATCACCATGACGATAGTATTCCCTTCAGACATGGGTAAACCTATCATAAAATCCATTGAAACCCCCTCCAATGTTGACTTGGATTGGATAAAGTTTGTAACATACCAGGGGTCTTAATTGTCTCAACTTTATTTTTTTGGCAACCAAAAAATTCTGCTATAAACTTTTGAATATCATATTTAAGGCCATCCCAAAAAAAATCCTTCTTGACCGTGTGGTAAGTCTTAAAAAATCCTGAGTTCCCTCCTAAGGTAGAGGTGTGCAATTACAACAGAATATTTTTTTTGAGTTGGGAATTTGTACAAAGATATAATTGATCATTGTACCATAATGACTCATTTTTTGAGTTTCAGATGTACTGGGATATTGCTACAACTTTTGAATGATTGTATGTTAGGTCCTTATATTACTAGTGTAATCCCTTATTGTGGTTAATATAGCCCCCTTATTGTTTTTTTTGTACCCATGTAACCCCAATATTTTTATTATTGTTCTCTTACATTATTATTGTTAGGTTGGCTATGATTATATTATGACCCCATGGACTCCTATATATAGAAGGAGATTTTTTCATTTGTATCATCCAAGAATTGTTCATTTATGTAATGTAAAGGAATTTTCCCCTTCGAAGTGGCTTATTTATAAGGCATTGATCACTCTTTTCTTCTATTTTTAAATCTGGTTTCATAACATTTGGTATCAGAGCTTTGGATTCTAGGGTTTCGTTGCTCCAAACAGTTCATTGTGGAATTTTCGATATAATGTTTTTTTATATGAAGTTTCATAAGCTAAAATTGTTAGCACTTGAAGCTGAAATCTCGAGGAACGTAGTGTATAAATGTCAAATCTTGGTTCGAAATATTTTTGGAGATAATATATTTGGAACTTAGGGTTTTTTTAGGATCCCGAATTTCATCTTAGATAAGAGACAATGGGAAAATCATCATAACTATCTCTCTATGCATCGGATTTGGATTCTATAAAAAATGGCCAAACTTTAATGGACTTTAGTTTCCTGTGTATCAATTTCAGATCCGAAGGAGGAAACAATGACACGTGGCATGTCGTACAAGTTCTCTGTACTTAACCAGTCCATAATTAGGATATTGTGGGAGATTGGGCATAACTTTTCCTTGAAGCATCCAAAGGAGGTCAGACTTGTGGCATTAGAAATATGATTCAAAGGGATATTACATTACTGAATTTTAGATATTGAAGATCCAAAATAATAGAGATATTTCAGTTTCAATATCAAGATCATCGAAAGAAAGAAAAAGGTGTGTTTTTTTTTCCAAATTTCACAAGTCTTGTTTGAAAAAACAATTTGAAGTGATTCCAAGGGCATATTGAAGCAAATATATCATTATTGGGTTTTAAAATGCCGCTTAAAAATAATTTAGTGCCCATTAAGCCCTCCTAATACCCTACTATGAATCATGAAAATGAATAAGTGCAACATGATAAATGTAAATTACAAGAGCAAGGGCACCAAATTTCACTCTTGCAAAGAGAAAAAACAAATGAAATGGAAGTTTTTAAGAAAAACATGTAAGTTAATATGGATGGTTTGAAGAAGTGCATAGAAGCTAATGTGGATGTTTTGAAGAAAGGCATGGAAGCTAAGATGGATGGCATGGAAGTTAAGATCGATGGTATAGAGGAAAAAATGAAGGACAACATGGAAGACATGAAGAATGATATAAAAATAGACATGGAAGGTTTGACAAACTTGATACAATAAATGTTTCCTAATGGCGAAAATATAGTATAGGAAACTCATGATGAAAACAAAATAAATGCTAATCAGGATTTCATAAGCTCTAATGTTGGATTGAAGACCCACCATATTCCAAAGATCGATATGAGGAAGTCTGATGGCAAGGATAGGGTAACATGGATACTAAATATGGAGAAATATTTTGATCTCAATAATGTGAAAAAAATACAAAAGGTACGCATTGCAACTTTATATTTAGAAAAAAATACATTTGTATGGTATCGATGACTTTGCTCCCATAAAAAAATTGTCACTTGGTCAATTCTTACGAAGGAAATGATATCACATTATGAGGAAATGATATCTCAAACAAAAGGGTTTAGTGGTGGAGAACATTCAGGAGTTCCAAAAATTGAATATAGGGGTAAATGATATTTCAGATGAACACATGATTGATGTCTTCATGGGGACTTTAAAGGATAACATCAAACATGAGGTTCGCCTTTGGGAACCTGATTCATTGGAGAAGGCATTTAGTTTGGCAAGTGAAATTGAATGTGAAATTATGGCGACAAGGAAGCCTACCACTCACATCTATAATTATGGAAGCTTTGCTACTCCTAAACTTACAAAACCTAAAAGTTTTACACTGCAAGAATTGGAAGAAAAAATAGCAAAAGGGATTTTCTACAGTTGTGATAGAAAATACACTAAAGGTCATAAATCTACTGAGAAGAAATTATTTTCAATAGATTGTGAGGAGGAGGAAGAAAATGAACAATAAATGTCAAAAGAAGAGGATATACACCATGAATCAACCCTAGAGAAAGAAGAAATGAGTCTGGCCATATTGTGTAATGTATTGGGAGGAATTACCACTCCTCAAACTCTCAAGATAGAAGGGCATATCAAGAAGAGAAAGATACTAGTGTTGACTAATTCGAGCAGTACTCATAGTTTTATTCATTGTAAGGTAGCCAAGGAATTGAATTTCTTCCTATACCCAACACCAGAATGTCAAGTGATGGTTGTAAATGGAGGAACTATAAATATAATCTCCGAAAAATGCCATAATATCAAGCTAACCATGGGGGAATATATATTGAATAGCCCAATTCTTTCCATTCCAATGGGAGGTGGTGATGTTGTACTAGGAGTACAATGGTTACAATATTTGGGGATAGTGGCTTTTAATTTTCAAGAACTTTTCCTGAATATTTTTTCGGAAGGAAAGGAATTTGAATTACGGGGTATTTCATGGAAGCGCGGAAAGATAATAAGCTCTAATTTCATCACAAATCTTCTGAAGAATGAACGACGAGGTGTAATTGCACAATTATTCTCACTAGAAGTTCTAACATCAAAATCATCTATTTCTCCAGATCTCCAAAAAGTCTTAGACAATAATTCCAAGGTGTTTGAAACTACAAATGGACTCCCATCTATTTTTTATAATGATCATGGTATTCATTTGATTCCAGGAAGTGTTCATCCAAACATCGGGCCTTAAAGATATCCTTATGTCTAAAAGAGTGAAATTGAATGTATGATTGCAGAAATGTTAGAGGCTAGTATAATTCCACCTATTTAAAGTTCTTTCTCTACTCCAGTAGTATTGGTGCACAAGAAGGATGGATCATGGCGCATGTGTCTAGATTATAGGGAGCTTAATAATCTCACTATTAAAGATAAAATTCCTATTCCAATGATTTATGAATTATTGGATGAATCACATGGAGCAATTTATTTTACCAAGTTGGCTCTTCATTCAGGATATCATCAAATTAGAATGAAGAATGAATATATTTTGAAAACAATATTTTGAGCTCATGAGGGTCATTGTGAATTTTTGGTGATGCCTTTTGGCCTTGAAAATACACCTTCTACATTTCAAGGGTTGATGAATTCCATTTTCAAACCCTTAGAAAATTTTTGTTAGTATTTTTTTATGATATACTAATCTACAACAGGTCTTGGAAGGATCATGTTGAACATGTTGACTAGGTGCTCAAATTATTGGAGGAGAAAAAATTATATGCAAAAACCTCCAAATGTTTCTTTGGATTACAAGAGGCTGTAATATCTAGGTCATATTGTATCTGACGAGGGTGTTAAGGTAGACCCTAACAAAATTAAAGCCATTAAGGAATGGAAATTCTGCATAACCATAAAGTAGTTGCGAGGATTTCTTGAGTTAACAAAGTATGATCGCAATTTTGTTAAGAATTATGGGAGAATAGCAGCACCTCTAACAACATTATTGAATAAGTATGCATTTTCATGGACATGTGAAGCAACTATGACATTTTAACATCTTAAAGAGGAAATGTGCATAGCACCGACCTTAGCTACACTAGACTTCACAAAAACCTTTATGGACTAATGTGATGCCTAACGAAATAGAATTGGTGTTGTTTTAATGCAAGAAGGAAAACTCATTTCTTTTGAAAGTTTTCCAATCAAAGGAAAGTATTTACATAAATCTATTTATGAGAAGGAAATGTTGGCAATACTACATGCACTAAAGAAATGACAACCTTAACTAATGGGAAGACACTTCAAGGTAAAAACTGATCATGATAGTCTTAAACACTTTTTGGAAGAAAGACTATCTTCAAAAGAGCAAAAAAAATGGGTCACAAAGATGATGGGTTATGACTTTCAAATTATATACAAAAAATTGAAGCTAAATTTTGTTGCAAATGCACTCTCATGAAAGGATGAAGAGGTGGAAGCATTGCTTTGTGCCATTTCTATTATCCAATCAGATTTGAAAAATGAAGCAAGGGATGAATCGAAGAAGGATGAAGAAGTGTGGACACTCATTCAAAAGTTGCAGCAAGATCCTTGTACATATGATACATTTAGTTGGAAAAATGATTCCTTATAGTAAAAATATTACTTATATCTTTGTAAGAATTCCCAACTAAAATAAAAGATTATTTTGGAATTGCACACTTCTCCTTTAGGAGGACACTCTAGAATTTTAAATACTTACCACAGGGTGAAGAAATAATTTTTTTGGGATAACCTTAAATATGATATTCAAATTTTTGTGGTGGAATGTTTGGTTTGCCAGCAAAATAAAAATGAGACAATTAAGACCCTAAGTCTTCTACAACCTCTATCCATTCCATGTCAACGTTGGGAGGTGATTTCAATGGATTTTATCACAGATTTACCTAAGTCTGAAGGAAAGAGTGTCATCATGGTGATAGTTGATAGACTTACCAAGTATGCACACTTTTGTGAATTATCTCATCAATTTAAATCAAGTACAGTTACTACAACATTTATGGAAACAATTGAAAAGCTACATGGAAATCCAAAGATTATTTTAAGTGACATAGATCCCAATTTTACTGGAAATTTTTGGACAGAATTATTTTCATGTTGGGTACTCAACTAGCTCATATCTCATCTTATCATCCTCAATCAAATTGCCAAACTGAGATAGTGAACAAATTTCTAGAAGGATATATTCATTATTTTGTATCTGATAAACAAACACAACGGGTCAAGTGGTTACCTTTGTATGAATGGTGGTGTAACACTTCCTTTCATACCGCAGCAAAAATGACCCCATTTATGGCACTTTATGGATATCATCCACCATCCATCACATCATATTTAAGAGAAAATTATAAGGTTAAAGCAGTGGAAGATCACATCGAGCATCAACAACAAGCTCTCCAACTCTTAAAGGATAACCTAAATTTCGCACAAAATTGAATGAAACAACAGACATATCAACATCATAGCGAGAGAAGTTTTGATGTAGGAGACTAGGTATTTTAACGACTAAAACTATACAAACAAATGTCCCTCAAGCAAGCTAAGAAGGATAATAAATTATCACCAAATTACTATGGTCCTTACAAGGTGTTGCAAATGATTGGTACTATGGCATACAAATTGGAGCTTTTGGATTCTTCGCGAGTCCATCCAGTGTTCAACGTTTCATGCTTAAAGAAGGTTATAGGTGACAAAATTCCAGTTCAAACAATATTTCCAGAACTTCACAAGGAAGGAAAAATCATATTGGAACTTGAAGCAGTCACGTAAACAAGAACTTGACAGCTACACAATCAATCACTTTTAGAGTATCTCATTAAGTGGAAGAAACTACCGACTGAAGATTCTACATGGGAGGATGAGAATTTTATAGAGAAGCATCGTAAGCTACTCAAGCGTTGAGGACAACAATTTTTTTAAGGAGAGGAGCATGTTAGGTCCATATATTTCTAGTGCAGTCCCTTATTGTGGTTAGTATAACCCCCTTATTATTATTGTTGTACCCCTGTAACCCCCATATTGTTATTATTTTGCTCTTAAATTATTATTATTAGGTCAGCTAGGATTATATTATGACCCCGTGGACTCCTATATATAGAAGGATGTTTTTTCATTTGTATCATCCAAGAATTTTTCATTTATGTAATGTAAAGGAGGCTTCCCCCTTGAAGTGACTTATTTATAAGGCATTGATCTCTATTTTCTTCTATTTTTGGAGTTGGTTTCATAAAATTGTCCACACCTCTTAATTATTCTTTCATTTATCTCTTTCTTCGATTATTCATTCAGGTTGGATAATCAAAATGGCACAAAGAAATTCTTCCACATCCTCATCCTTTCTTGAGAGTGCATCTAGAACAAAATTTTTCTTCCCATTTTTGTAGATGATTTCAAAGTCATGACCCAACATCATTATGAACCATTTTTTCCTCTCTTCTAAAAATAATCTTTGTTCCGAAAAATATTTAAGACTATCATGATTTATTTTTACCTTGAAGTGCCTTCCCATTGGGTAAGGTCATCATTTCTTTAGTGCATGTAGTATTGCCAACATTTTCTTCTCATAAATAGGTTCTTGTATGTAATTTCCTTTGACTGGATGACTTTCAAAATTAATGCTTCCATCTTGCATTAAAACTGCACCAATTCTATTTCTTGAGGCATCACATTCCAAAATAAAGTTTTTTCGGAACTCTAGCATAGGTAAGACCAGTGCTTGGCAGATTCCCTCTTTAATATGTTCAAAGGCCTTAGCTTCTTTTGTAAGAGAAATCATATTTCTTCGTTAATGATGTTAGAGATGTTGATATTCTCCCATTATTCTTAACAAAATTGCGATAATTCCATGTTAACACTAGAATTCCTCGAAAATATTTTATGGTTTTGGGGATTTTCCATTTGTTAATGGATTTAATTTTGTTAGGGTCTACCTTAATACCCTCATGAGATACAATATCACCCAAATATTACACCTCCTGTAATCCAAAGAAACATTTGGAGGATTTTTCATATAATTGTTTCTTCTCCAACAGTTTGAGTACCATTTCAACATGTTGAAATGATCCTCCAAAGACTTGTTAGATATTAGTATATTAGGGGTTGAAAATGGAATTCATCAAACCTTGAAATGTTGAAGGTGCATTAGTAAGGCCAAAAGGTATGACCAAAAATTGTTAATTACCCTCATGAGTTTTTAATGTTGTTTTCAGAATGTCCTCAGTCTTCATTCTAATTTCATGATATCCAGAACTAAGATAAAACTTAGTGAAGTAAATTTCTATATGTAACTAGCCCAATAATTCAGCAATGACGACGATGAGAAATTTATCTTTAATACTGATCTTTTTGAGCTCTCTATAATCAGGACACATACACCATGATCCATCCTTCTTGTGAAACAATATTACAATAGAAGAGAAAGAACTCTAAATAGGTTGAATTATACTTACCTCTAGTATTTCTACAACCATATGTTCAATCTCACTCTTTTTAGCATAAGGATATTTGTAAGGTCTTATGTTTGGAGTAACAGTTCCTGGAATCAAATGAATGGCATGGTCATGATCATGAATAGGTGGGAGTCGTTTGGGAGTCAAACACCTTGGAATGATTGTCCAAGATTTTTTGGAGATATGGAGAAATAGATGATTTTGGTGGTTGAACCTTTAGTGAACATAATTGTGCAACTACACCTCGTTGTTATTTTTTCAGAAGATTTGTCATGAAATTAGAGATGATTAGCTTTCTAAGCTTCCCTGCTATACGATGTAATTAAAATTCCTTTTCCTCACAAAAAAAATTCAAGAAACTTTATTGAAAATTAAAATTTATTACACCCAAATATTGTAACCATTAGACTCCTAGCATAACATGAACACCACCCATTGGAATGGAGAGAGTTGGAATATTTAATACATATCCCCCCATGGTTAGCTTGATATTATGGCACTTTCAAGAGAAATTTATTTCTCCTCCATTTGTAACCATCACTTGAAACTCTGGTGCTGGGTAGAGGAATCAATTCAATTCCTTGGCTACCTTACAATGAATAAAATTATGGGTACTACCTGAATCAATCGACACTATTACATTTTATTCTTGATATGTACTTCTATATTGAGATTTTTAGGACAGGTAATTCATGCCAATGCATTACAAGATATGGTTGGATTAATTTATTATTTCTCTATTGTTGTTTCCTGATGTATATCCTCTTCTTTTGAAGTTTATTGTTCATTTTCTTCCTCCTCTTCGCAATATATATAAAATAATTTCTTCTCAGAACACTTATGAATTTTAGTGTGTTCGATATCAGAACTATATCAAAGGCATTTTTCCTTTGTTTCTTCCAATATTTGTGGTGTCAACCTTGTAGGTTGCGGAAGTCTAGGAGTAGCAATGCTTCCATCTTTCTAGTTGTGAGTGGTAGGCTTCCTTGTCACCATAATTTTTCTTTAAATTTTTCTTGCCAACCTGAATGAATTCTCCAATGAATCAGGTTCCCAAATGCAAAACTCATGTTGGATTGATCTAGGAGGATCTTGCTTCAGATCAAATAGACAGTGAGGTCCAGTTCATCTCCAGTTTTTCTGATGAGAAGTCCAATTCATCTTCAATGTTTCCAGTTTGTCCAATGAAGGTTACTTCTTCATGGTGATTTAATCTGGTGGAAAAATGTATATATATGGTGATAAACCTATGGTAAAATCGTAATCCTAAACCCATGTAATTATATGGTGGAGAACCTATGCTATAATTCTAAGTCATAAACCTAAGTTTTTAAGACCTAGCACTAAGGTCTGATCCTAAGTATTTAAGACGTAGCACACAAAATATGGTGTAAAAATTATGCAAGGTTTCAGACTATATTGTAAAACATTTCAGAATGATATAATACACGCATTTAACTAGAGCAGAGAATTAAACCACGCAGAAGGATGTCACATGTAACAGCAGAGGTTAACAACAGTCAAGATCACATAGTTTGGAAGGCCGTCAAGAAGAGGCACCAAGTGATTGGAGTTTGTTTGAACAGTTGTTAATGCATAGTTGGATGTTGACTCAGACCGCAATTTCTAGAGGAATGGAGCTATCACATGAAGGAGTCAACACACCATTGTGAAGCCGCTGGGGACGTGACCACCAGGTGGTATTTAGTGGTTAGACCACAGCCTGTCACATGCAATTTTTCCGCTACTCCACGTCGTTTGAAAATGGTAAGGGTTCAATTTTCTCTAAAGTTTTATTTTTGGTTTTAGTTATTTTGCATTGTGTATAAAATTTGTCCACCATGTACCTAATCCATTAGGTGTTCCATTCTTATTTCACCGAGAGCACAATGTTCATTAATGTCAAAACCACTTACCATTTTTGGCCCAAAAGGTTCAACCTGAACCTTTCGTGCACTATAAAACCATAATTTATCATGAAGAATGGGAATAGGAGTGATTTTGAAGATTTGTATTCATATTCTTGAAGGGAGAGGCAATTTTTGTTTTTAGTGTTTTTTGGTCGTCCGAAGGAGGAATTGAGCACATAGACGGGCATTAGAAATCTAGGAGAGATATGTTTCTATTGAAAGAGACTAGAAGTGCCTACAAGAATGTTTAATTTGGTGAAATTTCTGTGTAAATACTTCCTCGGATCAATCCTTAATAAAACATACACCCATCTTGAAAGTAGACCTGCAGACGTAGTATACCATGAACAAAATTTGTAATCAATGTTTTTTGTCTTCTATATTTTTTATTTGCTACAATTTCGTGTTTATTATGCTCCTTAAGTTATAGTTAAATTATTTAAAACATTTTATTTCCTTCAGTCTTCCACATTAAGCGATCGAGTTAACAATCAATTCATTGTTGGCTAATAATTAGTTATACTTCAATACTAGATCAGATCTATTTCAGATCATATATTTGGTATCAAAGAAAGTTGTGTTGTAGTATTTTTTCCAGTGAATGTTAACCAGGTCCAGATTGCAAGGTGGAGAAGGAGCGCTCGAGGAGATAGACTGAGAATTTGGAAAGCAAAAAATCACTCATAAATTGACAATGGGAGGAAACAATGGAGGTGAAACTCCTGAAGTGAAGGTCATAGGTGAAGAACAGATTCAAAAAATATTCTTGAACATGCAGTGGATGTTGGGATAACTCTACGAAGGTAAGAAGGCAAGAGATGAAGATTATTATTTGAAGGCATTGAAGAAGGACAAGGGGAAAGGAAAAGTTGATAAACCTCCTTCTACTCCATCATCTTCATCAACATCATATTCTTCTTCTTCTTCTTCTTCTAGTTCAGATTCTGAAACAGAAAAGAAACCTCAAAAATCTCTTTTGAAAGTTGTAAAATTTGAAATACCTATTTATGATGGTGAAATGAATCCTGAGATACTAGATAACTGGATTAAACAGTTACAAGTGTATTGTAGAATGCAAAAAAAAAATTGATGAAAGGAAAAAAAAATTGGTTAGCTACACTTACAGTGCGGGGAAAAACTTTAATCTAGTGGGAAAGTAAAACTCAAGTATATTTAAAGAGGAAAGGTAAAGTCATCTCTTCATGGTCCAAGTTTTTAAAAGATGTCATAAAAAAATTATATCCTTTTGAATACATGCAAAAAGTTGTTATTGATTGGCAGCATTTGCAGCAAAGTAAAGGAAAAAATGTTAAGGATTTCACTCACAAGTTCAGGAAGAAATATTTGGTGCTTGGTATTCCATTAGATACATGTGAAAATTTATTAAAGTACATTGGTAGTTTACATTCATATTTACAACATACCTTATTGATGTTTAATCCTAATGACGTTGATGAAGTTTGTGTTCAAGACATACATATTGAATCAGATGGCTGACCATTAAATTTTTCATAGAAAGCATCCACACATGTGGAAATCAAGGATACCAAAGACACCCAGAGGAAGAGTAGTTCAAAGTGAAAGAAAATAATGACAGCGCATAAGGAAAGTGAAAGACCTACCTGTACTCACTGCTAGAGGATCAAACATGATGAAGCCAGATGTTGGAAACTTCACCTATAACTCATAACAAAGAAGTTCCAGAAGAAGAAAGGTGAAAAGAAGGCTAATACAACAATGCAAAATTATTTGTGCTCAGATTCAGGTGATGAAGAAAAGATAACCGCAATGGTTTTGATAGGTAAAATTTTTGACACTAGTTCAAGTTCTAGTACCTCTTCATCTTCTTCTAACACAAATCATCTAGATGAAGATACAAGATTTGAATTATTTAACATAAGGGTAAATTATAAGTAGAAAAAAATAGATACATTGTTTGATAGTGGATCACAGGAAAATTTAATATCTCGAGAATTAGTGTAATATCCCAAAAGGGAAAATGCAGTAATACTTAAACACAATATAAGAACTGCAACTAATTAAACAATAAATCTGAAGACAACATTAGAATATACATAGAAGATGAGCCATTTTATTATATGGGGATGAATCAACTACACAATGTTTATAAAAGGATTAGATCTAGTTGAAGAGAAGGCCTAGAATCACCCTATAATGGTGTTGCAACTAGCACTGCATAATTGGTGAGCTTACAAGAAACAATACTGTACTGTCCCTTCTATTGCTGATAAACATGAAAATTCTGCAAAAGGAAATGCAGATCTAGGGAGCTTATGAGCTCTGATTATGACAAGATTCAAGATTTGGCCAATGTGATGGGATCCCAAGGTAACCCAGAAAGGATTTTCCAGATCTACAACTTCGGAAAATCACCCTCCTAGGGTTTTATCCTTTATTTGTTGGGATTAAAGATCTTAAGCTAGATATGAAAAATGGATGGCTAAAATATATTACAAGATCAGATCTAAGCTTGAAGGGCTGGTCCCTCCTATTTTCATGGATTTTATGCATGGATGTATGAAATTGCACCAGCTTAAAGAGTGTGGTCTACTCTTTAAAATATTGGTAACAGGTAGAAAGTGGTGGAGCTCAAAAGCATAAAATTTAGTGGAAAAAGTATGCTAAATTATGCTTAGGTTAAACTAAAACTAAAACTCAAATATACAGAAGCTATAAAGAGAGTCAAAACAATAATAATGCAAATGATGGCTCGATGACCTCTTCTTATTAAACGTTCGATATGGAGAATAATTTTTACCCACCCACCAAAGGGCCCCTAGATGATGGTTCTAGGTCTAGATGCAAGGATGTTTCCTTCCAAGATATACCTCTGATGCAGCATCCCTCTCTCTCTGTTGTGGTGGACTAGGATTTTTGGGTGGCCAATGATCGAGTCCTCTTTAGCTCCAACCCCGGGTCACATAATCTTGGTGTTTCTTGGGAAAATTTGGCCAACATAACAATGTGATCACCCTTTCTTCATCTCTTGGTGGATTTATATAGGGGACTTTCAAATCCTCCTTCCCTACCTTGGTACATGGTGGATGGTGACCCAAGGGAGAGGTATGATTCCTTTGTGTGCTCTAAATATTCCTTTGTGTGCTCACATAGTGTCTAAGGAGGCGTTGGTGGCTATCCTTAGGTGGGTTAATATAAGGAGTGACTGTCCTTTTCTTTATTTGGTCCTGGAAAGTGAAATTTTTCCATTTCCAAGAATGCACACTTATCAGGAAAAAATCTATGCAGAATGCACTCTTCTCGAAGGATTGAGCGTGCATTTTAGCAATTAAGACTATTTCAAATCTGATTTCTCAAAACCTTAGAGATTTTAAATACTTCTTGATTCCATAATGTGTTCCTACCCTGTAAATCCTTAGGCTTGACATTAATTAATGTCATCTGCTGATATACGATTTTCTAGTGTCAACAATTCCCCCCTAATGTATTAGTTCTAGGAAGAATTGTATATCCGAAATACATTATAGTTTCTTTTCTCTATCTTGCGCAGAGAGAGAGAGAGAGGCCTACCTGAATCTTGAAATTGACAACACCTTGCACTGTTCCCGAGATGACCATTGCCTAAGGGACCCCCTACAATAAAAAAAAATATACAAAATATATACAAAATTTCAACGAGGCAGGCATGTCCCATTCTTGTGATGTTATGGCTAGTTAAACAAAATTGACAGATACATATGATGTTTGCATCACTATTGTGGTAATGATGTCGGCGATTGTTGATGACGACTGCTAACACCCTCAGCGGCATTTTTGATTGATGATAGGTGGAATGTGGTACGCATATGTGTAATCTTGGTGTGTTATATAACTACGCAATATACACATATGTACTGGTTGGGACCTTCCCATGTAAGCATTGTTGACAAAGATGCTTATGGAGGCACGGGTCCGCGATGGATTTGATCAAAGTGAAATGGTTGTAATGTACGATACCATCATGACATTAAAGATTTTGTTGTAGTCAAATTTCAGGAGGATCGATGACATCTATGGACAATGATGTCTCCCACAGTGCCACTGGAGGATACTCCTTTCCATGGGGAGGGGTGATCCAAGGTACCACTTCCTTTTTGGAAAAGAGGTGTCGAGGTCAACAAAAAGGAAGCCTTAACCAAACCATGGGTCACTGACCTGAGGGGTCAGGGACCTAGATGTGATGGGTTTAACATAGGAATGTGGGTGAGAGGTGACTGAAAATAGATGATGGGGATTCAGTGGCCCAAGGTCAGAGTATACCATAGCAACTTGGTGGCTATCACAATTATTTTTGAAGGGAAAATCCCTTCAGTTGGTAGGACTTCCAGGGTGGGTGTGAAATGGCTATGAATGTCGTGATGGTGCATGTGTGGGGGTCAAATAATTATACCAAGGGGAATGAGGGACTACTTCCATGGGGAAAATATGAAATATGAGGGTGAAGCAGCGAAGGGAATCGTTTGCGGTCTTCCTACAGTTACCAATAGAATAAAATAATGAGGTTTGGTTTGTACAAAACATAGAGTTGGGTACCCCAAAACATGAAAAAGGGGTCGCTCACTTAAAGTGTGAGGATGATGTTTTATTGGGGGTGGGGGTCCCATTGGTTGCTCTCATGTGCAGGGTTGATGAAGTGAATGAAGAAATGTCGCAGATGGGATTATGTTGATGGAGGTGTGGTGGGCCAAATGTGATGTGAGGAGGCGCGCTTTCAATATTCTTGTACAACCTGGTCATCCGGGAAGGGGGTTATTTAGTTTGAACGGTAAACTTGACCTCATGCATGATGGATGGATGGGCATGAGGTGGTTCCCAGACTGAAATGGTATGGCCATGGCATCACTTGTGCTATGATATTTGGTCTACTCTCGGTGACGAGTACCATGGAGGGGAGGCTCTACCAACCAAAGTGGATGATTATCATATGCAGGGTGACGTGATGATAAATGTGGTCGGGCATGAGGACCATATGGTTTATTTCTGATGGAGAAATGATGTCAGGATATGCAAAGTTTTGTGGGACTCTATCATGCTGGGGGTAGGATGACACCTGCTCCGGAACCTTTAGTGGATGTTGTAAGTGGTTTGTGGGTTCTTCTTGCAAAAAAAACTACCTCAAGTGAAATCATCCTCTTTTCATCAAATATTATTGAAAGACATGAGCTTTATAAAGGAAGATGGGATGGTGCATACCTGCTAGCATTGAAAATTTATTTTTCCTGGAAAGCGAATGTGTGGCATTGCTTTCGTTCGTCATCGAATACTAATGATGGTGCAACTTATGGTTTGCAGAATGGACATTATGATCTCCTGTTATGGACCTCTGAAGTTCTAGAAAAGAGAGATAAATATAGGATTATGGCCCTAATCCTATTCATTTGTACTTGATGATTTTTGGGAGATCAGAGGTGTTTGCAGAGCCTTTCTTGCCATTGTGGTAATCCCGTGTACCAAGAAATAGCGATATTATGCCAAGGTAGCTTTCATGACGTCTTGCATTTTAATTTTTTCAGTTTTACGGTGATGGGGGCCGTAAAAATTGGGTTTGCACGGCCTTAAAGATACTTTTTGCCATAGATTGCGCGGGTGATCTAGGAAAAAGAGCGCCTTCCTTGCATGCAGTTCTGAGGGACAGGCACACGACGGTGTGTTTTTCCCTCCTTTTCGTGCGCAATGGCATGTTTGTGAATAAAACAGGCACGCGGGGGCACACCTATCTGAGAGACTGGCGCACAAAGGCCAGCGTGATAGAAAATTTTGATTTTTTGTATGTTTTTTGTTTTTCTCTATGCTGATGGGTGTTTATGTTTCTTGGTAGGTTGGTGTGGAGAGAGCGGGATTGGCCGAAGATTCGAACTGCTCTAGCTGTTGATGCTAGTGTGTGCCATCACTTGGCCGCATGAGGCCTTTTGAAGTTTGCCGAGAACGAGTTCTTTCAGTCTCAGGACTGACTGTTAGGTTACAATATTATACAACATTGCCACTGGAGGTGCAACGTGTTCATACTACGGAGGAAAAACCTGATCATCCATTCGGAGACGGATATATACTTTGTGACTGGGTTACTGCCTCAGGGTGAGGCTCTAAGGTACCCACTCCCTGCTGGGAGAGTGAACCTAGACAGATTCTGGAGGCAGAATTGTGGTGGTGTCCCTCTTATTGAAGGGTGCATCAACATTGCATCAGTGATATATGTGGTCGAGCGGTATGCTCTAGCAATCATTGTGCGACTGGTGGGGTCATTTTCTCCTCATCGAGCATCTGGCCCACAAGTTGGACTTTTATGCTGATTGAGGGGCGGACATTTTTTTTACTTTTCCAGCTTTTGTTTTGATGGCATGGTGTCGCAATTGAACAAGGTCCAACGTGGATCTAATTCATTTTTGTATCCTAGAATCTTATGCAACATCATGTATGAGAGGGCGGTGCTGGTGAGGCCGGTGGTGGCGGTGCCTATAGGGGGGCCGTGGGAGCCACATATGAGGAGGTGGGCTCCAGTGATGCTGCGAGGAAGTGGTGTTATGGTGGGTTGTTACTGGAATGACATGATAGAGGCCTTGTTTGAGGCCAATCCACAGATGTTCTTGGCATACCTGTATGCAGGGATGGACTTTCGGGGTGACCCAGATATGGGTCTCCCTTTCGGTTTTGTTTGTGGACTTATAGGTACATTTTATATTTTTTTGCATTTGTTAGAGTATTTATGTACTTATGCATTTTGTTATTGACACTGACATTATTTTTGTTACTCTTTCAGATGTTGGCGAGGTAGGTCACCCAATGGCCCGAGTTGTGGGTCGTGATCCTCTACTATGACCTCGTGGTGGTCAAGGGGGAGATGGCCCAGGTGGACCGAGTAGTGGTGCTAGTGGACATGGTGGGGATCATGCTAGCCCTTCTGGTGAGGGCAGCAGCTCAGCTGTAGTAGAGGTTACGGTCGAGCAAGCTCATCTAGATGTGGCTGAGGCATGCAATGCAGTACTAGTGGCTTAGGTGGTCACTCTAGAGGACTTTCGGGGTCGTTTGGACTGCTTGACCCAGGGCATGCCTGCTTAAGGTTTCATGGATAACTTCGAGGATGTTTTGTTAGAGATAGTGATGGCCCGCAAGAGGGATTATCAGCCCACTCTATGTTGGGTGGCAATCGCAATAGCAACAGCGGCTCTAGTGGTGGCACCAGGAGCAGTGGTGGGCTCAGGTGCCCCGCTTGAGGGGGCACCCCCCTAGGGTAGTTTTTGTACAAAGGGAAATCACTCATTATGAGGATGCTTCCCTTATTTTTGATGACTCTTTGTATCTTTGGGCTGGCTAGTGGGCCAGAGACACTACTTTGTACTAAGATACACATATTTTTTTATATATATGAGAGATCTTTTTGCGGCTCTACATGGTGTGATTTCGATTTCAGTTTATAAATTTTGTGTTATGCTGATGGATATATCTATTTTTTGTTTTTTATGTATAATGGTTTATTCAAGATGAATTTGAGTCTAGGATATTGTTAGCTATTCGATCAGCTGCTTGGGTTTTATTCCTTGATACATGTGAAAATGTAATGTAATAAAATTGTCTACTTAATATTTTGGCACACTAAATTTTTCTAAACAGATGTGTATCTCTAGTCTCAAATGTTTGGTTCATCTACGATAATAATAACTGGGAATTTAGGTAGACATGCATATGGTGAATGCCCTAATGGAGGGCCTTGCACATAAGTCCGATAATGGCGTCATATTCTACCTGATTGTTGGTTACTGATCGGATGCACATGCCATTTGAACACAATGGTGATCAGTCGGGTTTGTAGATGACCCAAATGGCTGTAGCTAAGTTTTGAGACCATCGCTATGCTCCATCAACAAATCTGAAATAGGTTTCAAGTTGGTGATCCATGGTGGCACTTCGAGCGTGTTTTTTACATGAGTATTTGTGTCAAAAATATTTTGGTGGTTGGGTTTTTGTGTACTCTAACTCTAGGGGAAAAGGGAAACTAGGGCCCTTATAGGTATAAATTCTTGAGGTAAAGGCCATTGATGCGGTTAGTGAGGCAGGTCCCGTCCGATTCCATCAAGATGTATGCCCCTTGTTGGAGGGAATGTTTGATGATATAGGGTCCTTTACACAAGGTTTCAAACTTTCCTGGCCCTAAGGCCTCTTTTGTGACATTGTAGCAAAGGACTAATTCTCCCTCGATAAATGAGCGAGGGGTGATGTGGCAATCCAATGATGCTTTCACCGATTTATTATGGGCCTCATTGTGTTGTAGCAATTTTCTTTGACTCTCGTCAACTAGCTCTAGTTGTAGTAGGCGCTGTTCTAGAGGCTGGGTGTCATCAAGGAGTTCGATGGCGGGGTGTAGATTTGGGATATTGCGCTCTATGGGTATAACAGCTTCAATCCCATATACCAAGTGGAAGGGAGTAAAACCAGTGGACGTCTTAACTTCTGTGCGGTATGACCATAGGGTGAAGAAGAGCATGTGGTGCCAGTTGGTTTTGGGGTTATTCACCATGCATTGTAACATAGTTTTGAGTACCTTGCTAATGGCTTCTACCTGTCCGTTGGACAAGTGGTAGTATGGTGAAGCAAATTCATGGGTGTATCCGAGGTGATGAGATATCTTCTCGAAGGCTTCTCTTTCAAAGTGTTTCCCGTGGTCAAATACTAACTCTTTTGGGATGCCAGATCAAGCAATCACGTGGTTGAATAGAAATCGAGTGGTGGTTTCTGTTGTGTTGTCATATGTGGGCATGGCCTCGGCCCACTTGGTGAAATAATTGATAGCCATGATGATGTATTTATGATTTCCTGAAGAGGCCACATTACAATTCATGAAGTCGATTCCCCATTTACGGAAGGGGTCGGCTACAATGACATGGTGCAAAGGAGCGGGCGGTGCTCTTGCTTTGTGGGCAAAGCGCTGGCACCACTCACATATTTTTACTGCCCTGATGCAGTCACGAAATAGGGAAGGCCAAAAATATCCTACTCATAGGATTTTTTGGGTATTAGCCATTGTAGATAGGTGGCCGCCACAAGCACCTGCATGGCAGTCATTCAAGGCTTTCTTTGCTTGCCTGTGAGTGATACATCGACACAATATTATATCGATGCCTCGTTTGTATAAGACATCTCCCATGAGGAGGTATCGAGGGGATTGTTGGCATATGCAATGACGGTCCTCTTGCATGAAGTGAGGTCTAAACTTTTGGGTTTTCCAAAATAGGATAATATCCCCATATAGGGGTCATCATTTTCTACAAAGAAAATATGTTCATCTGGTAGCGAATCGTTTACTGGTGATGATTTGGAATCTCTTGGGAGGTCGGTAATGAACTCTGCTAGGGCAAGTGCCTTTTTCCTTTTGGGAGAGTGAAACTGTAAGTCATATTCTTGGAGAATGACTATCTATTGGGTGTACTTGTGGTTCATTATTCAGCATGTGAGTAGGTAGCGTAGATTAATGCTAGGGAAGTTATTTCTTCGGGCTCTAAGGGGCCTAAGTGCATTGCATATGCAAGTAACCCTATACAAGTCTTCTCTTCAAAGCACTTCCCGACATTGAAAAGTGTTTTGGTCACATTGGGAGTGAAATTCTCATTGTTCCGGAATTTCCACTTGGCCAGTGTCTTCTAGAAGGGTTCACATGTGTCATGCTTCGGACCCAAGCGTCCATTTGACATATACATGAATGGAAACATGTATTGCTTATTTTTGAAATGCAATTTATTACAAAATAACCTACATTTCATCTATAAATTGAACACATATCTAAGTGTTTGAGGAGGAAGAACTTGAGGAGAGAAATGATGGAGAATTTTCAATAGAGAGCTTGATTTGTGGAGCTGCTACTGGAGAGACTTATGCTGTGATGAGAATTGGGAATTGTGCTGGAAGGTCACTTCAAGTCAGTCACTAGGTTGTAACCTCTCCTCCTATCATCAATAAAGAGTACTTCTTATTTTTCCGTTCATGCATCTATGATAACGTTGATTTTCCATGTTGTAAGATCTTGGTTGATGAATGTAGTTTATGCTTAACTGATTTGGCTAACTAGCTTGAATAGATATCTATATTATTGCATATTCTACTGTTTTAGTGTTCTTTCTTGTAGGAAGCATTCAACTATTTGAAACTGCTTGAATTTGAAGCTGTAGTGGAAGCGACGGAAAGGAGCCATTTGGAAGCGACTGAAACAAGTAAGCATCCAATCCTCTCTGTGTATCTGTTCTGAGTTAGGAAAAAGGGTAGTGCAATCTTTCACCTATTGTTCTAGACTACACACTGGTCTAGGGAAGCGTATTTTATCTATAGATTAGAATTCTGGCCCAACAAACTTGCAACTCCACTGGGAAGAATTTCTCTTGATTCTTGGTGTTTTAGTCTCTGATCTACTTTCTAAATCCACCCAGTAGCTGTTTCAAATAAAGATTAGACATTTTCAAAGCTTATTTTTCAAATTTAGTGAGCCAAACAATAGTTTTTTTTTTTTTTACTACACCCAACGCACACTTGGTCAGGGCATAGTGCTTTGCAGAGCATTGTCTCCCTTCTCAGCCTGCATTGCAGTGCACTATCTCCCTTTAGAGACTGTGTTGGCTCCTGAAAGGAACAAATTCCCTTGAATATGACTTTGTACTTTGCTTCAGTTTCGTTTACTGATTTTTTCTAAAAGGTGTAATGCTGAATTGACCAGTAGCTCTACATATTTCTTCTTCTTTGACTGAAAATTTGTTTAATGTTGTTTTAAAAAGTTTTTCATTATTATTGACAAATTGATTTCAAAGTACTTTTTATGGTCGTATTAAGAATCGTTTTCTTTCGAAATAGGAAATTGTCGTAAAGTATTCATTTCCTTAATGGGAGAAATTGTTGTTGAAATCCTCATTTTTCCTTCAAAAGAGAAATTTTCATTTGTATTCTTCGTTTCTCGAAATTAAAAAGCATTTCGATTATTGATCTAGTGCACCTAGTTTCTTTTCTACATTCATAACATTAAAGAATCTGAAAAGAAAAAACTTGCATTTTCTTGTAGGATTGTGTGTTTTTTTCAAAAGGAACATTAGGAAATCTGCATTTAGTTTTAGATTCATTGATTTGTTTTTTTCATTCACTTGTTTTCTCTCAAATTATTTTCTCTCTTCCCTTAGTAGCTAGGTCTTTCATTGAAAAACCTGAAAGTGAAAGTTTGTTTATCATTCTTAGCTTGCATTTTAGGAATTTCATATACATCATCATGGTGAACCTAAAAGGAAAAAAGTTAAGCAAAATGAACATAAAATAAATCTCAATTTACTTAACAATGCTTTGGAACATTAACGATAACATTTAGAGGTCTAGGCTAGAGACGTGTTCCGGCATCGTAAAACACAGAAGCTGTCGTTAACTTGTCTATGATACATTCCGAGTGTGATAACTCACTCCAAGTACGTAAGTATATCGTAGCTTATCCATGTAATCTCGAGTATATCGAGCAATGTTACAGTATGATAAATATAAAGGGGTGCTCTCACTGTGCAGTTTCACATCAGACAGTGCTAATACGGACTTGGGCCTCCACGTACCTTTGGGTATATTTTGGAGGACAACGTTTAGGTGTTATCCATCCATAGTGAACTGAGTTGGCCACCTTGAAATTGTGATACACCGAACACAACATTTGCGGAGATTACCTGCCCATAATTCTTGGTTCACCAAGAGGTATTTTGTAGTTCACAGTTTTGTAGAGCTATAAAAAGGGTCTCTTTCACCTCTAATTACCTCACATTAATATGTCAACCCGAGAGCGTTTTGTCATTACAAAGAGTGACTCAATCCGAGGCTCATTCGTCAGAGTAATGCTAGTAGTACAGTGCTTAAGAAATACAAGAGTAAACGGATGCTTAACTAAAATCAAATTACTTTAAAGAAATAAATCACACACTCAGAAAACTTAATAACTTATCAGTCAAGGGTTCGGTAATGATAAACCATCCCTTCAGAAACTGATGGAAAAGGAACTAAATCATAGATCACGAGCCTGGGAGCTAGACAGTGACTGCTACTGCCCACTACAGCCTTAGATCATCTCTCACAACAAACCATCAAATGCAGATAAATAGAACAGCAAAGGAAATAAAGGATTAAACCACAATTATGAAATGGAACAACAACTCTAAAATGGAACAGCAATTGAATACTAAGTCCCGTGGGTTATAATCAAACTCAATCTATACACTCTTTGCAATCAAAGAACATTCTATCACTCTAAAGGCGAATTACACAAATCATATTAATGGAACAGCAATAACGATTAATGAATTATGGAACAATACTGATTCATTAGAAACGCACACAACCCAAACGTTAATATAACAGCTCTGTAACATAACAGTAAAGATATGCGATTAATTCTTGAAAGGATTAATAACGTAATGCGGAGTTAACACACAAGTCTGGCTGTAGAAACTTCAATGATTCAAACTTGAACAGAGCATGTAATATGAACTTGTAAAGCATATCAAATAATCAAATAGCAATAATAAACAAACCACACAGAAACGAAGCTGTAATGGTACAGAAGTAAGTGTCCTTCGGGGCCGGGCCCTTAGCCTCCAAGGATACACCGCTTTAGGTTAACGCAGACGCGAAGATGGAATAATCACCAAGCTTTCATTAATGCATTGATCAAAAATACATCGAACCAGTTCTCAACAAAGCTTAATAACCAAATCTGATGTTTTATAGAAGATTACATAAAACGTATCTTATCTCGCCATTTTTTTAAACTAACAGTACTTGTCTCTTTTTATAAAAACGATGGCGGAGATGTCCAAGCAACTAGATAAGTAAAGCAGCGATCCCTCAGGATCTTCGATCCTGAGGGATTCGCCAAACTGTTAACTCTTCATCCTGTCTTTGCTATTGCGCTGAGCTGGTGTCCTCTCCTTCTTTCCCGAGCCGATTCACTTTGATCTGTTTCCCTATGTTTGCGTTCGGTTCTCGTCCAGAGAGACAGCAGTTATCTCCACTTTGTTCTTTCCTTTAGAGTGGCAACTCTTCGTTTTCTCCTTTTCCTGTATAGAAAATAACCATTATTAGTGGCTAAGTTATACACATCGATTCTCACATGTTTTGTTATAGTTCCTTATTACTTTCCAAATTCATGATACAAAAGGTTCACAAATTCTATTAAAAAGTCATTAAAGTAATCATCAAAATCATACCTTTTTAGTACTCCACAAGTTTCCTGGTAAACCCTTTTTCCTAGGATTACCCTCTTTTTGTTTATTTGTTTTTGGATAAAATAAATCAGTAATATTGGAAGAACACAATCCTACCCCCCATCATTGGTGTAGATTAGCTTTAAAACCACCTTTACCACTGGAAGTTATTCTTGGTAGGCAAAGGTGATCACAATATGTTGAATCAAGTACAATTCATACCTCTAGAAAAACATCATTTTTTAATCTAGAGTTAGCTCAAATTTTTTCCACACATCCCAGTTTGTCTATTGTTGTCAAAATGGAGTCTTCACAGCTACCCGTAGTCATCATCCATTCAATTGCTGAGACCATACCTCCTGGACCAGATGTTGTTCAATCACATATTGATCCAGATCCTGTCTCTTCTTTGTCAAAATATCTGAATCCTAAATCTGAACAACTGGAAGTTGTTCCTACCTTGGTCATCCCACAAGGTTCTGTAGCCATTGAAACTCCTATATCGCACAACCAACCATCTGAAATATATTTTGGGCTTGACGATGAAGTTCTTCCTCCTAGTTTATGTAGAAATTTGAATAACTATTAAATTATTCACCGAGATTATCCTGATCACACACTATTTGAGCTTCATGCATAATACATAACCTCTTCTACTATTGATCATCAATTTGCGGAAATTAAACAATCGCATACGTACATTAAAACCATAAACAATCACACATATAAACACAGTATTTATGGGAAAGCTTAAAGTTGAAAATCCCCAACTATATGTATATTATAATGATAGAGATCATGTAACAATCATTGTACAAACTCCTCACAAGCTCTCAGTAGAATCTCAAATTGTTACACACTACACAAGCTCAAATCATACAAAACACATGCTCCAATCTGCTCCACCTGTTATCCAACCTCTACTATGCAATCCAATATGGATAATCATGAGATCAAGGTTCAAATCCCACCAGTATGTACTGTGCAATACTCATTGGCTTCTCCATCAATGTGTGGTGCAAATCTCATGCACCAGTATAGTCACAACTGATAGTCACACTGCTCTTCCACCTACCTCTTCACTAGTCTCCACTGAAACTGTCCATGCACTGCAGTTAACAGATGTATTATTTAGTTGATTTATGAGTTAATAATTAGTGAATTAATTAATAATTAATTCACACCACTCTCACTAATTGTATCAACCAGTTAGACTATATACAACTAGGTCAACTAAGTTAAACTGAACACAACTCCATTAACTGTCTCATCAACTCCACCAAACTCTGTCACATGAGTTCTAGCTGAAGTAAACCATGCAATAGCTCCACTAAACCCTAGGAATAGTGTAATTCCTTCTGTCAGCTGCATGTGCCACATCCGTGACTCGAACTGAAGTGCTCCAAGAGGATAATATAATGTTTAGAGTCCAAATATTATTAAGAGCTAATAATATTCGACATATCTATTTTTAGTCTGGAAATCTAAAAATAAATTCCGCCCAATATGTCTACAAATAGAAGTCCATCTATTTTTTCTGACTTGACCAACCATCCACAAATAGCATCCTGCAACTCATAGAACATGATACATATGTCCAAGAATAGACAGAGTATAAAAATAGACTTTGCACCAAAAATAGTCTGCGGGCCAACTTAGTGAAGGCGACTTCTTTCCACTAAGATCCTCATCTTGTTACAATCTCAACAGTTTAATCGTGATTGAAAAAATCACTCAACCTAATACAAATTTAATTCAAACCCACTTTGGGGGAGACCTTTACCTGCACTAGTCATTTCCTCAATCATTTCCATCTACTTTTGTTGATCCTATTTCCATTCAATCACCCGTAAGACATGTTTCCCAAGTAATTCCATCTTATCCTGGCTATGCTCAACCTGAACTTAATAGACAGTTTCCTTTTGTTGCAACCTTGGAATTACTAGATTTAAACCAGTTAACTAATGATCCTATCAGTTATTGTCCTTGGTGGCCGGTGATACCATATAAATTACCCTCAGACATTCCTAAATTCAATGGAAACCCTAGAGAAGACCCATCAACTCATGCTATGAATTATCATTTATGGTGTTCATCAAATTCCCTAAATGATGATTCTGTTCGCTTACGTCTTTCCAAAGAATTCTCATAGGTCTGATAGCTAAATGGTACATTGATCCAGGTGGATATTCGTGGCCACCCACCTATTCCACTTGGGCCCCCACCATTGTCTCTTTCAGTTTTTCAGTTTTGGCATAACTTACTATTTTTAGCAGTTTTTCGGGTCCTGAACTTCCGGAGCCGTTTTGAGGCCCTAAATGACATTTTTTTGGTATTAAATTTCAAAATCATCACAAAAGTTGTAGTCCTCGGATAGAGCTTTCTAATGATGTATCATGTGCGTCAAACGGAGATAGTATGCCAAAGTTACGTCCCTGGGAAGTTGAAACACCAATTTACCCAAACGGGGCCCATAGTTTTGGCGCTTCATCTCCTAGGGTTAGGTTTTTGGGATGTTGAGGGTTTTCCATTGTTTCTCAATAATAAATAGGCCCTCAAGCCTCATTTTAACTCAGTTCAGAGGCCTGTAGCTGCCACATCACTTCTCAGAGATAGCTACCAGTGCCCTAGCTAGTTTTATTTCCATTCTGTCTGTAAGCAAATTTCAGTTCTTTGATATTAATGAAATGAAGTGTTATTTCCGCTGCATCTCTGTATCTATGGTTATGTGTTTATTCTATTGTGTTCCTACATAAATCTGGATCAGTGGTATCAGAGCGGTCTGCTTTTTCTCGATCCTTCTTTGCATGTCCCCAACGAGGTCGGGGTATAAGGAGCTAGGGCTTGATCTGATGGAACCTTTGCAAGATCAGCCTCGCAAACCTCGACGAACGCCCATGGGGGATGAAAAGAAAGATGAGGGAGTAGGAGATCCTATCAAAATATTGCTCGAGGAGGCTCTCGAAAAACAAAGGAACGCGATGATGGATAACTTTGTTCAGATCCTTCAACGGCTGCCCACCAGCGGCACATCTGCATCTAGTAGCCACTCTAGAGTTGCGACTCCCTTTAAGGTACAAGTAAATTTTGACATTCCCATATTTGAGGGTCAAATAGACGCAGATGCCGTAGATAGATGGTTGAATCTATTAGAAGGATATTTCTCCGTTCATGACTTTTCAGACCGGGAGAAGATTATTTTTGCACTCCTCAAAGCTACCCCCCATGTTAAGGACTGGTGGGAAACCTACTGTGAGAACAAGGACCAGACAGAACCCTCTCTATTCTCGGCCGTACCAACTTGGAATTCTTTTCGAGACGCCGTCAAGGAACAGTACTATCCCGTGGGGAGCTATGAGGACAAGTAAATACAATGGACCACGCTGCAACAACAAAGGGATCAAGATGTGCATGAGCTGACGAATCTGTTCCATACCCTGCGCACAAAGTTGGGTATCAAAGATTCAGAGAAACATCTGGTGCTAAAGTATCGCAGCTGTCTGCACAAATACATTCAGGAGGAAATGGAGTTCCTTGACATCTCCTCGCTTGGTACGGCATACCGGTATGCCGCCAAGATTGAGCAGAAATTCAAGCAGAAGAAGCGAGACTTTGGATCTGCGAATCAAAAGCAAGGGAAAGGTGCTTCCAAACCGCAGAACAAAGGACAGAGCCAAGGCATGGCGGCTAAAGACAACTCATCGAAGCCACAAGAAAAGAAAAGCACCGCAAAGCCAAAGAAGGACACGGGAAAGTGGTGTGAGTTCCATAAGAGCTCCACTCACAACACAAGTGAGTGTCGGGCCAAGCAGCCGCTAGTGGCCGAGATGAGGGCTTCTGAGTCAGATGCATGCTCTGACTCCGAATCAGAACCTGAAAAGGCGAATGAAAAAGGGAAACAGATTATTGATGCGGAGCCCAACGCCACTATTGCCACTACAAAGATCCAAAAGGAGGAACCGGAAGATCCAGAGGAGGAGGAACGTCTCTTCCACTCCCAGATGTGGGTAAAGGGCTCCCCGGTATAGTTCATTGTCGATAATGGGAGCCAAAAGAACCTCATTTCAGCAGACGCCGTGAAGCGGTTGGGCTTTCTGACCACAGCTCACCCACATCCATACACCATCGGGTGGCTTCACCAAGGACGAAGTCTCCGCGTCAGCCAGTAGTGTCGCCTTCCCTATAGCATCAAGCCCTTCACGGATGAGGTATTATGTGACGTTGCTCCTATTGATGTTTCTGATGTATTATTAGGACAACCATACTTGTGGAAGCGTCATGCTGTGTATGAGTCTCGACCTCGTGTTGTTATTATTACTTTGGGAAGTAAGTTGTACAGGATACCAGAGGTACCACCTCCTACGACTGTCTCTTTGGTTACTGCAAAACAATGTAGTAAGCTCATTTCCCAAACCAGGAAATTCGTTTTCCTGATGATCCGCCCCCAGGGCAAGAAGAAGACTGTGGCCACGACCTCCAGACAGGGCCCCTCTGCACGACAACAACAAATAGATAAGGTCGTGGAGGAGTACGGGGACATCTTCACCTCACCCACAGGGGTTCCTCTGCACTGCCAGGTCAAGCACCCGATTGATCTGACCCCAGGTGCGCCACTACCCAATGGACCGATCTATCGACGCTCTGTTCTGGAAAATGATGAAATCAAGAGGCAGATTCAGGAGCTGTTGCAGAAAGGTCACATCAGACCAAGTTCATCGCCATGTGGGAGCCCAATCGTGTTGGTACAGAAGAAGGATGGGACGTGGAGACTCTGTATTGACTATCGAGCGCTGAACAAGATCATTGTCCGGAATAGGTACCCAATCCCACGGATTGATGACCTTCTGGACCAAATCCAAGGTGCAAAATATTTCAGTAAGATCGACCTAAAGTCTGGGTATCACCAGGTACCAATTGAACCCTCTGATGTGTGGCAGACTGCCTTCAAAGCTAAGGAAGGCCTTTTTGAATGGTTGGTCATGCCTTTCAGGTTGACGAATGCTCCCGCAACCTTCATGAGGATGATGGACAACATCTTGCGGCCATTCACCAACTCATTCGTAGTGGTGTACTTGGATGACATTCTGATCTTCAGCAAGACTTGGGAAGAGCACCTTCATCACATCCGACAAGTCCTCCAAAAACTGCGGCAACACAAGTTGTGTGCCAATTTGGAGAAGTGCACGTTTGGCATGACCCAGGTTCAATATCTGGGATACATTATTGATGAAAGGGGGGTGCATGTGGATCCAGCCAAGATCCAAGTCATTCGGGATTGGCCAGCCCCGACTACTATAACAGAGCTTCACAGCTTTCTGGGTCTTGCTAATTTCTACCGTAGATTCATGTTGGGATTCTCTCATATCACTTGGCCCTTGAGTCAAGTCACCAAAGGAGGAGCAAGAGAAAAATTCTTTTGGTCGGAACCTCAACAGAAGGCGTTCAAAGAATTGAAAAATCGCCTCTGTTCTGCCCCAGTGCTCACCTTACCAGACTTGCAGCAGCTGTTTGAGATCGAGACAGATGCCTCTGACTATGCTATTGGGGCGATTCTTACTCAACAGGGACATCCAGTGGCATATCATAGTGAGACATTGTCTGAGACAGTTTGCAAGTATCCCACCTATGACAAAGAAATGTATTCCATTGTGCAAGCCTGTCGACAATGGAAGCATTACATTTTGGGGAAGGAAACAATCATCCACACAGACCACCAGCCCCTGCAGTCCATACAGACACAAGGGAAGTTGCATAATGATCGCCATTAGAAGTGGTCCACATATCTGCAACAATTTCATTTGAACATCAAGTACAAGAAGGGTAGCACCAATAATGTTGCAGACTACCTCAACCGACCACCGATCGTGGCACTCACCACCGTGCTCAACTCTTGTGGGCACGAGACTTCTGATTGGCCGCTTCTCTATGAGAGTGACCCAGAATTCGGCCACACTTACAAGGCACTCTTGGGGGGCACGCAAGTTCCAAATTTTCACCTCCAAGATGCACTTTTATGTCACCTGGGACACCTTTGTGTTCCTTCAAGACAGCATGCCAAGATGATATGGGAAGCACACTACAGTCGAGTTGCTGGGCATTTCGGGGTCGAGAAAACAGTAGCAATACTATAGAAGTATTTCTATTGGCCGAACCTTCGAAAGGATGTCGAGAAGCACATCAGATCCTGCACTGCTTGTGCCATTGCCAAACCGACCATCAAGAAGCAAGGCCTATATACTCCACTACCTACCCCTAGTCGACCTTGGGAATCCATCTCCATGGATTACATGTCGGGCCTACCCTCTAATAAGAATGGCAATGACTGTGTTTTCATGGTCGTTGACAGATTCTCAAAGATGGCCATTATGACGGCCTGTAAGAAGAATATCACAGCAGAAGCTACTGCTAAACTCTTCTTTGAACGAGTATGGGTACACTTTGGGATCCCACAGTCTATCATATCAGATCGAGATAGCAGGTTCCTCAGCACATTTTGGTCCAGCCTCTGGTCAATGTTGGACACAAAGCTCACCAAGTCCACAACTTTCCATCCCCAAAAAGATGGCCAGACAGAGGTCGTCAACAGAATGATTGTACACATTCTGCGCATGTACAATTCAAAGCATCCACGCACATGGGACGAGAGCCTTCCTTATGTACAACATAGTTATAATCGGGCTCTCCACAGTTCAATCGGCCATAGCCCCTTTCAGGTGGGCTTGGGATTCCAGCCACTATGTCCCATTGACGTAGCCATGCCATTTGCAGCTGCTCAGGCCAATTCAGCTCATGTCCAGTCTGAAGTTGACAAAGCAAGTAGCTTCATCGAGTGCATTCAACACATCCACCAACAGGTTCATGATATATTGGACAGAGCCAATGCGAAGTACAAGCAGCGCCATGATCAACACCGGGTGCCACACAACTTCCAGGTGGGCGACAAAGTATGGCTGCATTTGCAGAAGGAGCGCCTCACTGGACCTCACCGCAAGCTTCGCTCGCTCCGATACGGGCCGTACACCATCACCAAGGCTGTAGGTAACAATGCCTTCGAGCTTAGTATTCCACCATTCCTTGGTCTGCACCCAGTCTTCAATGTGGATCGCCTTCGTCCTTACTTTCCACCTCTACCGGACACCTCGGACATTGCAGAACAACTCACACCAACAGAGTTAAACCCAGACTGCATGGAACAGGCCACCACAGATTGTATCATGGACATGCAAATCAAGAACACTCGTCAACAGCAGATCCAATCGTATCGGGTTGTCAAAGCTGGCCAACTCCTGCACCAAGGAAAGTGGTTCACCAGGGACCAAGTTCAGCAGAAATTTCCTCATCTCATGGAGGAACTTAACGCAATGGGGACCATTGCTTCCTAAGGGGGGAGGAATGGTCCAGGTGGATATTGGTGGCCACCCGCCTATTCCACTTGGGCCCCCACCATTGTCTCTTTCAGTTTTTCAGTTTTGGCATAACTTACTATTTTTAGCAGTTTTTCAGGTCTTGAACTTCCAGAGCCGTTTTGAGGCCCTAAACGACCTTTTTTGGGTATTAAATTTCAAAATCATCATAAAAATTGTAGTCCTCGGATAGAGCTTTCTAATGATGTATCATGTGCGTCAAACGGAGATAGTATGCCAAAGTTACGTCCCTGGGAAGTTGAAACACCAATTTACCCAAACGGGGCCCATAGTTTTGGCGCTTCATCTCCTAGGGTTAGGTTTTGGGATGTTGAGGGCTCTCCATTGTTTCTCAATAATAAATAGGCCCTTGAGCCTCATTGTAACTCAGTTCAGAGGTCTGTAGCCACCACATCTCTTCTCAGAGATTCGCTACCAGCACCCTAGCTATTTTATTTCCATTATGTCTGTAAGCATCTTTCTGTTATTTGATATTAATGAAATGAAGTGTTATTTCCGTTGCATCTCTATATTTATGGTTATGTGTTTATTCTGTTGCGTTCCTGCATAAATCCGGATCATACATTGAATTACCTAGAGCTTCATTTGACAATTTCACTGCCCTAGGTACTGTCTTTTTGACCCATTTCCAATTACTGATCAGATACGAAACTAGAACGAAACTCTTGACCAACTTCAAACAGACAAATGCTACTCACATCTTAGATCATATTCATGAGTGGCATCATTGTCGACAAATGGTTAAGACATTTGTTCCCAATCAGCTCCTTGCTGAATGGTTCATCAAATCCTTGTTACCATCTATAACAGAGGATGTGGTTAAAGGTGGCATTGTCATAGAAGAGCAAGTCATCACTCGTGCTCAATATTTAGACTTGATTTAGACTCAGTCTAGCACGCTCTATGAGAAAATACTAAATGCGCCGCGATCTAATTTCAGTGTTCCTCCTTAAATAAAGGACTCTCATGCTGGAGACCGCTTGATAGGCACTATAAACACACACAACAATATTGCATCTGATCGTGCTCCTACTTCCAAAATTAATGCCGTGTCATTTGACAAAGGAAAAAGTGACAAGCAATGAGGACGCAATAGAAAGTGGAAATCAAATAAAAATAAAAATTCTAACTTGCAGGAACGATCATCTGATCAACCGTCAGGACCACGGAAATGTCGTTATCCATGCATAATCTGTAACAAGGAACATTTATTTAGGGATTGTCCTCACCGTGCTAAAGTCTCAAAAATCATCAAGACTTATAATGCATCAACTGTGTTGACAGACCCATTTCCAAATCCAGACACAAATTTGGTTGCTATGGATCCAACTCCTAGTTCCCAAGTGTTAATGTTATCCACTACAAAACCTTCACAAGATATTTTGGTGTCGATGTGAAATAAATACTATGGTAGTCCGACTGATCAACCTACTACCTCGACAACGAATCCATCTAATGAATCAGTACCACCTCCTATTATTCCTGAATTGAAGATTAAGCCACCGAAGGGAGTAATTCATAAATCGACATATAATCCTCGAGCAAGAGCTACACAAAATTATAATATAGTTGAAGATTTGGCTCCATTCCCTTCAGCTATGTTTTCTCTTGAGGTATTACAAAATTTTCCCTCCCAGAAGCAGGCTTTATTGTCGACCACTGGTAGAATTAATCCGAATGATTCTAATCTTGTCGTCTTTTATCATACGGGCTATGTACTGCAGCTACCAGCAAAATTGGCACTCTCCATCCAAGTAAATGTTCTCAACCACCTTGTTCATCGCACTATTATTGATGAGGGAGAATCTATGTGCATAGTATCTCTAAACTTTTGGAAGTCATTTGGCTTGCCGCAATTATCACAATCATCAACGAAGTTGAAGGCTTTTGATGGAAGAACATATAAACCTTGTGGTATTATCAATAACCTGCAAGTTGAATTAGGGGAAAAAATAGTAAGTATTGATGTTTAGGTTGTTGACGGGCCCCTTCACTATAATATTTTATTGGGAAGACCATGGGTATATGTGATTAATGCAATTGTTTCTACATATTTTAGAATGGTTTTCTTTCCTCATAAAGGTACTATTACAGTCATTAATCAATTATCCTCTTTTTCCTCCGCTTCGCAAGTAACTGGAAGCATTCCATATGTTCACTTACCCCAACTAGAAATCTAGAACATTGGTGTAGGTCTCTTAAAGGATTCCACTGTTATTGGAACCTTTTCATTACCGCTACCTGCAACGTTGTCAGAAATTGCAAGCATAGAGACCTGATACATGATCTCTTCTCCTCTATCTGTCTTAAGGGAGAGTACGGATGTTTCTGATATTTCTACATTGGATGATGTTTTACTACCCAACCCTATTGAGCTAGCATAGAAATTAATCTATTTGGCTTGGGTAGCAAATAAAAAATCAGCATCGCTGAGTGTTTGGGTTGATCATTCATTAGATTTTGGTACTCCATCTGATCCATTTTCCTCAAAAAATTTTACAGATGAAAATATTTTGGAAGCTATAATGTCAGAAGGAGAACCATGGGAAGATTATCATCATCATTCCCATCTTCCAGATTATGAAGAAAATAATCTCAGTGAACTATATCACCCATCCATTGAAAATTTATTTTTGAATTATTTTCCAATAAATGCAATCGATTTTGAGCGAAACTTATCAAATATTGAAGAAATGATTTCTATCGATATTTTGACCAAACCTGGCATTGTATAAAATATTCATGTCAGTGTATTTTTCTCTCCATCATAACTTGATTCATATCGCTCTATTCTTTTGTGAATTTCGTGACACATTCGCTTGGTCTTATGAGGAAATGCCAAACATAGATACTATTATAGTTGAACACACTATTAATATGTATCCTGATGTCAAACCAGTGCATCAATGGCTTCATCCTATTCATCTGAAGAAATTCGTTGCCATCAAAATAGAAGTTGAAAAACTTTTGTGTTCTTGTTTCATTTACCCTATTCTGCTAACTGAGTGGGTTTCCAATATCATTCAAGTTATGAAAAAACAAGGAACCATTAGAGTGTCCATTGATTATCGGGATATTAATCATGCTTGTCCAAAAGACAACTATCCTACACCCTTTATCGACCAGATTATTCACGATTGTGCTGGATGCGAAATATTTTCTTTCATGTATGGATTTTCCGGCTACAATCAAATAAATATCCACCTAGATGACCAACATAAGACAACATTCATCTATCCTTGGGGCACATTTGCATATCGGAAACTTTCGTTTGGTTTAAAGAACGATGGGGAAACTTTTCAGAGGGCAATGGATTATGCTTTCAATGACATCAAGTGCATTGTTCAACCATATCTAGATGATTTACCAGTGCATTCATGAAATTGGACTGATCACCCGATGCATTTGAGAACCATTTTCCTACGATGCCAACACTACAAGATATGCCTCAATCCACACAAATGTGTGCTTTGTGTTGGTTCTGACCACTCGGATTCATCGTCTCAAAAGAAGGAATTCAAATAGACCCACTGAAGGTTCAGGCCATTCTTGATTTGCCTGCACCCTCTGTTGTAGTTCCTAGAGACATCTTCGAGTTGTCAGAGACCAGTGCCTAGGACATCTTAGCTAGTAAAGAGTGTAAGGTATATCCTAAGACCATTATTTAGCTTAGAACTCTTTACCATGTCAACTTTTCTAATGAGTTACGAAATTTGATGGGACCAGACAGCTTCCGAATCAGCAACATATAAAAAAATGTAGAGGCAAGAGCAGAATTATTTACACAGATACATCAGACAGCTTAGAAACAACTTTCATTAAGGAGGGCCAGTTTCCCAAATGTTAAATGGAGATTGTTAAATCAAGGCGTTTGTGGTGCAGAAGGTAGAAGAGGTGCAATAAATACCAATGGAATGGTATTCGGAAAACATATTTTTCTATAGCATGGGCTTAAGAACTAAGAATCCATACATACCAATCAGTTCAGAACGAATAAAGTTCCATGATAATCAATACAGAATAAATCTGAATGAAGTGTAAAACAAAAAACCATATCATGTATGAGCCGTATTTAAAGCAGCTAAACCAGTCTCATATAAGTACCACATAACGATAAATTTATATCAGTACTGGCGAGTCACTCGCATTCCAAGACATGATATAAGGAGAATGGAGACAGTGAAATAGACAATGAAACAATACTACGAAGAAATAATCATAGACCATACAACATCCAGACCGGAATCCTCGCATAAAACATAACTTCTCTTCGCTAAGACCCTATGGGCTCTGTGCATTTGCATTAATAATTTGACCACAAGCATACAAAATATTCTTACACAGCAAGTTTCTTCCGGAAATCTGGAACCCTTTTTTCTCATTCAATATTGCTTATATAGACCTCTTCCTATCTCAGCGAGAAGATATTTTTTGAGAAAATATCTTCTTCGCATGACCAAAATCTGTTATGAGTCCTTATCAAAACAACAAAACTCACGATGAGGAATCAGGCCTCTCATCATGGATAGTCCGACACTTGGCCATTTAAAACAGAAAATTAAACAGTAGTCTGATAAAAATATAAAATGTTGTAGTGGAGCAAGTAGCCCACTCGAAACTTTAAAAAGTAACTAATTTAGTAAAAAGTAAAAAGGCCACGAGGGCTGAATCATGAAATAACAATTCATCACTTGTGAGAAGGGGTCGAGGCTGTTGCTGACATTGGCGGCGGCGCATTTGCGAATGAACTGGCAACTTGGCTAACGAACTGGGCACACCTCTGCTGACTGTCTGCGGCAGGCTAAGGCATCAATACAAATCCTTCTACCCTTATGAAAGCTTCGGTGAGTTCGCTAGGATTTTCTTCAGTAGGGATTTTATGATTTAACAAATGGAGAAGAGAAAAATCTAGGCGTAGTGACGTGATCATGGTTTCAGCCTTGAGCGGGGTAGTTTTATCTGTCATGACATCTGTACGATCCCTTTCTTGCTTTAGACATGCTTCGTAATCCGATAATGGTCGTATCATAGAGGGGGTGGTGGAGTCCCAACACGTCGGAAGCCGTGCTGTCATGATTTCAGCCCAAACTACATCAAACCTGCCCACTGTGTATATCAACTGCTGCAAGGCCTTCAAAGCCACGACGCAGGCCGATTCTTTTTTGATGAGTTTCTGAAATTCTAGGGCCTCTTTGTGCCAGCTGACTATGTTGTGTTGCTCTGATTCGTTGGCTCTCAGTCCCTTCAAGAATGACACATTCTCTCTGGCACGCTGAGCCCCACTGACTAGATCGACATCCCCTTCCTGAAATCACCTTTTGAGGTAGAGTACCGAAGATTTCATCTCCTCGATGCCTTGCATAAATTCCCATTGCCTTGTTACAGCTGAGATGATCTCGGACCAAATGATATTTTTTCCTTCTCTGAGAGTGAGGTTACCTTTTAAGCGTGCCTCGAGATCGTTTATAATCTTCTGCTGATCGGCCCTAGTTTTCTTTTCCTGTTCAATTTCTTTTTGTAAGACTTCGATCCTTTTGGTATTCTCTGACTGGGATTTTTCCAAATCCGTGATATTTTGTCTTGCAGTGGAAGCCTGTTTCTCCAGTATTTCGTTTGCAGCTTTTGCCGCGTCCAACTTTTTTGAGAGTGAGCTTGTCTCAGGCAGCGTAGTACCTGGCGCACAACTGTGTGTGTCCCATGTGTTCTGAAGCTCTGCCAACCTGCTCTGAAGTGTAGCAATGGTTCTTGTCAATCTCTCCTCCTCTTCTCTTTCTTGTGAAAAAGTGTCGGCCAACTCCCTTTTCTCTTTCTCTACTTGTGCGACCTCGGCTATTTGTACATGTTGGGAGGCTAGCATGTGGGCTTTACCTTTCAGTGAGTTGAATTCCTTCCGCAATTGCTCTATTAAAAAGGCCTGTGGGTTTGTTTCCCCAGTGTCCTTCCCTTTGATCTGATCCTCGAGACTGCGTATTTGGTTTGCCTGTGCGCAGGCACTTTCCTGCTCATTCTTCAGGGTGGTCCTCATCTTTCCATGCTTTTTCTCAAGCTTCCTCAGTGCGATAGTAGCCCACATGACCTCATCCTTTAGCATATCAGCTACAACTTGAAACAGGTTGCACATGTCCGTTGCTGGCACCTTAGACATGTAAATTGCGTGTTGGAGTACCTGATAGCTAGTTTCGCCTATATTAGGGTCCAAAAGGGCTTCGGCCATAGATATTACCAGATGCTTGGTATCCACATTCATGGTGGCAGAGATCCTGGTGTGATACTTTTCTACGTACCCCTCCAGCTCGGTTTTATACTTCTGTCTAATGATATTGTTTTTCTTGACCCTTTTGGCTACCACCGGTGAGGTATGATCTCCCATGGCCTCTGAAACTTCAGTGAAGTCGAAAGGGGTGTTGCTATCCCTCAACACTTTGATTCCGACCTTGCTGATGTCAAGTGGCGCATATGGTATGAATGGCTCCAGTTCTTGTTCCTCTCCTATAATTTCGGCCTCACTTGAGACTGTTTTCTATTTTTTACGAGAGGGGGAACCTGTTCCTAAAGTATCGACTTCCTCTTCTTGGTCTTTGTTGATGCCTTCCTCTTCCCTTGTGGCAGATTAATCTGTCTCCATCTGCATAGCCAAAGGCCAAATTTCCATGTTAGCCTTCCATTCCATAAACAGTCTTGGTTCATGTACATAAGGTGCAGACCGATTTCTCTTTCTCCTATTTGAAATAATCTCCCAGGGATCATAAGCCCAAGTCTTCCCCTGTCTTAGATCCATATTCTGCAATAGCTTTTCGACAATGGGAAGGGAAAGCCTTGAATTCACCACGAAAGGGCCGATTTGGGTAGGGAGCCTCAAAATGTAACCTTTCTTAGCGGGGACAAAGTGGAGCTGGTCGTCTTTGAGGGTTTGCCGAATATACTCCAGAGCATAGACTCATCAGTCGGGAAACACCAGTAGCAGGTAAGGGGCGACCTCAGCTCCATAGACCTGAATTTCAGTATAATTATTAAAGAGATACCAGTCCCCAGTGCTCTGGATTTTACCAGCTTGCAGCCAGTTCTTCATTTCAAGAAAAACCCTAGGAGAGGGCGAACCATGAATGACAGTGTAGGCAATGGACATGAAATATTTTAGGAAACTAGAGTAACCCACCCCCTTTGTTAATTGACGCACTGAGGAGTTCCAGTAAAAAACGGGCCGAGGCTGAGAATTGACCTCGTATACCCTATTCAAGCCTAAACGCTCAAAACTATCAGCGTGCTGATACAAGAAAAGATAGAACACCAATGACCAGAAATGAAAATGACTGGTGTCGGGAAGTTCTTGGAACTGGGTGTGGATGCTGGCGGACAAGTAACTCGGGATATCTAGGACAAACCCTTTCTGAGACATCAACCATAGAAAGAAAACACATATTTTGGAGGTTTCCCCCAGCCCGCCTACACCTAACAGACGCGCAATGAGCGCAAGGATGGGTTGTACTTCCTCCTTGAAAAGTTTTAATAGGAAGAGTTCTGTCCTGGGAAGGGTAGTAGCCTGGCTGTTGGAGATAGAAGAAATGAAGCTTTTTTGATGGTCCCATGGCGACTTGGTAAACTGGGAAGTTAGGGCTTCGTCGCTGAAAGCAATGTAGCTAGTGCTGGTGGGAAAACGAAGGGCTTGCTTGATAATGTCGGGTGAAAGGGAGAAGATGTGATTTCCTTGGGTGGAAGTAAAAGTGCCTCGGTCTTCATCGTAGGCATCTCTGAGCCAGTAGATGAACTCGACCACTGGGAAGACTGGGGGGGTAATCTGATGGTAAAAGCCTGACACAACCACCTGGTATCAATCCTTGTTATGAACATGATGTGAAAAAAGCTCAGGCCTTACGCTACTAATGGGGAAAGGGTACTGGTGGTCGCAGACTCCAGCTTGTTTGTCGATGAAAGGATCGAAACTGGGAGGGTTTCTGGTTTCTAGGACCCAGAGAGTCTCTGGTTCGTTCTTCTTAGGTGTGCCCCTTCCCATGATTGACATATGAAAACCGAAAAGAAAAATGAAGGGAAAACAAAGGGAATTGAGAGGGATAGAGTACCTACGCAAAGGTAGATTTTCCTGGGAAAGTGATGCAGAGCGTAGTCTGGTGATGATTGGGTAGACCCGGTACTTGTTCCCACTTGGTATATACCGTGACCAGAAGACCTGAGACTTTTACCGCAGAAAAAGACGGGTAACTGCTGTGAGAACTGGTAATTCTGAGGTAGGAAAGGGTAGAAGTGAAATAGGCAGGGCAAGTGTCATAAGGACATTGACAATGGGGCACACGGTGTGTAGGGATTGGGTGTTATTTGGGGATAGGAAAACACTGCATTCCGGGTTTATTACCGGTACAGGTCTCAGTACGAGCTGATCTAGGACTTACCTTACCTCTTTGGCCGCATGTGCTGTATAACTCCTAAAACATATTAACCCTTATGCTGATTAAATACATAACCTACTGGTTGTAAGGGTCCACCTTTCATTCCGCCATGTCACCCTATCACGCGACATGCTCTTGCCACCTCCTTCTAACCTTAGGTCCCCACCACGCCATGCTTTCACAATTCCGTGGGGGTCTGGGTCTCTTCCCTTCCTCGCTGCTCAACCCCCTCGAAATTTCCCTTGTGTGCATCTTCACGCGACGGTAATTCCTTTTAATACATAGGTTTTTCACTCTTTGTACCATTCCATTGCACTTTTGTATTTCTGTTAGCTTTTTGGCTTTATACTCCATTATTTTCGTATTAATTTTTCCTTTAGCTTTAATGCACGTGGCTTTCATTGCTTTGTTTCCTTTCGACCCACTTTTGAAGTATTTCACCCTTTGATACAAAGTTCAATGCATAACTTGTCAACATTTTAATAAACCAATGACTAATGTTAAATATTAGACAACATTGGCTCCACCTGAGGACGACACGTTCATCCGTGAATGTGTCGAGGACTACGCATACCACTAGTTTTTCTTCTGTGGATGCCACTTCTCATGATTCACCGTCAATCAACGTTATTCAAACAATGCTTAAAACAGAAAATAATATACAATATGGTGCACCAGGCTTTCTCGACCTGAGTCAGTATTGGAAATAAGGCTTGAGGAACTGACCATTAAAAGGGGCGTCCAGCAAATCCCCCTGCAAATTCTCCAACTTAAAAGTGTTGTTGCCACCTTGCTCTGCAATTTTGAAAGGGCCGAACCAGAGGGGATCGAATTTCCCGTGTTTGCCCTTATCAACCCTTCTCACGTCCCACCTGAGTACTAAGTCCCCTGTCTGTAGCTTTCTATCTTTAGCGTGTTGATCAAACAGCTCTTTCATTTTTTCCTGGTATGCTTATAGCTTCTGATTTACCTGATTTCGTGTCTCTTCAAGCTCTACCAACTGATTAATCCTCCTAGTAACGTCATCTGGACCGTCTTGATTTTCTTGCATGAACTGGGCTACCAGTAGAGCTAACTGCACAAGAAAAAATGCTGCCCTCCCATAAAATAATTCATATGGGGACTTCCCGGTTGCCCTTTTTCTAGTGATTCGGTTAGCCCACAGAGCGAACTTTAGTTGAGAATCCCAATTCTTCTGATTCTCGTTGATAGTCTTCTTCAATACTTGAACCAGAGTTTTGTTTGAGGACTCTGCGAGACAGTTCCCTTGGGAGCAGTAGGCCGTAGAGTGACCCAGTGCGATATTATACTGCTGGAAAAAGCTGACAAATTTCGTGGATTTAAAGGCTTGTGCGTTGTCAGCTATTATCTTAGCGGGGCAACCGAATCTGGATATGATATGTTCATCCATGAATTTTATTACCACTATGTTAGTTGCATTCCTGGCAGGCACAACTTCCACCCATTTTTTAGAGTAATCAGTGGCTGTCAATATCCATTTATGCTTTCCACTTGAGGGGGGATGTATTTCTCCTATGAAGTCGATTCCCCACTGCTGGAATGGCTCCTCCACGTGGGCAGGGATCATGGGGAGTAGTGCCAATTTCTATCTCTTGGAAAACCTCTGACACTTCTCACAGGCTCTAACTTGGGCGAATACGTCTCCGAACAGCTTAGGCCAAAAGAAGCTGGCCTTCAGAATCTTGTGAGTAGTAGCCCTCCAACTGTAATGGCCCCCACAAATTCCCTCGTGAAATTCAGCCATTATACTCTCCACCTCCTCTTCCGTAAGACATAGGAGTAGGATACTAGAGGGATCTCGCCAATACAACTGACCGTTTGCAACCATATACTTTTGTGACTTCAACCTCAGTGATCTGTATTTAGTCTTCTTGTAGTTGGGTGGGCAACTGAGGGTTAAGAGGTACTCTACCAACCCTTTGTACCATGGGCTGAGAAGGTACTTCATATGTATCTTCTGGGAGGCTATTTATATTCTTTTTTCTCCCTCCTCTATTCCAGTATCTTCATTTGCTGTCATAGACAAGTTGATACCCAAGGCCTACTAATTTGATTCTGACAAGATCTTGTCTAGACCTCCCCCTTGATCAATTTGGTAGGACGGATATCTAACTCGTATTCCTGTATTTTCGCTATCCACTTTCCTCTTTTCCCATCACTGTCCCCCTCGATAAGAATGTCTTTGACGGCTTCTGTAGGAACAAATGCAGTGATGTGGGACTACAAAACATACATTTGAAAAGCTTTGAGGGATTTCACCAGGGCATATGCTTGCTTCTCCAATATGTTATATTTCAGTTTGGCATCCCGAAGCACCTGACTGAAAAAGGAAATAGGTTGTTCATACCCCTCTTGGTTTCTCTGCAACAAAACTCCAGCTACTGTATGGGGGGATGCAAAGGAGAAAATCATAAATGGTTTGGCATAATCTAGCCCTGCTAACACAGGAGCTTCAATAAATGTGTTTTTAATTATGGAAAAAGCTTCCCTTGACTCTCGTGACCATTTCACTTCGTTATCCTTTTTTAACATATCGGTTATGTGCCTAACTATCTCAGCGTAGTTAGGGATGAATCTCCTCAGGAAGTTTATACACCCCAGGAACACCTGAAATTCCTTCTTGTTTCTGGGCAGGGCAATGCTATTTATTGCTTTCACCCTTTTGGGGTCTATCTTTACTCCCTCTTTAGTGACAATGTGTCCCAGGAGTTTACCCTCTTCTAGTGCAAACAACTTCTTATGTGGGTTAAGGGAGAGGCCATACCTTCTAAACTTCTCAAAGGTCTTGCGCAGGTGTTCTATGTGCTCTGGATCATCCTTTGAAAACACAGTAATGTCATCTAGGTATACCACCACAAACTGGTCCTGTTCACCAATAAAAGCAATATCCATGGCCCTCTAGAAAGTAGCTCCTGCGTTAATCATCCCAAAAGGCATTCTGGCGTACATAAACGTTCCCCATGGGGTGGTGAAGGCTGTATTATTTTGATATTCTAACAACACCGCTACCTAATTATACCCAGAGAACCCATCCATCATTGACATCTGGGCAGCCCCTACCACTTTCTGCAAAATGTGATCCATCTTGGGCAGTGGGTAATTATTCTTCAATGAAGTTCTGTTCAAGTTCCTAAAATCAACACATAGTCTTATTTCTCCATTCTTCTTCCGCACAGGGACTAAATTAGCTACCCACTCAGAGTACCTCAATGGTACAATGATTTTTGCCTTCAACAGTTTCTTAATTTCTTTCTCAATGGAAGGCAGCAATAACGGATTTACCTGTCTAAGCTTTTGCTTATGTGGCTTAGCATCTCCCTTCAATGGAATCTTATGCTGCATAATGATGACATCGAAGGTTTTTAGGTCTTGGTATGACTAGGCAAACACATCCTTATAGGTCTGGAATAACTTCTGATACAGCTGTTTATATTCCTCCGGGACCTTCTTAGACAACTTCACGATTTTAGGGTCAGCTTCAGTGCCCATATTCAGGTCCTCAACCTGATTTTCTTCTGCAACTTTGTTTGGATATAATGGAACATCATTCTTGTTGAACAGCCTTTCCAAAGGCACTAGCCCTCAGGGAATAACATTCCCTTTCAACTTCAGAACCTCGTGACCTACTACCCTTTCTTCCCATTTGTTTCCTGATTTTTCTTCAGTCCCTTCTTCTTCACATATGTCAATCTCCATGTTGGAGAACTCCCCAACTATCTCCAAGAATCTCTTGGCTTGCTCATCATCTTCAAATACCTGCCAGTGCTTAATGTTGTCTGGGATTGATGGCCTATAACGCACCTCAATCTCATATCTCAATAGGGCGTTCTGAGGTGGCCGAAAGGTACTAGCAGCCACTGCTAGAGAATCTTCCATTCTGTTTTGCTCCCGAGGCATGAACTGGATATTAAATGCTAAGAAAAAATTTTCCACCAGATCTCAGACTTCATTCCTATAGGCTCTCAGCTTAGGATGTTTAGCTTGACATTGATTCTTCACTTGCCTGACTACTAGTTCTGAATCTCCCAAAACCTTTAGAATTTGTATATTCATGCTCCTGACTGTCTGCAACCCAAGTAAGAGTGCTTCATATTGAGCCACGTTATCTGTGGCTTCATACTCCAGCTTGAAAGACAGGGGTACCCACCTCCCTACCGGCAAAATCAATAACACCCCAGATCCGTTTCCTTCTCTAGAGTTGGCTCCATCAAAGTGAAGCGTTCAGATTTCTGACTTAGGACTTTCTTTGAACTGTTCTGTCTTGATCTAGTAAAACGATGGTTCATTTTCATATTCTTGATCCTCCTCAAGCATTAATCATGATAAATCCCCCTCCCTGCTATAAACTGGAGAATTCACTGAATCATCCACTTTAGTGACTGTCATAACAAATCTAGTTTCTCTGTACAACCTCCTCTCTTGGCCACCAAATATAGGGATAGTGGCATAGGTTAGATCTAGCTTAATCGACCCCCCAATTTTGGTTCCCCAAGATCTTGATAGTAACATGCCGAAGCAAGCTGGGATGTTAGCCACCACTATATCCATTACTACACACTTTGTCAGGATCTGAGCCAAGTTAACCACAAAGTTCTTTATCATGCCCAGGAATTTAACTCTTTTGGAGTCGAACAAGTAAAGGTCTTTATAAGGACGGGTGATCTATAGTCCTAGTTGCTCCATGACTGAAAGGGGTAAAATATTATCAGAGGCTCCTGAATCTAACATGCCATTATGCAGGAGCAGGTCATGTATTACTAAAGACACATAAAAAGGTGGAGTGGTGGCATCCAATTCCTCTACATGCGGGCCAAAGACAACCATAGGCCTTTCTTCTTGCAGGTTGAGACTCTCTGGAATGTGTGTTACTTTTGGGGGGAGCATGAAGGATGTGACTTGGGACTGATATGCTGGCTATTTTAATAACTCAGTCAAAGGAACTGGGATTTTCACTTTTTCAAGTTCTTTTTGTAAACTAAAGAGAAATGAAGACATATATGTTGACACTTCTTTTTCTTTTCAATCTTTACTTTGGAGGGGAGGCTTAACTTCTTTTACAACGGGCTCAACCTTAGGAGGTGTAGTTACTTGCGAAGATGAAGGCATTAGAGCATCAGATTGTAGAGATTGGTTAAGAGGCCTCTTACCTTTCTCTGGGGGTTTTTGAGTATTGACCTCCTTCTGTGCAGGTGCCTCTTCTTGAGGTGTGTCCTCCTCTTGATCCTGAGTGCAGGTTCTCTTTCTAGAGGACCTGAGGTCATATCTTCTGTTGAACTGAGCTTGCATGAAATCAACAAACTCCTTGCAGTAGTCATCAATTTCAGGTTCTTCAGTATCTTCATTGGCCTTCACTTCTGAGTGAGCTTGTACTTCCTCTTCATCACTTTCATGTACAGGACATTCTATATCATTATTGTTTGAGAAGACAAGGCATGCCTCCTCTTTTTCATAGGCAGAACCTTCAGGGGAACCCTCTACTTTCCCCTCCAAGTATAGGGGATGTGGTACCTGATCTTGCTGCTCCTTCTGTCCCCTATGTAATATCCACAAGGGTGGATTTCTGTATTGAGGATTGAATCCTCTATTTGGAGCATTTTGGAAATTCTTTGGGGGTGAATTCTTAGCCTCCATCTCAAGCTTGATCATCTTACTTGAGAGATTATTAATCATCTTGTTCATTTCTTCGATCTTGTCATTAGCCGAGTCTCTGTCTTGACCTGAGGTGGATACTTCCTCTTTTCCCCTTCTTCTAGCATCCTGTTCATGTTTCCCTTTGGATTTGCTAGTAGAGGCAAATTTTGCTTCTATCTAAATGCATCGGTCTGTGCATAATCTAGAGTGGCTGGTTTTCTTTCTCTCAAGGAGAAACCGAATTCAGAATCAAACGCTGCCACAAAAAGGACCTTGGAAGTGGTCTGATGAGGCTTCATGTCGGCGGGGAGACTCAGGTGCAGCTTGCTGAATCTTTTGATAAACTCTGACACCCCCTCATTATGCTTTTTTTTTAGAGTGTTGAATTCAGTAAGGGCATTACCATGATCTTTATTTTCTCCCCATTTTTCGATGAAAGTGTCTTCCATTCCTTCCCATGTATTGATAGAACAAGCTCCAAGTGTCTTGAACCATTTTCTAGCTTCCCCATCTAAGGATTGCACAAACAGCCTTAGGACTACGTCCAGATATTCCACATTAAAGTTCTTTGCGAAAGAGAAAAAAACTTTGACATGTTTCTGGGCTTCAATCTCATTCTCACCACTGAACCTGGGCAGAATATTTAAATAATCTTGCGGCATGTCATTTAATACTGCAGGTAGCTCCAGAGGAGCATATCTGTTTTGCAGGAAGCCAGGGACATTCACCATTGGAGGAGGAGGTGGAGGTAACAAGAGAGCTTGGTGAATAAGTGGAGGGTTAGGTGGAAGTGTGGTGTGAATGATGATAGGAATATAATGAACTGCAGCTTGGGATGATGGAGACGAGGGTGGAGTGATAACATCAGATAATTCCGTGACTTATTTAGCTTCCTCAACCTCTGGAGTAGGATGAAATGTGTAACAGGTTGTATCTACTGACTCAGCCTCATCCTTGACTCAGATATTTCCCGCGGGTAGATAGTCTGAGTAATAGCCGGTTTCACCCAGAGCAGAGCTAGAATCTTGCCAGTGGGCAACCTGAGAAGAGGAAGAAGGAAGGTCTTCCAGAGAGAATGGTGGAATCTCAGTATGAAAAAAAGGTCTTCCCCTCTAGCTTCTTCTATGTAAAATTATTTCTGGGTCAGACACAGAAGGTGTCTTAGGCTGAGAAGTATCTGATCTAAGGTGTGGCTTTCGAGGAGCCAGGACTGCAAAAATATTTAGCAGGGAAAATGAATGTGGAGTCGCCAAGGTGAGGGATCTACAACTCTCAACTCTTCATGCTCACCTAATTGAAGAGTGAAATAAGGTTTTGTCGAGGCCCAGGGATTTCAATTTTTCATTAACTTCTCTCCCCGACAACGGCGCCAAAAAGATGTTGTAGTTCCTAGAGACATCCTCGAGTTGTCAGAGACCAGTGCCTAGGACATCTTAGCTAGTAAAGAGTGTAAGGTATATCCTAAGACCATTATTTAGCTTAGAACTCTCTACCATGTCAACTTTTCTAATGAGTTACAAAATTTGATGGGACCAGACAGCTTTCGAATCAGCAACATATAAAAAAATGTAGAGGCAAGAGCAGAATTATTTACACAGATACATCAGACAGCTTAGAAACAAATTTCATTAAGGAGGGCCAGTTTCCCAAATGTTATATGGAGATTGTTAAATCAAGGCGTTTGCAATGCAGAAGGTAGAAGAGGTGCAATAAATACCAATGGAATGGTATTCGGAAAACATATTTTGCTATAGCATGGGCTTAAGAACTATGAATCCATACATACCAATCAGTTCAGAATGAATAAAGTTCCATGATATTCAATACAGAAGAAATCTGAATGAAGTGTAAAATGAAAAACCATATCATGTATGAGCCGTATTTAAAGCAGCTAAACCAGTCTCATATAAGTACCACAAATTTATATCAGTACTGGCGAGTCACTCACATTCCAAGACATGATATAAGGAGAATGGAGACAGTGAAATAGACAATGAAACAATACTACGAAGAAAGAATCACAGACAATACAACATCCGGACCGGAATCCTCGCATAAAACATAACTTCTCTTCGCTGAGACCCTATGGGCTCTATAAATTGGCATTAATAATTCGACCACTAGCATACAAAATATTCTTACACAGAAATTTTCTTTTGGAAATCTAGAACCCTTTTTTCTCATTCAATCTTGCTATATAGACCTCTTCCTATCTCAGCGATAAGATATTTTTTGAGAAAATATCTTCTTCGCATGACCAAAATCTGTTATGAGTCCTTATCAAAACAAAAAAACTCACGATGAGGAATCAGGCCTCTCATCATGGATAGTCGGGCACTTGGCCGTTTAAAACAGAAAATTAAACAGTAGTCTGATAAAAAGATAAAATGCTGGAGTGGAGCAATTAGCCCACTCGAAACTTTAAAAAGTAACTAATTTAGTAAAAAATAAAAAGGCCACGAGGGCCGAATCATGAAATAACAATTCATCACTTGTGAGAAGGGGTCGAGGCTGTTGCTGACACTGGCGGTGGCGCGTTTTCAGATGAACTGGAAACTTGGCTAACGAACTAGGCACACCTCTGCTGACTGTCTGCGGCAGGCTCAAGCATCATTGAAAATCCTTCTACCCTTATGAAAGCTTCAGTGAGGTCGCTAGGATTTGCTTCAGTAGGGATTTTATGATTTAACAAATGGAGAAGAGCAAACTCCAGGTGTAGTGATGCGATCATGGTTTCGGCCTTGAGCCAGGTAGTTTTATCTGTCATGACATTTGTACGATCCCTTTCTTGCTTTAGACATGCTTCGTAATCTGGTAATGGTCGTAGCATAGAGGGGGTGGTGGAGTCCCAACACGTCGGAAGCCCTGCTATCATGATTTCATCCCAAACTACATCAAACCTATCCAATGTGTATATCAACTGCTGCAAGGCCTTCAAAGCCACGACGCCGGCCGATTCTTTTTCGATGAGTTTCTGACATTCTAGGGCCTCTTTGTTCCAGCTGACTATGTCATGTTGCTCTGCTTCGTTGGCTCTCAGTCCCTTCAAAAATGACACATACTCTCTGGCATGCTGAGCCCTACTGACTAGATCGACATCCCCTTCCTGAAATCACCTTTTGAGGTAGAGTACCGAAGATTTCATCTCCTCGATGCCTTGCAGAAATTCCCATTGCCCTGTTACAGCTGAGATGATCTCGTACCAAATGATCTTTCTGCCTTCTCTGAGAGTGAGGTTACCTTTTAAGCATGCTTCGAGATCGTTTATAATATTCTGCTGATTGACCCTATTTTTATTTTCCTGTTCAATTTCTTTTTGTAAGACTTCGATCCTTCTGGTATTCTCTGACTGGGATTTTTCCAAATCTGTGATCTTTTGTCTTGCAGTGGAAGCCTGTTTCTCTAGTATGTCGTTTGCAGCTTTTTTCGCATCTAAATTTTCTAAGAGTGAGCTTGTCTCAGGCGGCGTAGTAGCTGGCACACAGTTGTGTGTGTCCCATGCGTTCTAAAGCTCTTCCAACCTGCTCTGAAGTGTAGCAATGGTTCTTGTCAATCTCTCCTTCTCTTCTCTTTCTTGTGACAAAGTGTCAGCCAAATCCCTTTTCTCTTTCTCTACTTGTGCCAACTCGGCTGTTTGTACATGTTGGGAGGCTGGCATGTGGGCTTTACCTTTCAGTGAGTTGACTTCCTTCCGCAATTGGTCTATTAAAAAGGCCCGTGGGTTTGTTTCCCCAGTGTCCTTCCCTTTGATCTGATCCTCGAGACTGCGTATTCAGTTTCCCTGTGTGTGGGCACTTTCCTGCTCGTTCTTCAGGGTGGTCCTCATCTGTCCATGCTTTTTCTCAAGCTTCCTCAGTGTGATAGTAGCCAGCATGACCTCATCGTTTAGCATATCGGCTACAACCTGAAACAGGTTGCACATGTCCATTGCTGGCACCTTAGACATGTCAATTGCGTGTTGGAGTACCCGATAGCTAGTTTCACCTGTATTAGGGTCCAAAAGGGCTTTGGCCATAGACAGTACCAGATGCTCGATATCCAAATTCATGGTGGCAGAGATCCTGGTGTGATACTTTTCTACATACCCCTCCAGCTCGGTTTTATACTTCTCTCCAATGATACTGTTTTCCTTGACCCTTTCGGCTGCGACTGGTGAGGTATGATCTCCCATGGCCTGTGAAACTTCATTGAAGTCAAAAGAGGTGGTGCTTTCCCTCAACACTTTTATTCCGGCCTTGCTTCTGTCAAGTGGCGCATATGGTATGAACGGCTCCAGTAGTTGTTCCTCTCCTATAATTTCGGCCTCACTTGAGACTATTTTCTGTTTTTTACGAGAGGGAGAACATGTTCCTGAAGGATCGAATTCCTCTTCTTGGTCTCTATTGACACCTTCCTCTTCCACTGTGGCAGATGAATCTGTCTCCATCTGCGTAACCAAAGGCCAAATTTCCATGTTAGCCTTCCATTCCATAAACAGTCTTGGTTCATGTACATAAGGTGCGGACCGATTTCTCTTTCTCCTATTTGAAATAATCTCCCGGGGATCATAAGCCCAAGTCCTCCCCTGTCTTAGATCCATATTCTGTGTTAGTCATTAGTATTTTGCATTTGTTGTTGATGACTAAATTCCTAGCTGAGTTTTCTAGAAGCTGATCTCCATATGTCAATTTGTCCTCTGAAAAACCCTCAAACAAATTTTTGTCTTTTCCCCCTCTCTTGCATATTAATATGGAAGTGGTCTTCAAGTTTCATTCCTGTCCTAAAATCAGCAAACCTTCATTGTACATAATTGTCACAAGCCTTGTACCTCTGATATCAGTTTTCCCCTACTTTCACACAGCTCACTGTCCAGCATAAATCAAGTTGTTTACTCCTCTATCATCATTTATTTTTCCATATAATGACCTAACAATATCTCAGAAATCTCTTAGAAGTTATGCCAAGTCTCTAGGTCTAGGTGGTGGTCTTTAGGGAAAATACCTTGAGAAAAGCTATCTCTAGTCAAAACCCCTGTCTTCAATATCAGTCAGCCATCATTTATTATTATCTGGAAAAACAACCCAATTTAGATTGGTTTTTGTAAGTATTGGTGGTGGACCATACACACATATCTCAAAACAACCAAGTTCCACCTGGCAACTCCACTAGCCTCCAGTAGGCCTTACTATTTTTATCGAACTCTAGGTTACCATTCGATCAACCTATCCCATCACTCACTAACATACCGGGAGATGGTGGGACATTGAGTACATGACAGTCTAGAAAACTCTTATAGACTCTTTAGTCCTTTAGATACTTAAACAAGCAAGCAGCCCATAGACCCATTTAGAGTAAACTCTTTTTGTTCTCATCACCCTAGCTAAGTGTTGAAACAAGTCTAGAATACTTTAGAAAACCATAGGCTACACATAAACTCAGAAAATCCAGAACATTTCCAGATTAGTTACCGGTGGTGGACCATAGCTATCTTCACAGAAACCACCCAGTTCCACCTGGTGACTCCATTAGTCCATCCCTTTTATTTTGACCATCCTTCACCTTAGTAGAACTATAGAGAGACCACTCATCCAAAACATTCACCAATACCATTCTCTCTAAACTCTAAATCCAAAATCTGGCTTCACGAAGAATCAACACCAGATCCCATCCAAACCCAAATCCCCCTATCATAGTAGATGACTCAGAGAAGATTCTATGGCAAGCTTCCGAAACTAACAATCTAGCTACTGGTAGATCCCTTCGTAAAACAAGATCAGTACCTAAACATCTCACTATCCTACCAAATTCACCTTTTGAATTAGAGTCATCAAAAACTCTTCTCAGAAGCAAATCACATAGTAAGATAAAATTTGATGATCTTGAACCCCTAGACCCACCACAGAGTCCTAGTATAGAAGCTTCACCTTCCACACCCCCCGATTTCCAGCTTCTCCATCACTTTGGCTCCTACCATCCCAGATCTGCTTAAAACCAGATCACTAGTCCAAGTTCATCTGCCACACCTGTCCAAACCACCACTGTTCAAACCACCTCATCTCATCCCACTAGTCCTCATCTTGTACATCATCCATTAGCTCCCGTCATGGCAGCCTGGTACGCACCTCTGGTGTTGCCACCGCCTTTGGCTCCTCTCCCAAATAAATATCAAGACAAAATCCCACACTTTACCGGAGAAGACACCACCACACCTCAACAGCATATAAGTAGGATTAGTGATGCTTATGAATACCTGGAGGTACAAGACAAGAGCATCAGAATGAGAATATTCGCCCAAAGCCTGGGTGGTGAACCCAAAACATGGTTCAAAAGCTTGACTCCAAACAGCATCCACAACATCCCAGAACTACATCAAGTCTTCAGAAATAGGTGGGAAATCCGAAAGAACCCTATTCAAATCCTGTCAGAATATAACAACCTAAAACGGGAAAATGGGGAAAGTGTCCAGGCTTACTGCACTAGGTTCAACAGTGTATATAACTCCCTCCCACCTCATTTCAAACCCCCACTTGGTTTAGCCTTGGCAAAATTCCCCGAGGATTTCGATCTGGACATGATATATCATCTGAGAGACAAAGGTCCCCCTACCTTAGAGGAAATGCAACAAATAGCCATAAAAGCAGATGCCAACTTAGCAGAAAAAATGGATTGGATTCGATCAGAAAGAAAGGTCACATATAAAGACGAGGTCTCAACTTCATCTCCTTCCCTAGATCCTAGAATAGATGACTTAGTCAAAACCATGGCCAAAATGTGGGAAAGGATAAATGAAAAGGCCCCTATTAGGGATAACCAGCCAAACACTCCAAATAGAAACCGGAACCAAAATTTTAGGAGGGAGCCACCTCAAAATAGAGCAAGGGAGAATGACCAACAAATTAGGCCACCATTTAATGAAAATTATGTGGAAGAAGAAGATAGGGATACAAAACCCATTGATGAAAGTCATTTGAACCTCATAGGGTCTGATAATGAGAGTGAGGTGTACCTCACAGAAGAAGAACAAGCGTTCTTTTCTCCTAATCAGGATGAGGCCAACTATGAAGATCTCGACGACCCTGCCATAGATTTTCAAAATTCCATAATAGAAGCTCACCGGAAATATGACCTTAGAAGCAAAAGAAATCAGGATAATTCCAAGAAAGGTAACTCAGATACTGCTAAAACCCCTGATACCATCCTTAGGAAAGCAGTAAACAGTAACAAAATCATGGTCGAGAAGAGTGACCAAAACAAAACTAAAGTTACCCAAACTAGTCCTGACTCAGATGCTCCTAGTACTTCCACAAAATTTACCGAAGCAACTATGGCAAACAAAATCCCAAAACAAGGCCAACAAACTCAGAACATAGAGAAGGTCATGGCTGAAAAAGCTAAAACAAACATATCCAAACTTTAGCTGCCTTTTAGTTTTGAAGGCGAAATCGCTAAGATCAAGATCACCGTGCCTCTTATCGAACTCATCGCCCAAAACTCTTACAAATCCCAAGCGTTAAAGGTCCTAAATCTAGGGAATGATGCGAACACTATTAATCTGGCTGATGACACTCCTGAAGTGTTGTTTGGTCCGAAGATAGAGGGAAAATTCCAAGAAGGAAATACTCTTCCATTTTACATTAGTCTAAACATCCACGACCAAATCCTCCACAATTCCATGCTAGACTCCTGTGCCTCGCATAATCTTATGCCGAAGGTAGTAATGGAAAGACTAGGCCTGGAAATCACAAGACCATACAAAGACTTATATTCATTTGATTCGAGTAGAGTCAAATGCCTGGGTTCGATCAAAGACCTTTGTTTTAGTTTGGCCCAAATACCTGCAAAACATTTAATCATGGATATAGTAGTGGCAGACATCCCTCCCAAGTACAGGATGCTTCTATCCAGATCTTGGGGAGCCAAAATCCAAGGGAATATTCAACTGGACATGTCATATGCCACCATTCCTGTGTTTGACCAAACAAGAATACTCTACCGAGAGTCACACACGAAATACATGATTAGTAGTCAAGAGAAACTAGACAACATTCCAATGTATTCCTTGCATTCCGACCTAAACTCTTTTATTCTGCATATTGATGAAGACATGGAGGAAGAGTCAGAAGAAACTGAAATAAACTTAGATACACCACATCAGCCGCCCCTGGTGCTCTATGATGAACTAGACACTCAAAACTACCATGATCATGAACAGTTCTTTCTTGTAGAAAGTAAGTATGTCCCTTCTAAGGTGGGATTAGAGCAAGAAGCGCAAACCCTTATGTACTATCAAGCGAATTTCTCTAGCCCTAGTCAAACACCAGCAGTAACCTGCGGAAATTTTTTCCGCGTAAAGGCTTTAGAAGACTTACACATCATAAACCTGTTTGGAACTCAGGAGTAGGGAAGTTTAATGTTTCTACCATACCTCAAATATTTACCACAACATAACTCTTCTACTGCAAATGAAGCTTTTACTGTAGCCTTAACATCCCAAACCCAAATTTCGAAGAAAATACCTAATAAACATCTCATGGTCAAGGATGATAGGTACAGTCCCAGCATACCTGAGCTACTAAAATTGGCTCATATTCTGTCTTTTCATGAGGAACTCAGAAATGCTAAAATCAGAAATCTCATGCAGAATACCAATTTCTACAGGAAAAACAAGGGAAAATGTTGTGATACTTTGTCTCCCTCAAAGAATAACTTTGACAAGAGAAAACATAACAATCTGAACCAAACTGTAATAATCAGGGATAAAACAGCTAGTCATAGAGTCTGTTTCGATTTTAGAAATACTACTGCATATCCCTATAACAAAAATTATGTTTTTTCTACCCAAGACCATGATGTACCAATTAAAAGTGCTTTTAATCATGTGTTTTCGCAAGATGATGTTGCAGGTTATGTTCAAAAGATTCCCTTGCAAAGTAGACAACTTAAAGATTTTTTCCAATTTGCGGGAGGTAGATCTAATTTCAGAATCAAAATTGCAAAACCACCCAATATCAGAAATCTGTTCATGAAGGCCATGCTCCCAGTTTTAAATTTCTGCATTTTTGCATACCTTGATGATGTCATTATCTATTTCAAGAATGACCAAGAGTACATGCATTACTTGAGGAAGATGTACAGTAAGGAAAGGAGTGGAAATCAGATATTCAAAGAGGTACAGCGGGAAGATACCGGTTTGTTTAGAGATTCTTGCATGAATCCCTATATCATGTTAGAGAAAGAAAAATTTCCAAATTTCTCTTTTCAGCAGTTGAATGGGCCAAGGGTGAGAGGAGATCCTTACGAGGATAAGATGCTTAAATTTCGTCATTTCCAAGATTTCTGATTTTGAAACACTTTCATTCATTGTACATACCACTGTTTGAAAGATAGAAAAATAGAAAAGTCAAAACAGTAAAAGATAGAAAAGTCAAAAACATTAAAAGATAGAAAAGAGGGCGAGTGAAGATAGAACAAAAGCCCCATGTTCCAAAAAATAGTCTTTCAGAAAGCGCACAAGTCCAAATGCCGCTACTAGCACTTCAATGTCTTGTTCAACTATCTAGCCTAATCATAGCTGAGCATGTTTAAATTTATTTGCTGATAAGTTAGTGAGTGCAAAAGATAGTCAACATTGTGTAAGATTGACTTATCACAGAGTTTAGATTAGGGAGAGATTCTGGTTCCACATGCCTAAAACAGAACCAAATAGAGAAGCGAGGGATGAAAAACACATTGTACTTCTTAGCCCCGCTTTTCTAAATTTCCTTTATGCAGAATAATATTTGTGTGCAGCTTGTCTTTTATGCCCCAAATGCATGAAAAATTAGATTGTCTAATCCTGATTTGATCATCTTTTAAATTTCGTGTTTTAGATTAGAGAACAAAATCCTGTCAAACCGCTTAATCTTGACAGTTGATCTAGCATAGGTAGAGTAATGAAGGAGTTCATCAGCTTAATCTAAACTCCCGACAGATATAAGAGTAGAAATAGATAGGTTCATTTTGCAAAAAGAAAATAGACATTGTCAAAAGGCTACTAGTTCAAATGCGCCAAAGAGAAGAAAAAATGTTAGGAAAGATAGTGGGGTAGGTAGAAATATCATTGATGTTAACCATGCTGTCATTTTTCAGAAATAACATCAAAGAAGGGTGAATTTTTGCGCCAATGGGTAAGGCACTGTTCTTCATAAGCCAAAGATCTGAATTCTGAACACCTCCTGACGAGGAGCTGCCCTCCCCAAATGGGGCCACTGTTAGTCATCAGTATTTTTCACTTGTTGGTGATGACTAGATCCATAGCTGATTTTTCTAGAAGTTGATCTCCATATGTCAATTTGTCATCTAGAAAACCCTCATAAAAATTTTTTCGCCCTCCTACTTTTCAGTTCGCCCATGTTAAGGTTAAACCTCATTATCACTATCCTATCTAGCTTTAGCCCTACTGGTCTACTCATCAGCTCTAAAAGGCAATCCAAGTCTATTTCAGAAGTCTCCCCTAAGTTTGGAAGTGGCGCTTTAAGGCATTTTACCCTTGGAAACCATCAAAAGGCCAAAAAACCTCCATCTGCTACAGACCAATCATGACAGACCTCCTGCTCTGCAAATGAAATTGATCATAGCTCTAAGTCGCGCCACTTACACACCCCTACGTCTCAGCAATGCATAGACCACAGTCTCGAGCTGATTTTAGGTGTTTTATAGTGTTTTATGGATTTTACAAAGGCAGGAAACATGTCATCATCTCAGGAGAAAATTCTTGAATCCACATTCAGAAGAACAACTGATTCTCAATGTAAACATGACCCTGAGATACATCTGCAGGGTAAGGAGTTACTCATCAAACTCTTACAGCTTCATTCAGCCTGATAGCATAGTAAAAGAAATACAACACTGTCAAACAAACTTGTTATTTTTCATGGCCAAAAACCTCCTTCATCTATAAGAAAAGGGTTAAGGCGCCTCCTTCATCTACAAGCAGAGGGCGATGGCCAATATTGACTTCAAGGATTGCAAAACTTACTATAAGCACAGGTTTGTTTTTTACTATACAGTAAAATAGTGACTCTAGGTTTCTGAGTGAAAGTGATGATCAAAACAGGGCTAAGATCTGAAATGTGAAAGACAAAAGAAAACAGAGTTTTTGGTCTTGTGTCCTAAGAAAGAGGATCATTTGAAGTTTCAGTCATCATCATGGCGCATCAAAAAAGGACTCCTTTAATCAAAGCTATCATAATAAATATCTCCGCAGGGGTGTTAATATGAATGGCTCAAATCAGTCTTGAGCGGGAAAATACTTCAGTAAAAAAGGGACCTCTGTGTGCTCTTATGTTTTTGTTGGGCTGAGGGATACAGTCCATGGTTTCTGGATGAACATAAAGAAATGGCAGACAAGTAGTACATAGTCCCAGACATGTGACATCTTGCTATCATTCAAATCACCAGTGCAAGTTCATGGTGTTGCGATCTACACTTCACCACAAAGACAAATGTAGCCTTCAGATGCAGTAGGTTTGGTGATTTCAGAACTCCATTAGAAGAAAATGGCTAATAAGAGCTTTGGTGTTTATGAGTAACTCTAGCTGCTTTTTACACCTCATATATTTGTCTCCTCAATACAAGGATATTAAAAAGTTATGATCTGAGTTTTGAAACCTTGGAAAAGCATGTAAAGATAATCAGCTGGAAACAAACATAGGTTGTCATTATTCAAATGGACAGAGACATCATAGTAATATTTTCTGAGAAGAGAAAGTCTATTGGAAAGCAACTCCCTTCTTGATAAATAGACCATGATAGATTCTAAATGAATGCAGCAAATTTTGGACACCTACAGTTGGAAAAGGTTGATGAAGTGCTTAGAGGCATAGTTTGTCAAACCAAGTTAAAAAGGGGTAAGCCATCTCCTTTCAAATGTCAGAGACAAGTATGCCATTCAAGAATCAGAAAGTATAGAAGATATTTGAGGCAACAGTTCAATTTCTTCTGCAGCAAAGGGTCCTACAAGTAAGTTTACAGGTTCATAACATACAAGGAAGCACTTTGGCATATTTTCAGTTTCTGGAGAATGATCCTAAAACTTACATAGGCATGTTCACTTTTAAAAAGTCGAGGGCACCATATCAATGCAAATTGAGTAAGAGAAAAGTGATTGAAGAGATCTCTCTTTGAAATGGACTAAGAGGAAAGCGCCTGAATAAATGCAACCGCTTTCTATACCCACAATCAGAAAATGTGCTTAAGGACACTTGATAATCAAATCAGTTCCACAGTAAGTATTATTACCACCAGAACATCCATAGCATACACTATTATTTTCAGGTTCAAAAAGGTAAATTTTCCCCCTTGCAGGATGGCAAAGGATGTTTTATAAATTATTATTGTATTTCTGGGTTTACTTGCTATGTTGGAAAGGTTAGCAGTGATAGAAGGCACTGTTCAAATATGTAAATAAGATGAATAGCATTAACCCTAGGAAAGGGTCATAGCCATTGCTATTGCTCGAGTAAGATACACAGCCTTCTTATATTACTCACAGTTTCCAAATGTGAACCCTTATCAACACATTCAAGGTCACTTTGTTTTATTTCGAATGGACAAAAGAAATGCTTTTGAAAAAGAGTGTTTTCCCAAAAAAACCCTCACAAAATTCATGTCAACAATGATTGGTTATTTTGAATTCAAAGGAATAAAGACCATTGGACTTCCTTTTAAATCTCTCAACAAGCACGAAGTATCATTCCACTCTTGCCATTCACAGGACTGAAGACGAGAAAATTTGGGAATTTTAACAAGTTTTTCCAGGTTTCACTGTGCGGCGCGCCTGTATATGCACGCGGTGCGCTCAGAGGCAGAAATACACGGGCGCATAATTGTTGCGCAGCGCGCCTGTACATGCGCGCGGCGCGCCTATGCACTCTGGTCCTGTCGGCCCGACAGTGACCCGACGACACATTTTTGCGCGGCGCTCTTCCATATGAACATTTCGTGCGTCTTTTGATGGTTTTAAACGCCTCCAAAGGTGTTCCAAATCCACTCAAATGATCAGCCAAGCCTTGCCATTCAAATCTAAAGGTACTCCACGTACATATTTGACATTTTAAAAATATGCAGGGTGGAAGAATCACTGTGTTTGTCAAGACCAAACAAGGGTAAAGGTTGAACGTTCCGGTGTGACTCAAAGAGATAGGTTTTATGTTTAAAAACTCACCATATCTCCCCTAACTGAAAGCTTTGTTACAAATATTGACAAGTCACCACTGCTGAGTTTATATATCTTCATATGCCTATTGAGCTGCATATTAGGGTTAAGGTTTTGGTCAAAGGGGAGCTTTTTGACATTGAACTACCATAAGTCTTTGTTACCACAGCATACAAAACTTTTCAAACCCTGTCATCATATTTGTAAACTGTGTTTTTGCTGTGAAAGTATCCATTGATCAAAGCTATGCTGGAGTGGTGGACATACTAATAAAAGTGCCTACAAGGAAAAGAGATGTGTTGAACTAAGAGCTGTGTGTTTTCACCTTTACATATCAAAGAACAAGATACCTTATATCTTCAAAGCATCAAAAAGGCAGGTTACCCCTACCAACCACAGAAAAGATAAGTTGTTCACTGTGTATTCTACTGCAATGTCTTTTGTTCTTCAAGCTTATTTGATAAGCTGATATTCAGATAGTTGTAAAGATATTCTTCTAAGGAGGACTGGAGTTCTACATTGATAAGGAACATTGATTATTTGAAAAGATAAAACTCTTACAGGCTTTGTTGAACTTTTTGGAGCATTTTTCAAAAAAATTGTCACCTTTGTTCCATAACTATGAAATTGACTATATGACTACACTCAAGATTGACTGTATATGGTGTGAACTGTGTTGATTGATTGACACACTAGACAAGGCAAGTTTGTGAAGATTGGAAAGTTCACCATCGGTCAAAGGTACAAAACAGGTTTTTGAGCTCCAAACATCACAGAGCAAGGCGATTTTGACACTCTAAACAACATTTTCACCTAACAGTCTGTCTCCATTTCACTATATTGTCTCTTGTTAAGAGGTCTGCTGGCTGAGATACATATTAAAGGTGAAAAGGCCACTTTTTAAGGGAGCATGGGTTTTGTATTGTGAGGAAACTTTTTGAAGTCATTCAAAGACATTGTTTCTCTATCTAAACAGTGAATTGACAGGGTTTGGTTCAAAGAAGGCAGTTTAAAGGCAGTAAGATTGTTTGGTGCTTCAAGAGCTTATTTAGCCCAAAATGCCTCCTAGGCAAGACAACAGAAGTGGTTTACATAAGAGATATGAGCCAATATCTACAGAGGAGGTCAATGTGCATCCATCCATCCTCTTCAACTTTCATGAGGTAGGTTGTTTAGATTTCTTCCAGAAGGTACAGGAGGTCAAAAGTTTCTCACCCTTGACACACCTATGTGCCCTGAGGTTCCAAAGCAAGCATTTCCAGGTAGCAGACCTTGATTTCAAGTTTTCCCCGAGGTCAGTGTCTAAAGCCACCAAAATTCCATATCATGGCGAGAAATGGTTCAAACAGACCCATCTAGACTTGGATGACTACAAGTCTTTCATCAAGCCCGAGCATAGAGATACTTGCACTGTTATTTTTCCTTTCTCTCATCTTCTTGCCAGCTATGCTCCTCTTATGAAGATCATAATGAAATATTTCACCTGTGAAGGGAGATTCTCCCGAGTATATGCATACCACATCCGACTGTTGATGCATTTCACTAGAACCAAGCAGCTCAATCTTCCTTACTTCTTGTGCAAAATTATTGAGAAAATGGCCTCTTCTGTATAGAAAAAGCCTCCATCACAACAAGTAGCTTCTCTATGCCATCATTCTCTGATTAAAATCATCATCCTACACCAGCTAGAGAAGAAGGAGGTTTCATGAGATGTTTTTATCAGTCACCCAGATTTCTCTACTATTCCTCCTGTCCATATATCTCCCACCCAACCTATTCATCGCCCTGTACCTTTGTCCAGCAGGCCTACTCCTAGAAGGCTCAAGATTACTACATAACAGTCAGGACAGCATGAAGAAGAAGGACATGAACAGGTAGAAAAAGAAGAGGACAAACATGAAGAAACTGATGAAGACCAGCAACATGATTTTGATGGTCAGGGGTAGCAGCTTGAGCCACAAAGTGAGCATGAAGTTGATACACACCAGCAGTTTGATGTTAGTGAATAGGGGCAGCAGTTTGAACAGCAATAAGAAAGGGATGAAGAGTAGCAAAGTGAAGATGAAGGTCAACAGCAGGAGCAAGAAGAAAAGAGTGTTGAACAGCAGCATCTCAGTGAAAAGGAACAACAGGGACAAGAGGAAGAGCAGTAGCTTGATATGGAAGGTCATGAACAGCAGTTTGGGAAAAAACTTGAGCAGCAGTTTGAGTCACAAAATGAACAAGAAATCCAAGCACAGCAGCCTCAAGGAGAGCAGCAGTTTCAGGATGACAAAGGCAAAACAATTGTGCCTCCTTCCCCTAAAAAGGCAAAGCCTAGCACAGTAAGAAAGAAAGGGCCTAAGGCTGCCACTCCAAAAGTGACAAGAGTTGTCCCTAGCAAAAGAAAATCGCCCAAGGGACCTCTCACTAGTATGCCAAGAAGGAAGAGTGCAAGATTGGCCTTCAAAGGGAAAGGCAAGATTGGAGAAAGTCAAGAACAAGGAGGTGCATTGGCTTCCATTCCAGTCCAAAGTGATGATAGCGATAATGAAGCCCGCATTCTTGAAAACCTTCTAATTCATCGCGAGGGTCAAATTGAAGCATTGGAGAATGACCTTCATCGGGCAAAGACCTTCAATCATTTTTTGGAGATCCAAAGTAAACAAATGAATGTCCATATGGCTGTCCATGAGGCACGAGCAATCAAATAGAAGAAAGAGGCTGCTAAAGCACAAGTAAGGATAGAGGAGCTCATCAGTGAGTTTGATGAAGATGAAGAAGAAGACCATCCTAGGCGGAAGAGGCCTAGAACCATAGGGCTTAAAAGAGCCCTGGAAAAGCAAAGGGAAGAAGAATAGGCTCATTTTCAATCCTTTCCCCTCACTGCACTACTTGAGCAAGAAATTGAAGAAAATAAGGAGGCATGGCTAGAAAAAGCCAATAAACACTTGGAGATGAAGCTTGAAAAGGCAAACAGAGACCTGGAGCTGCAAAGGAAGATGACACAGCACTATCAAAAGTTGAATCAGTTTTCTCGGCACAAGCTAAAGGCCACCCAAGAGAAACTGAAGGAAGAAAAGAGGAAGCGCCCGACACTAAAAGAGAAGAAAGGCATATCAGCACTTGACATTTTGGCTTCAGCTTAGGAACATGTTGCTAAGGACCCCTGAGGGTCATGCACACCAATTTTGGGCCCATTTTGATAACTTTTGGTTTTTTGGCATTTCTAAGTTTTTGATCAAAAACTCATAAATTTGCCATTTCATTTTGAGGATTCATCAAGGGAGGAGAGTGGTATCATCAGATGCCATAATTTCATGAGCATTTCCTCAACGATTTTCAGAGAATTTGGATATCATCTGCCCCCTCAAAACAACGAAAAAGGCTCGCATTTTGCACACTCTGCCCGGTCTATCAGTAGACTGTAATTTTCTAGCTTTTTACACACAGGTGCAGATTTGGAGGACTTTCGGGCATCGGATTGAAGAAATTTCAGTTGCACCAGAAAGTAGACACTCAGAGATTTCCAACGAGCTATCATGAGCCTCGTTTTAACATCAGTAAGGATGCCAAATGTTTCCGGAAAGTCAGGGGACCTTTTTCTTATATAAATTTGAAGTATTTTTGTAATTTTTGAACCTCTAAAATCTGCTTTTTCCAAATGTGCGTTTAGCTATTTTTACACTTGGAAAATGATGCAAAGTCAACTAAATTCCCTTTTTTAGCAATTTTTAGATATTTTATGAGATATTTTTGTGCCTTGGGCTTTGCAAAGCCTCAAGGACAAGTTTAGATATTTTGATTAGGCCAATGAGGATGCAAGTTGAACCATGAGGTTTTCCTCACTTGAGCCTATATATTCCACAAGATCTCATTTGTAAACAAGGCTGAACTTGAGAAGAGAAGCAATATATTGGTCATATGAGATTTGAAGGAAATACTTGTGTTATGCTTTTGGATTGACTCTTGGATGTTCTTGGATGAATGAAGAAGGATTGTTGATGGATTCCCTGACTTGGTAGAATGGTATAGTGTCTCTTTCTTTGTTGTTGTCTTCTAGTTTTCGTTCATGATACATGTTTCTTGCTTGCTATAGATTAGTAGAGAATAAATTTGAGATATGCCCATGGAGGCACCTCAAATTTCCTGAATCTTCATAGCTTTCATGTTTTCTTCCTCCTTAGTCATACTAAAGAATTCTTAACTACTCTTTAGTAACTTAAGGATATTATTGCTAGTTTCATTCATAGTTCTATGCATTTTAAGTAGGATGTATGGTGTGCCCTTCTTACCTATGGCTATCCATAGTTACATCCATGAAACTATCTCTTTGACTGATTAGATTATCATTTTGTTTGAACCAAGGAGGCCTAGTCCCGATCTAGCCCTTTGCCTAAAACTATGAAAGCTTCTTTGTCAAAGTGCCCAATAACTTAAAGACTATGTTTAGGTGTTTCGGCATAGTATTTTAAGTTGTTAGTCCGTCTTATGTGTTTTTCCCAAAGTCTGATAGCCATTTCCCAAAGTTAGAGGGTCTTATACTTCTATGCATGGCTTGAATGTTTATTTCCATGTATTATTTAGCTTGTAGTTACATTTTTCATGATTAATGGCTTGCCATACCATGTTTATGTCTGCTATCAAACTAATTATGCTTGAAATCCTTCGTCTTTCACAAAATTAATGTCCATTTACTCTATTTTGCCCAATGATCCTTTCTACCTTGAATCAAATCGGCCCTACAGCAGCCTTGTATCATCATCTTATAGCTTCCTTGACCTTTTTGACCCCATAGCCCAGTTGATCTAACATATTTTACCTATCTTACATTTTCGATCAGTTTCATCCCTCACAACCTAAAAAACCAAAAAAAACCAAAACTTACTTCATAACTAGCCTAATATCAGAACACCATAAGCGAACACAAAGATATCTTTACATATAATAGAGAGAGCCCTCTCTGAGTCCAGGAAGGCTAGGTCCTTGGGCTCCAAAGCTTGCTTTGATGTTACACTGTCATTTGGCTTGCCAATCAGCCAAATCACGGGACCCTAACAGGGTCAGTGTGTGGCGTGCGTTAATTTTAATTGTTTAAACCCAGATGTTTTGAGAGTAAAAGAAAAAGTGTGCTGCATAATGGAAAAGAAATCTGCAGTAAATAAGACTGAAAGAACAAAAAATTAACAACTAGCGATGCAACAATCTAACCCAAAAAGGCGGGTCTCTCAAAACTAGTCTACAAGAGGGAAAAAAACTAGGCAAAGCACGCTAAAAAGATACCAATAGATCTAAGGTCTGGAGGGACTGGGATCTAAAGGGTAAATCTGCTGAAAAGTGGTGCAGAGAACAACAAGGAGGCAGAGGCAAGGTTTCTTTGAAAAATGAGGAGATCAACTAAAGATAGAAGAGAGAAGGCGGTGGCCTTAGAAATGAACCCAAAAAAATGATATGAGGTGGTTTTGAGAGGGAGAAGAGCTGATCTAAAGGGATCTGAAAAGGAGGTATCAGAGTGGAGAAAAAGGGGGCTGAAACTCTAGAAATTCAGACTTCTGAAATAGTAAAGACTCGTCCACAAAAAGTGGAGGGTACTAGAGCCCTAAGGGGCAAGATTCCATATTAGTTGAGTGAAACAGATTAAAAATAGGTCCAAACGGGCAGAGACAGAGGCTAGAAAACCGTGACAGAAGCTTCAGACAAACCCAGAAAAAGTGCTGAAAAATTTGCAGAAAAAGTGCAGGTTGCAGGTTCTGACCTGTTTTCAGTCTAGGTCATAGGTTTGGGGCAGAAAAGTGCGTCCTGAGGCTCAGGTCACACTTTTTGGGCCAATAAGTGCGACCTGCAGATCTGGCTCTCTCGGTGGCAGATTTAAAAAAAATTTGTCGTGTCAGCTGCGGCTGATGTTTCTCACCTGCGCAATAAGGCCAGAAACACACGGAAGTTAAAAATTTGACTGCTTAAGGGTTTTAGAGGTGAAAATCACCATAAAAATAGGAAAAAAAAATAGGGTCTGAAACAGCTGGAAATGCAGAAATAGATAAAACGACAGCGGTCACAAAAGAAAACATGTGTGGAGTCGCCAATTATTACTATGAATCTTTCGTCATAAAAGATCCCTTTAGCTACGCATAACAAATAGCCCTAACATCGATTATGGCTGCAAAATATCTTTAAGTTTGCTGCATAAATTCATATCTAAGCACAAGAAGACATTATGAAGATAAAATATAGTATGGCTCCATGCATCCAATAGACAAGACAAGAACAAAGTGTTTAAGAGAATGATTTGTATTATATTAAAGAATGGGGAACCTAAGAGGAAAAAAAGAAAGGTTTTTTCCAGTTCTCCTCAGTGGGATGGGTTCTTGGAAGTCCTTGCTGTTTCAGATCTAGAATTCCTCTCTCTTATTGGTGTAGAAAAACAAACATGGAACTCAATGGGAGTTCATAAAGAAAAATGGAAAATGGTGACCAAAAGTAGATCGAGAGTGATCTAATGCAATGGAGGTGACTAATGAATGGCGAAAACCCTTCTATTTATAACAAAATATTGGGGTGTTCTAGAACTCGGTACATGAATAAAATATTATTAATCAAATTCTAGAATCATCCTTTAGGAATATTTTATTATATTTGTTGGAGGGAAAAGGCTTTTTGACTTGGGTCAATTCCGTTATTTGTAAATAACAAATAAATAAATGTTTTATTTACTATTTAAGGGAAATGAGGGGAGTATAATTAAATAAATAATGAGTTATTTAATTGATTCCCTTGTTTTGGGTTAAATATGACCATGCAATATAGACAAATGTGGTGAAAGCAATTTTACTTAGGGTAAAATTGGTCTTACATGGTGTAATTGGGTTTATCTAATGATAATAGGTTAGATGACCAAAAAAATGGTGTAACATTCATTACTCTTTATCCTAATCATATCACCTCACCAAACAGCCTTCCAAGATCTTCAAAGGCTTATCTATATTGCCCTGAAAACATTTGACTTTTTGGCCTTGATCCTAGTTTTGTCTTCTTGACTTTTGATTGCTTAGCCCAATGGACAAATAGATTTCCCACTATCCATCTCATTAAGTTATTTTTTCACACCAAATCAAACAAACCAAAACCAAAGTGCACTATCATAACTAGCCTAATATTTTATTAATCATAACAAAGTTAAATTTTATAGAGAGAGCCCTCTCTAAACCATAGGAATGCTACATCCTAGAGTTTAAAAGTTGGTGTGTGGTTACCTCTAGGGTTATTTCAACTATAAATCAAAATATCACAAGTTATAGAATTACTAGTGTGATAACATATTGGTGAATCCACTGGGGACTTAACCAATCCTTAGTTGTAAACTAGTTCTTAAAGGAAATCATTTTTATCATCCTTTTTCCTTTAAGACTGTTTGACAAGTTGTGAGTATAAAAAATTGTAATTCTGGCTTCTACGAAAATTTACTATACCAGGTCTAACCTGGATCCTAAACCTTCTGTTATAGTAGACAACCCGGATAGAATTGGGAAAAAGAAAAAATAGATAGAGGATTTAGATACTAAAGTTTCATTAATAAGACTCAATTCATTACCACAAGAAATAGTAATTTTACAGGATATAGAGTTTTATTTGAAATTTGAACATTCTTTATTCAGGAGAAAATCTGAAAGTAATTTAAGTATTGTTGTTTTAGACCCTGTTTTTATTTCATTTTTGGAAACAAAAAAGAAAAATATTGCAACAAACTATGAATTAATGAAAGTAAAAAATCAGGACAAACTTGAAGAGATTAATGCTACTATTTTTAAGGAAATTGATGAGGCTATAGAATTAGCCCAATTGTTATCATATACATCTAAACCTTTTACTCCTCATTTAGATACCACTACATCATCTATATTTTCTACTACCATCCAATCTACAGATCCATTTAACCCTAGATTACATTTATAGCCTAGAAGATTTTTTCCTTCATCCCCTACATCCACTTCATCCACTAGTTTACCTTCTACGTTTTCAACCACATCATTCTCATTTCCTAATATTTCCTATATTCCAGTTTCTTTTTCTAGTACCTCAACTTTATCCTTTAGTTCATCCACTTCTTTTTCTAGTTCAACATCTCATAATACAGTTTCATCCATTACTTCTGTTACTACATCAGCCATTACTTCCTGTTTAGCCCCAAGCACTTCTACTTTACCTCCTAGCCAAGGTAGAATTCAAGCTATGGCTGCTAGGTATGCTCCCCTTGTTCTTCCAGTACAACTTCATGATATGCCTCAAGATTACCAAAGTAAGATACCACAGTTTGATGCTACTACTCATTACACATCTCAACAGCACATTAATAAAATGACAGATTACTTTGAACTCCATGAGATAGATGAATTTGATGTTCAAATTAGGCTCTTTGCACAAACATTAACAGGGGAAGTCAAAAAATGGTTTAAAGGTCTTCTACCTGGTAGTGTAGCTTATTTAGCTCTTTTCCATAGATTATTTTTAAATAAATGGGAAAAGAAGAAAAATCCACATCAAATATTGTCTAAAGTTGGTGCAATGAAAAGAGCTCCCAATGAATTAGTATAAGAATAATGCACGAGATATAACTGTGTTTACAATTAAATTCCTGTAAATCTCAAACTCACTCCTGACTCTGTCTTAATTAAATTCCCAGACAGATTTTACACTAACATGGCATATCAGTTAAGAGAGAGAAATGTAGAAACTTTGGAAAGAATGCAAACAGATGCAGTAGGTGCAGAAGTAAACATTCTACCTAAAACGAACAAATTAAGAAAAGAGAGGAGAGTAAATATGAAAGAAGAAGCCTCTATTTCAGACACAAAAATATATATGTTAGATAAAAAATTATAGAGAATGATGGATATATTAGACAACACAGAAGCAAGACCTTAATTGGATAATGAACATCAAATCAGAAATCCCAACTTTAGGAAAAGAAAAATTCAGGAAAATCAAAAGAATCAGCCCCAGACCAAACAATAAGACCTCCCTTTCAGGAGAACTATGCTGAGAGTTCTTAAAACAATGATTATGATGAGGATACCATAAATTTAATGCGAATATATGATAATAACACTATCTTTCTCACACAGGAAGATAAAGAGTTATTTGAACTTCAACAACTCCAATTAGATTCGAGTGAATCCTTCGATTATAAACAAGGTTATGATTTTTCCATCAATAAAGTACACAATAAATATAACCTAAGAAGTAAGAAGAAAAATGAGCCTTCTACTAAGAAAATTTCCCAAACACAGAATAAGAAAATAGTAGAAGCTCCCAAAACAAAAATTCTGCAAATTCTACCTAGGGAAAATAAGCAAAACTCGAGTTCTTCCCAAAAAATTTCTAGCTCTAAGATTTCACCAAGCCCTAAGATTGTTGATATAACTGTTGAAGTTTCTCAAGCTACAAAAGATTCACAAAAATCTACTGCTGCTAACCATGTAATTCTACTCAAACAACAAACTTAGATCCTAAAATATCCAATGCTGATCCAAAATCAGCAGAGTCAAAAGCTGCCACTACAAAAACAACTTCTGACAATTCAAAATCTAAGAAAACATCTATTGCTTCGCAAACCATTCCTGAAAAGAAAAAAAGAGAGGAGTAAAACATAAGAAAATCAAACTGAACATGAAAACATAACTGTAGAAAAGCAAGATAAACCAACCAAAACTATAGTTACCAAAGAAGAATTGATTCAATTCAGTAAACCACAACCTTCATTCAACATACAAGCTGAAATTGCAAAGCTAAGAATACCAATTCCTTTGATAGAATTGGTAAAACATGACTGGTATAATTCAGCTATCACTAAAACATTAAACATAAATGATGGAGAAGACTCCATAAACCTAAATGATGTAATATTCCCAGTTAGGCCAAGCTAATGGGGATATTCAATTTTGTTTCATTTTTCTATTTCATGAATAAAAATCTAAAGAAGGATCATAAAACTCCTCAAACAACAAATAAATCAATTCAACATGTGAACAAGGCTAAATCTGGGATATTTGAATCAGCACCCTTAGGTCTGAAAGGGGCTGAAGATTTTTACCGAGTGAACCATGACCAAATAAAAAACATTATCTTGGAGGAGTGGAAATCAATAAGGCACAGCGTCGTTTTAGTTGGAGGTGTTTCATGTGAAAGGAGCTATTACATTGAGATGGTTTAGGGTTTTGAAAGCTTTCAAACTTATAAAAGGAAGAGGAGAGCAACACAAGAGGGTTGTTGATGATTATGTTATTTCTGAAGATTTTTTCTATTTAGACATTTCTTATTCTCCTTTTTGTTTAACAGACAATGGTGTTGTTTAGGACTGGGTGTTCTTGATTGGGAATCCCACCTCTTTCCTTGAGAGGCCTCTCGGAAGAGTTTTCATTTCTTGTCCACTAATAGGCATTTGGCCAAGCCCTTCTTCCAACTACAATGTAGATCCTATTGAGGGTTTGGTTGTCTTTGTAAGCTGCAGCAAGTGGAGGCTATATCTACTCATATCTAGGAAAATATAGCGCCTCTTTTCAGTGGGTAAGGCTTCTATCCTATTGGAAAGAGAGTGTTGGATGACTAGAGCTACATTTTCAGATCTTGGCATCAGACCAAACATGTTCTAGAGCCTACAATGTAGTCTTGCTTCAAGAATTGCGTTATTTGTGAGGGTTTTGTTGTAGGGTCTTTTGGCACACTTTTTGGAGGAGTGGATTTCATGTGTTGGAGATCTGCCCTTCACATTTGAGATCCAATAGAGGGGAGCTATGTTGGGTATGTGTTATATTATTTCCACGAATAGCTCCACGCGCTATACATTGCACCGGGTGTAGCAGGGGGGTCACAGGGGGGGCGGCAACACCCCGTAAATTTTTTTTTGTTATGCGGTCCCACTCATAAGCAGACCCACCCATGTTTTGTGCATGAGTTTGCACATGTTTTTTGGTGTACGATGGTTTTTTACCGCTGGTATTTTGTAGATCCGATCAAGGGAACTATGCTTATGTTCTAATCTAGGGTTAATGGATTGGGGTTTATGTATGCTTTGTCATGTATATATATGTGTTGTAACACTAAAAGGAATATAATGAAAAATCGAGCTGGTCATCCTGACTTGGGATCCAGGGGAAAATCTCTGTGTTTATCTATTTTATGTTTTATGCTTTCGCTATTGTTTATTTTCTATTATAAGATTTGTGTGTAGATAATTTATGTTCAGGGTTAAAACCTAAATTTGGTATCGGAGCTATTTCGGCTTCAAGGGGACACCTTTTCTGCTGAGGGTTTTCTTCTTGGGCCTGAGGTAGACCCTATTCAGTGGGAGATCTGCGGGATCGATTCTTGCAGTGAAAGAAGATGGCGAGTGGTGGAAAGATAGAGATCGATAAATTTAATGGTCAGAGTTTTGAGTTGTGGAAGCTCAAGATGGAGGATCTGCTGGTGGATAAAGATTAGTGGATCGTGGTATATCCAGGAACTAAACCAACGGCAATGTCAGATGAAGACTGGAAGAAACTGGATCAAAATGCTAAGAGCACAATACAGTTGTGTGTATCAGATTTAGTATTCTTGAATGTATCTAGGGAAGCTACAATGAAGAATTTGTGGGAAATACTTGGGACTTTGTACCAATCTAAGTCTCTGGTGAATAAGTTGTTCCTACCGAAAAATTTGTCTAACTTGAGGACGAAGGATGGAGACTCAGTGACAGAGCATCTGAACACCTTCAATACTATGGTAAGTCAACTGTCATCTATTGATATTAAAATCTCAGATGAAGATAAGTGCATCAGTTTTTTGTGTTCTCTACCAGACTCGTGGGATAGTCAAGTTATTGAAATAGGTAGCAATACAACTACCTTGAATTTTGATGAAATTGTCTCATACTTGTTGTCGGAGGAAATGAGACGGAGAAATATGGAGGGCCAGAATGGAGATGCCTTATCTGTACGAGGAAGGTCCCAAAACAGAAACAAGAATAAGGTTTCGAGTGCGAGATCTAAATCTAGAGGGAGATCTAAATCTCCTGGAAAATTTGTAAAGGTGTGTTGGAAATGCAAAAAGGAAGGACACTACAAAAAGGAATGCAGATCTAAAGCTCCTGAGAAAGGAAATGGATCTGATGATGCTCCTTATACAGAGGCAAAAACCACCTCGGATGAAGGTGGGGATGTGTATTTGGCTTCTTCTTCAAATTCACATGTAGATCACGAGTCATGGTTGATTGAATCAAGTGCACCTTTTCACTTCACTCCACATAGGGAGTGGTTCTGTGAGTATGAGAAATATGATGGTGGTGATGTCTTCCTAGGGGATGATAGGAAGGCCAGAATCGTCGGACGTGGAAAGGTCAAGCTGAAGATACAAGGTGGAAGGATTAGAACACTTTCTGGTGTTCTTCATATTCCTGCATTGGCCAGAAATATGATTTCTATAAGCAAGATGGATGATGCAGGTGTAAAAATAGTGTTCGAGAAAGATGCCTGCAAGATGGTTTAGGGAGCACTGGTATTAATGCGGGGAGTTCGGATTGGAAATCTGTACAAGCTACAAGGTAGCACTGTTATTGATGGGTGTAACAGTTTTGTTGTTCCTGAAAGAGGAACGGAAAGCCTAGCTATCTCTAGAGAAAATACCATGCTATGGCATCAAAGGCTTGGACATATTGGAGAGAAGGGCCTTCGGATACTGCATACAAATGGTATGGTAGAAGTTATGTTTAATTGCTCTCTGGATTTCGATTTCTGTGAACATTTTGTATATGGGAATCAGAATCGAGTGAGTTTTCCTTTTGGTGCTAAGAGGGTGAACAAGATATTAGAGCTTGTACACAGTGATGTGTTTGGACTTGTCTCAGTTCCATCACTAGGAAAGTCTATGTACTATGTTTCATTCATAGATGAATTCTCAAGGAATACATGGATATATTTCTTGAGGAAGAAATCTGAAGTCTTTGACAAATTTAAAGAATTTAAGGCTCTGATGGAAAACCAGATAGAGAAGAAGATAAAGGCGCTGAGGACAGATAATGGTGGGGAGTTCTACAAGAAGGAATTTGAAGAGTTCTGTAAGAAGTGTGGTATATCACGATAGAAGACTAATCCACACACACCTCAGCAAAACGGAGTTGCAGAAAGAATGAGTAGAACATTGATGGAAAAGGTAAGAAGCATGCTCACTGGTATCAGGTTAGGACAAGAATTTTGGGCAGAGGCAGTGGAGACTGCATGATATCTGGTTAATAGATCACCTTCTTCAGTGTTTGAGGATAAGACTCCACATGAGGTATGGACTGGTAAGAAACCCTCTCTTTCACATCTAAGGTTATTTGGATGTGATGCATATGTACATGTTCCAAAGGAGAAAAGGACCAAGTTGGATAATAAATCTGAAAGGTGCATCTTTATTGGGTATAAGGATGGTTTAAAGGGTTACAAGCTTTGGAACCCAGAAACATAGAAGGTTGTTTACAGCTGAGATGTGGTGTTTAGAGAGGTGAAAGATGTTGTTACACATGAATTCCTACCAAAGGAAACTGAGAATATAGAGTTTGAGCTAAAGGAGTATGAATCAGACTCTACAACAGAAGAAGATTCAGAAGAGGAAGAGCCACAAACAGCTTTGAGAAGATCATCTCTGGAAGGAAGACAACTAGAAAGGTATATTCCATCTGTTTTCTATTCAAATTTTTCCTTAACTATAACTGATGATGATCCGAGAAATCTCAGGGAGGAAGTAGATTTAGAGGATGGATAACTCTGGAAGGAGGCCATGGTTGATGAAATGGAATCCTTGCACAAGAACGAGGCATGGGATCTGGTTGAGTTGCTGGCTGGAAGGAAGCCCATTGGGAAAAAATGGGTGTTTAAAAAGAATATGAATGTAGAAGGCAAGGTGGAGAAATAAAAATCTCGGTTGGTAGAAAAAGGTTATTCCCAGGTGCCGGGAATTGATTTTGGTTATATTTTTTCTCTTGTTGCCAAAGTTACTTCTATTAGATTACTTTTATCTGTTGCTACTACATTTGATTTTGAGATAGAACAGATGGATGTGAAGACAACATTTCTTCACGGGGATATAGAAGAGGAGATCTACATGAAGCAACCTGAAGAATTTATGGTGAAGGGTAAGAAAGAACTGGTACGCAGGTTGAAGAAGTATCTGTATGGGTTAAAATAGTCGCCAAGGATGTGGTATCAGAAATTTGATACCTATATACGGGGACTTCACTTCACCAGAAGCAAGGAGGATCACTGTGTTTATTTTAAATTAATTGGTGACCGTCTTATTTATTTGGACTTGTATGTGGATGATATGTTGTTGATTGGAAATGACAAATAAATTATCCAAGATTTGAAGACCCAAATGTTCTCCAAATTCGACATGAAGGATCTTGGTGCTGCAAACTATATTTTGGGCATGGAAATTAAGAGAGATCTAGCAAAGAGGAAGCTCTGGTTAAACCAGGGGAAGTATGTTGAGACTATATTGCAGAGGTTCAATATGCAGGATAATAAACCGGTGAATTTTCCTATTCTTGTAGGTGTAAAGCTGTCTGTTGAATAATGTCCCAAGACACAAGAATAAGAGGAAGATATGTCCCGTGTTCCATATGCAAGTGTAGTGGATAGCTTGATGTATGCAATGATCTGTACTAGACCAGACATTGCACATGTAGTGGGAGTATTGAGCAGGTTTATGTCAAACCCAGGGAAGGAGAATTGGACAACCGTGAAGCGGGTTTTCAGATATTTACGTGGCGCTAGTGATTGTGGTTTGTGCTACTAGGGAAAATGAGGATTAGAAAGAATGTTGGACATTCGTGGTTTTGTTGATGCAGACTGGGCTGAAGATCTGGACCAAATAATATCTACAAGTGGGTATGTGTTTAGCCTATTTGGAGGTGCAGTCATTTGGATGAGTAAAAGACAATCTATAGTGGCGCTTTCAACTACAGAGGCAGAATACATAGCAGCCACTCATGCAAGCAAGGAAGCAGTTTGGTTGCAGAGATTGTGTTCAAGTATGGGGTTGGTACAGCAAGATATAAGGATAGACTATGATAGCCAAAGTGAAATTTTCTTGGCTAAGAACCCTGCTTATCATTCAAAGACAAAGCACATTGATGTTCAATATCACTTTGTTAGAGATATGGTGTTGCTGGTAAAGATGGACACTTTGAAGAGTGTTGTAGATGCATTGAAAAATTCTGTAAGCACTCAGAAGTTCTCTTGGTGTAGAGAAACAGTGGGTTTTGAAGAATTGGCTTAATGACTAAGCTCTCTTGTGGCCCCCTATGGAAAGAAAACAACAAGTGGGAGAATGTTGGGTATGTGTTATATTCTTTCAACGACTAGCTCCACGCGCTATACGTTGTGTCGGGCCCAACAAGGGGGTCACAGGGGGGGCGGCAGCCCCCCCTATCGGGGTCTGGGGTAGTCGTCGAAATTGTTTTTGGTATGCGGTCCCACTCATAAGTAGACCCACCCATGTTTTGTGCATGAGTTTGCACAGGGTTTTTGGGGTACAATGGTTTTCAACCCCTAGTATTTTGTAGATCCGGTCAAGGGAACTATGGTTATGTTCTAATCCAAGGTTAATGGATTGGGGTTTATGTATTCTTCGGCATGTATATATATGTGTTGTAACACTAAAAGGAATATAATTAAAAATCAAGCTGGTTGTCCCGATTTGGGATCCAGGGGAAAATCTCTGTGTATATCTGTTTTATGTTTTATGCTCTCGCTATTGTTTATTTTCTGTTATAAGATTCGTGTGTAGATAATTTCTGTTCAAGGTCAAAACCTACATCTGGTATCGGATTTGTTTCAGCTTCAAGGGAACGCCTTTGCTGCTGAGGGTTTTTTGCTTGGGCTTGAGGTACACCCTGTTCAGTGGGAGATCTGCGGGATCGATTCTTGCGGTGAAAGAAGATGGTGAGCGGCAGAAAGATAGAGATCAAGAAATTTAATGGTCAGAGTTTTGAGTTGCGGAAGCTCAAGATGGAGGATCTACTGGTGGATAAAGATTAGTGGATCGCGGTAGATCCAGGTACTAAACCAACGACAATGTTAGATGAAGACTGGAAGAAACTAGATCGGAAGGCTAAGAGCATAATACGGCTGTGTGTATCAGATTCAGTATTGTTGAATGTACCTGGGGAAGCTACGACAAATAATTTGTGGGAAAAACTTGGGACTTTGTACCAATCTAAGTCTCTGGTGAATAAGTTGTTCCTACGGAGAAATTTGTATAACCTGAGGATGAAGGATGGAGTCTCGTTGGTAGAGCATCTGAACACCTTCAATACTGTGGTAATTCAGTTGTCATCTATTGATATTAAAATCTCAGATGAAGATAATGCATTAGTTTGTTGTGTTCTCTACCAGACTCGTGGGATATTCTGGTTATTGCAATAGGTAGCAATACAACTACCTTGAATTTTGATGACATTGTCTCAGCCTTGTTGTCGGAGGAAATGAGAGGGAGAAATATGGAGGGCCATAATGGAGATGCCTTATCTGTACGAGAAAGGTCCCAAAACATAAACAAGAATAAGGTTTCGAGTGGGAGATCTAAATCTAGAGGGAGATCTAAATCTCCTTGAAATTTTGTAAAGGTGTGCTGGAAATGTAGAAAGGAAGGACACTACAAAAAGGAATGTAGATCTAAAGCTCCTAAGAAAGGAAATGGATCTGATGATGCTCCTTCTATAGAGGAAAAAACCACCTCGGATGAAGGTGGGGATGTGTATTTGGCTTCTTCTTCAAATACACATGTATATCACGAGTCATGGTTGATTGAATCAGGTGCATCTTTTCACTTCACTCCCCATAGGGAGTGGTTTTGTGAGTATGAGAAATATGATGGTGGTGATGTCCTCCTAGGGGATGATAGGAAGGCCATAATCGTTGGATGTGGAAAGGTAAAGCTGAAGCTGCAAGGTGGAAGGATTAGAACACTTCTTGGTTATCTACATATTCCTGCATTGGCCAGAAATCTGATTTCTGTAAGCAAGATGGATGATGAAGGTGTAAAAATAGTGTTCGAGAAAGATGCCTACAAGATGGTTCGGGGAGCACTGGTATTAATGCAAGGAGTTCGGATAGGAAATCTGTACAAGCTACAAGGTAGCACTATTATTGATGGGTGTAACTATTTTTTTGTTCCTGAAAGAGGAGTGGAAAGCCTAGCTGTCTCTGGAGAAAAGACCATGATATGGCATCAAAGGCTTGGACATATTGGAGAGAAGGGCCTTCGGATACTGCATAGAAATAGTATGATAGAAGGTATGTCTAATTTTTCTCTGGATTTTGATTTCTATGAACATTGTGTATATGGGAAGCAAAATTAGGTGAGTTTTCCTTTTGGTTCTAAGAGGGCGAACAAGATATTATAGCTTGTGCAAAGTGATGTGTTTGGACTTCTGTCAGTTCCATCACTGGGAAACTCTATGTACTATGTTTCATTCATAGATTAATTCTCAGGGAATACATGGATATATTTCTTCAGGAAGAAATTTGAAGTCTTTGACAAATTTAAAGAATTTAAGGCTCTGGTGGAAAACCAGACAGAGAAGAAGATAACGGTGCTGATGACAGATAATGGTGGGGAGTTCTGCAAGAAGGAATTTGAAGAGTTCTGTAAGAAGTGTGGTATAGCACGAAAAAAGACTAATCCACACACACCTCAGCAAAACGGAGTTGCAGAAAGAATGAATAGAACGCTGATGGAAAAGGCAAGAAGCATGCTCACTGGTATCAGGTTAGGACAAGAATTTTGGGCAGAGGCAGTGGAGACTGCATGATATCTGGTTAATAGATCACCTTCTTCAGTGTTGGAGGATAAGACTCCACATGAGGTATGGACTGGTAAGAAACCCTCTCTTTCACATCTAAGGTTATTTGGATGTGATGCATCTGTACATGCTCCAAAGGAGAAAAGGACCAAGTTGGATAATAAATCTGAAAGGTGCATCTTTATTGGGTATAAGGATGGTTTAAAGGGTTACAAGCTTTGGAACCCAGAAACAAGGAAGGTTGTGTACAACTGAGATGTGGTGTTTAGAGAGGTGAAAGATTTTGTCACACATGAATTTCTACCAAAGGAACCTGAGAAGATAGAGTTTGAGCTAAAGGGGTATGAATCAGACTCTACAACAGAAGAAGATTCAAAAGAGGAAGAGCCACAAACTCCAACTTTGAGAAGATCAGCTCGGGAAAGAAGACAACCAAAAAGGTATATTCCATCTGATTTATATTCAAATTTTTCCTTAACTATAACTGATGATGATCCCAGAAATGTCAAGTAGGCAGTGGATTCAGAGAATGGAAAACTCTAGAAGGAGGCCATGGTTGATGAAATTGCATCCTTGCACAAGAATGAGGCATGGGATCTGGTGGAGTTGCCAGCTGGAAGGAAGCCCATCGAGAGAAAATGGGTGTTTAAAAAGAAGATGAATTTAGAAGGCAAGGTGGAGAAATACAAAGCTTGGTTGGTAGCAAAAGGTTATCCCCAGGTGTCGGGAATTGATTTTGGTGATATTTTTTCTCCTATTGCTAGAGTTACTTCTATTAGATTACTTTTATCTGTTGCTGCTACATTTGATTTTGAGATAGAACAAATGGATGTGAAGACAACATTTCTTCATGGGGATCTAGAAGAGGAGATCTACATGAAGCAACCTGAAGGCTTTATGGCGAACGGTAAGAAAGAACTGGTATCTAGGCTGAAGAAGTCTCTGTATGGGTTAAAACAGTCACCAAGGATGTGGTATCAGAAATTTGATACCTATATACGGGGACTTCACTTCACTAGAAGCAAGGAGGATCACTGTGTTTATTTTAAATTAATTGGTGACCGTCTTATTTATTTTTTCTTGTATGTGGATGATATGTTGTTGATTGGAAATGACAAAGAAATTATCCAAGATTTGAAGACCCAACTATTCTCCAAATTCGACATGAAGGATCTTGGTGCTGCAAACTATATTTTGAGCATGGAAATTAAGAGAGATTAGGTAAAGAGGAAGCTATGGTTAAACTAGAGGAAGTATGTCATGACTATATTGCAGAGGTTCAATATGCAGGACAATAAACCGGTTAATGTTCCTATTCCTATAGGTGTAAAGATGTCTACTGAACATTTTTCCAAGACACAAGAAGAAGAGGAGGATATGTCCCATGTTCCATATGCAAGTGCAGTGGGTAGCTTGATGTATGCAATGGTCTATACTAGACGAAACATTGCACATGTAGTGGGAGTATTGAGCAGGTTTATGTCAAACCCAGGGAAGGAGCATTGGCCAGCAGTGAAGCGGGTTTTCAGATATTTACGTGGCATTAGTGATTATGGTTTGTGCTACCAGGGAAAACCAGGATTAGAAATAATGATGGACATTCATGCTTTTGTTGATGTAGACTGGGCTGGAGATCTAGGCCAAAGAAGATCTACAAGTGGGTATGTGTTTAGCCTATTTGTAGGTGTAGTCAGTTGGATGAGTAAAAGGTAGTCTGTAGTGGAGCTTTCAACTACAAAGGTAGAATACATAGCAGCCACTCATGCAAGCAAGGAAGCAGTTTGGTTGCAGAGATTGTGTTCAAGTATGGGGTTGGTATAGTAAGCTATAAGTATAAACTGTGATAGCCAAAGTGCAATTTTCTAGGCTAAGAACCCTGCTTATCATTCAAAGACAAAGCACATTAATGTTCAATATCACTTTGTTAAAGATATGGTTGAATCTAAAAGGGTGTTGCTGGTAAAGGTGGACACTTTGAATAATGTTGCAGATGCATTGACGAAGTCTGTAAGTACTCAGAAGTTCTCTTGGTGTAGAGAAACAATCGGTGTTGAAGAATTGGCCCAACGACTAAGCTCTCGTGTGGCCCCCTGTGGAAAGAAAAAAACAAGTGGGAGAATGTTGGGTGTGTGTTATATTCTTTCCACGACTAGCTCCACACGCTATACGTTGCGCCGGGCGTAGCAGAGGGGTCATAGGGGGGGCGGTAGCCCCCCCTATTGGGGTCTGGGGCAGCTAGTGAATTTTTTTTGGTATGCGGTTCCACTCATAAGCGAACCCACCCATGTTTTTTGCATGAGTTTGCACATGGTTTTTGGGGTACGATGGTTTTCGACCCCTGGTATTTTATAGATCCGATCAAGGGAACTATGGTTATGTTCTAATCCAGGGTTAATCGATTGGGGTTTATCTGTTTTATGTTTTATGCTCTCGCTATTGTTTACTTTCTGTTATAAGATTCATGTGTAGATAATTTCTGTTCAGGTTTAAAACCTACATTTGGTATCAGAGCTGTTTCGGCTTCAATGGATGCCTTTTCTGCTAAGGGTTTTTTTCTTGGGCCTGAGGTACACCTCGTTCAGTGGGAGATCTGCGGGATCGATTCTTGTGGTGAAAGAAGATGGCGGGTGGCAGAAAGATAGAGATCAAGAAATTTAATGGTCAGAGTTTTGAGTTGTGGAAGCTCAAGATGGAGGATCTGCTGGTGGATAAATATTAGTGGATCATGGTAGATCTAGGTACTAAACCAACGGCAATGTCAGATGAAGACTGGAAGAAACTAGATCAGAAGGCTAAGAGCACAATACGGTTGTGTGTATCAGATTCTGTATTTTTTAATGTATCTGGGGAAGCTACGGCAAAGAATTTGTGGGAAAAACTTGGGACTTTGTACCAATCTAAGTCTCTGGTGAATAAGTTGTTCCTACGGAAAAAGCTGTATAACCTAAGGATAAAGGATGGAGACTTGGTGATAGAGCATCTGAACACCTTCAATACTATGGTAAGTTAGCTATCATCTGTTGATATTAAAATCTCATATGAAGATAACTGCATCAGTTTGTTGTGTTATCTACCAGTCTCGTGGGATAGTCTGGTTATTGCAATAAGTAGCAATACAACTACCATGAATTTTGATGACATTGTCTCAGCCTTGTTTTCGGAGGAAATGAGACAGAGAAATATGGAGGGCTAGAATGGAGATACATTATCTGTATGAGGAAGGTCCCAAAACAGAAACAAGAATAAGGTTTCGAGTGGGAAATCTAAATCTAGAGGGAGATCTAAATCTCCTGGAAAGTTTGTAAAGGTGTCTTGGAAATTTAGAAAGGAAGGACACTACAAAAAAGGAATGAAGATCTAAAGCTCCTGAGAAAGGAAAGGGATCTGATGATGCTCCTTCTGCAGAGGTAAAAACCACCTCGAATGAAGGTGGGGATGTGTATTTGTCTTCTTCTTCAAATACACATGTGGATCATGAGTCATGGTTGATTGACTCAGGTTTATGTGAAACCCACGGAAGGAGCATTGGACAACAGTGAAGTGGGTTTTCAGATATTTATGTGGCACTAGTGATTATGGTTTGTGCTGCCAGGGAAAACTAGGATTAGAAATAATGTTGGACATTCATGGTTTTGTTGATGTAGACTGGGCTGGGGATCTGGACCAAAGAAGATCTAGAAGTGGGTATGTGTTTAGCCTATTTGGAGGTGCAGTAAGTTGCATGAGAAAAAGACAGTCTGTAGTGGTGCTTTCAACTACAGAGTCAGAATACATAGTAGCCACTCATGCAAGCAAGGAAGCAATTTGGTTGCAGATATTGTGTTCATGTATGGGGTTGGTACAACAAGCTATAAGGATAGACTGTGATAGCCAAAGTGCAATTTTCTTGGCTAAGAACCCTACTTATCAGTCAAAGACAAAGCACATTGATGTTCAATATCACTTTGTTAGAGATATGGTTGAAGCTAAAAGGGTGTTGCTGGTAAAGGTGGACACTTTGAATAATGTTGCAGATGCATTGACGAAGTCTGTAAGCACTCAGAAGTTCTCTTGGTGTAGAGAAACAATGGGTGTTGAAGAATTGGCCCAATGACTAAGCTCTCTTGTGGCCCCCTGTGGAAAGAAAACAACAAGTGGGAGAATGTTGGGTATGTGTCATATTATTTCCACGATTAGCTCTACGCGCTATACGTTGCACTGGGCGCAGCAGGGGGGTCACAGGGGGGGCGGCAACCCCCTGTGTCGGGGTTCAGGGTAGCGCCCCAGTGAATTTTTTTTTGGTATATGGTCCCACTCATAAGCGGACCCACCCATGTTTTGTGCATGATTTTGCTCATATTTTTTGGGGTACGATGGTCATTTCGAGCTCTAAGTGTCTGTATGGTCTCAGTCATGAACTATGCGTGTGTTACTAATCCGTGGTCAGCTTGAGTTGGAGCCATGCAAGATCACGCTAGAGAGATACTAAGAGATGAGAGAGAATGGAAAATCAAAGAATCTCAGTAAAGATATTTCATCTTGGAGAAAGCTCTGGCATTTCATCACCACCGGAATCATCAACAGCCAGTATTTCGACCACAATGTCCCAACACTCTGCATGCCTACTATTTTCAGTTGTGGAAATGAAGAAGTTTCAAGAGCAAGCATCCATTGAATACTATTTTGAAGAATATGAGTCTCGTAATTAGAGATTCAAATGTCACTTGAGTTTTCAAGGTTTCACATTCCTTAAGGAAAAAAGATAGACCAGGCATCGAATGAGAGATGGTGGAGTTCACTCGGAATCATGCGGATCGATGCTCGCTCTATGGGAATATTATTTTTACCCACTTTGATGGGTCATCCAAGTGTTACTCGCCAAAGCATGGGTAGAAAAACTTGACATCTACTTTCGCTGAACAAGGTTCAAGAGATGAGGAAAGCTTTCAAGATAACGACGTATGCACTTTGAAGGTGAAGCACATGACTTTGTGGTTCCATGGCTTGTCGCGCATTGGGTCATGCCAATGTGACTACTTATTCGAGAGTTCAATAGAAGGCTGGTGAAATATTTGATGAGAGATCCAGAGGCACCATTCCATGGTAGCCTTGCAGTTGAAGAAACAGAGGTAATACGTAATCTTATATTTCTGAATTTTTTCACCATGTGCTCATCCGTTATGGTTCCCGATTTGTCTATAGCAATAAGGGTGTTTACATGTTCATTCAGTGGTCTAGATGAACCTCTTCATGGGTTGGTGGAAATCTCACTAGGCCCACTACCTTGAATGAGTTCCATTGAGAGGGCTAGAGACTGCCAGTAGCATGCTTGCTGCAAGCAAAGGCAATTTCAAGCACGAGCCTCTTTTCATTCTAAAGGGAAAGGAAGAGAAAGGTGCTACCCTTTCGAAAGGAGAGCAAACAATACACAAGCCTCTTGATGATGAAGTCTCGGAGAGATCTCAAGGAAGGAGAAGCTATGCTTCACTTGCCCGAGAATCATGGGCACTAGGACATAGATTTGTCGTCGTTGGAAAAGCACATTACATAGAGGTCTTCTCGACATGTTGAGTGAGGAAGAGGCACATGAAACCAAGAGCAGGTCATAGCTGCCCGACACTCGCTCGAGGAGATCCAACACCATCGGGAGATGGGAATGGAGCATTTTCTCCTACTGGAGGGACCCTTTCATGTTGAGGGCAGTATCTAAAGAACTCGACCTCCAAGAGTTCAAAGTTAAATCTTAAATCAGCATGGTTTATAACAGAGTATTTTCGGTAGGAGAGAAACCATCATCTTACATTTTTGGTGTCAGCGCCTGAAGATTCTATTCATGATCGATTCCTCAAGGTTTTCTACTTGGAAATTTCTTTCAAATATCATTCATAAGCTGGTATACTGGCTTTATTTTTCCACGCACAAAAACTTAAGTTTCCATTACAAGAATAATATGGGCCAAAGGAAATCCTCAGCTCTCTAATACTCCTGACACATTGGACTTCGCAGTGAGGGAAAATATAGAATAATTTTCATTCTCAAAATATGTAGATCTAATTTCTGCACAGTATTTATATCTCTTGAGTGAAGTGATTAATTCTTTGGATCTCACGTGAGATCAAAATAAATCTTCATCTCGGTGACTAGAAAAATATGAGGAGACTAGTATCTCTACCATTAATCAAAAATAAGTATCTATGGGTGTGAGATAACTCTACGTGTGACCCAAATTTCTACCACAATTAATATTTTTGCAGTGGAATACATAAGGGCAAATGTTGAATATGGATGTATGCAGGAAAAATATCGATTCAAGTGGAAAGAACAAACCAAAACATATTCATCGTCAACACTAGAGCAACTGAAGCAAGAGACATAATCCTTATTGAAACAAATCAAGCTCAGAATTTTTCATGATGCAACAAAATATTTCTCAATGTCCATGGGAGATTTGTCATTTCGCATAAACAAAATTGGAAAATCTTAAAGCTCAGAAGTACTCTGAGATGTGCATAGAGATAGAAAATCTACAGATCACGCATATATGCAAAGTACGAAGTTGAAAAGAGCCATAAATTAAATGAGAGGATATAAAGTTATGAAAATGAATTTCGTGATGGCATAAGCTATTGCTCGAAAGAAATAAAGTCATTTTGGACTAGTATAAACGACCTTATGACTAATATGCCACTTCTATAGAGCATTTTTTAATAGCAATAATTTTTTTGCAAAAATAAAAAAGAGGTTCGTGGCCAAAGTAAAGGAAGAATTATATCATAAAGCCAAAGAGATTGCAACTGGATTAAATCGTGATTCTAAACTCTAAAACAAATAAGAACTAGAAAGAGTGTAATATTCAAAGTACAACAAATACTGTCTTACTCAGTCACAGAAAGCCCTTACTAAAAGGGAACTTACGCCGTATTTAGAAAAATAAATGTCATAATATAGAGCCTCGAGTTGAGAAATTTCTACAAAAGTTTAATGTGCTATATTAGAAAGGACTTTATAGGTCTTCAAGGGATGGTTGATGTAATTCCTCCATTAGAATATCAAAGAAGGCTGCATGTGTGTGTAGCCATTGAAAAAAGATAAATTTTCTAATATCAAGGGATATATCAATGGGAAAGCTTTCATAGAGGGTTTGAATTATGATTTATTAATTCATCAGTGAGATTAAACTCTTATTCATACTCAAACTAGCTTTTGAAAAAATACACGCAAGTTGATGAAGCATATAGGAAATTGGTAAAATTTACCCTTCCTCATGAGGATAAGAGGATCAAACTATTTGAGTTTCTATTGGATGAGAACGAAGAAGAGTATTTTCAACAATAACTATGCAAATTCTTTAGTTGAAAGGTGTCACAAAATTTCATGAGCAACAATGAGTCAGCAAAGGTACCAACTCCAGGTCTGTCAACATTTTTCCTCGAATTATGTGAACATCGTGTGGTTTCTATTAGCACCAATTTGGGCCTCGGGCTAAAAGAAAAGGAGCACCGGGTAACCTCAAACCACGCTCATCCTTGTAGCTAGCCCTACAAGGTTGAGAGGTCCTACCTCCATAAAAAATATCCAATGAAATACGAGAGTAAAGGCTGAGGATTTTAGTGCTAGGTATAATAATTGAAAATGTTTTTACGAATTTGCAGGTTGTATGAATGGATGCTGGGAAGTTTGAAATTCGAATTAAAATCAAAAGATACGTATTTCATGGGGCAAGGTAGAAGTGTAAGTGCATTTTAACAGTTCACGGTCTAGATGATAGGTGGAATGTTTAAGAGCTGCGGAAGGCCGAAAGGGCACAGGAGATGGATCCTTTTCTAAAAGCCGAAGAAAACATCAAGTATTGAATGATTTCCAGCTGCGCAGGCATTATGTAATGGACTCAACTATCTTGAAAAGCATTCAAAGCAGATGTGAATGAATGGTGAATGGAAAACACAACAATTGGTAGATGAACACAAAAGATAACAATGCTAAAATCCATACCACAAAGGATCCCACAAATCAGAGCGTACACATCTTTATTAATTTCATGCCACAAATGTTACAAATGAGCCATGTAGAGCACCATAGTGATTCCAAACTTATTCCACAATTTGTTCCTCTCTCTACAAATGATGAAGGATTACATTAAATATACACAAAATGGTAGATAAGAGGGTAGTGGATCCACGTGAAGGAGAAGTTGTTTTTCCACCTCGGGAACCGAAACTACGAACATAAGGAAAGGACAAAAATATGCGACGAAAGAAGGAAGAAACAATGACATCTGATCTGTCTGAGGATTCTGGTTGCTTGAAATAACAGAGGAGAAGGAAGACAGTCAGAACTATTTCTTCCCTTTTTATCATTAAGTGCTCATGACCTTTGTTTGTGTTTTAGCTCTCTAAGCCTCATCTATTTCTTCTTCTTTTGTTTGGAAAATCCCTTTGTGCTCGTAGAAAATGCTCCTTTGGAACGTATAAACCGAATTTTTTCCATTTAATGAAGAAAAATACACTTTTTGGGTGAAAAGGAGCAAAGGAAATCATTGTGGGCTCGCGTTTGTGATCAGCAAACGCCAAATCGGAAAGAGGGGAGGAGGAGTATCACATGTCGTAGGAGGGAAATGTGATTGGAGTCTGTACGATGCGATGGGTTCATGTAGGAAATCACAAATCGCAAGTCGGGAAGGGAAGGCGTGACCATATGAGTGGAGGAAACGCCAAGTGATGTGATGAGAGACATGCAATTTCATCGCGACTGCTAGTTTCAGGAAAAGAGAACATTGTGATTAAAAATATGCGAAGTGGAAGGAAAGGCCTTTTATAAAACAAAGAAACATGAGTTTCGCGCTGCTGTAAGGAAAAAACCCTTTTCTCAGTGAAAAGAGAGGGTTGCATTTATTTGGGTGGACAGGGAAAATCGCAATCACAATCGCGGAGAGGGCAGCCGAAGGAAAAAGTGCTTTCATGGGAACTGCTGACGTGATGTGCGATTCATCAGACGATCGCGGGGAAAAGAGCACGGAGTTTTAAAATATGTGAAAAGGCTTAAGAAATATTTTAAAATCGATCTATTGTACTTTACAAAGGAAAAACCACATTTTTGGGAAAAGGAAAAATGGTTTATGGTGGGACCCAGCCAATTGCAGTCACAATCGGCGTGGAGCGACGAGGAGCGAGGCGTACGAGGAAATGTCGTGCGATGGTGTGATGTCAGCTGCGCCCCGGAAGCTTTTTAATCGGAAGGTGGGTCAATCGGGAGTGTGCTGTATTGCGATGATGTGATTCGATCTGGAAAGGTGCAGATGCAATTGAAGAATTTTAAAATTATATTATAAAGTCTAAGGGAACAAATGAGAAAAAGTAGGGTTAGGCTTTTGGGGACTTTTGTTCACTTGAGGAATATTTTTCCATCCGGAAAGCAGCTTTGAGGGAGTATATATATCGTTGGAAAGAGATTTCCGGGCTCTTTACTGATGGATTAGAACATGATTTTATACTGTGAAAATACTATGGAAAACACAACCTTTAAACAGTAGGGTGGTGGCTGCGCGGATGAGATAGCTTCTCGAAGTGCAATTTCTTACATGTGAAGGCAGAAAAGTACACAGATGATAATAAAGAGAAAGACATGTGTTTCACTCAAAACATGGTTTTTGAGCAGGCACTTAGCATCAAGCTCAATAGAACAATTCTTTGATCTTTGCGGATACTGCCTTCTCTGAGTTTATTTGTCCTCATTTGATCTTGCTCGCTATTCTATTGACATCCTTGGCTCACATTAATTTGACCATGATGAGGCAGAGTAGGACCCTAATGAGACTAACCCTGCGTGACATAATAATATGAATTGAGTTAAAGTGAATCATGACTAGGATGACCCATAGAGAGGAGAATCAACAAGTTTTAAGCATGAGGGAAAATTTATGAAAGACTACTACCATCATTAGAATCCATGACCTAATGGAATGATGAAAATTTATCAGTATGGGACTCTAATATGAAAATGAGTAAGTTTTATCACTAATGGTGGTATGACCCAGACCGAAACTAATATTGGCTCCAATGGGGATGGTAGCTGCCCTGGAGGTGCCAAGGGCTACCGCGAACCAGCAGCCTTATCCATTGGGAAAATATGGTCAAAATACCGAAAATTGACATAATACGAGGCCCGGCTACGAAAGTCAACCGTGGCACTGAAAAATAAATGTACCAATGAAACTCATCACTATATCATTTCAAGTTTTATAGCCTTTGGCTACGAGACAAACTTCAATGAGATCGTGTACTTGAAATCCGGCCAAAAATAACATGGTATGTACAGTGATTGTGACATAGTTTCTGATCCATTATCCTCAACAATGGCTGCGTGACCAGCTCGCCATTTCTCACCCAGTCCTCACAGGGCAATCTTGGCCATCCATCTCTAAGAGCAACAAAGCATTCTACTCGTATGCTACGAAATATTTGTATGGTCCTTTCCTGCGAGCTTTGTCAAACTTACCATGCTTCCAGCATCTTTCCTCAGGTCGTGCATCTCCTATCCTCAACACCACATCGTCCAGCTCAAAACCTTTCGCTTTGGTCTTACGGCCATAGATTTTCTTTATCTTCTCCGGCTGCGAATAGCATCGAGAAACTTCCTCTCTTGTCTACTAAAGAAATGGATCATTTTCCGACGGATCCTTCACCGGTTATCATCTTCCTCAATGCGACCTCCTTTCGATAATCTCACGAGTCGAAATTGTAAGTGAAGTGGGAAAAACAACACTAGTACCATAAACCAACTCAAGCGATGACATACCTAAATATTTCTTGTTGTTGACTCTATCCGCCCATAGCACGTTTGATTGAGCTTTACTAATGCCGAGTTCCTTCTTGTTTTCTTCCATCATTTTCTTGATGTTTTATCGAGATTTATATTCGATGATTGTATGCCGTGACCATTTCCTTGTGGCGTAGCCAGGATGTCCAAATGGCCCAACACAATGTTTTATTTGTGGCGTAGCGCACACCATATTTTTTAGATACTACACGCTCGGCTACATTATCTCGTTATGATTTTGGCGAGGGGCAACAAAAACGAGACAAGATATTTGATTCTAAAAATTGAATGTTAAATGTATCGATGGCTCTGCCAGCACGGAGATGGCACAAATCCATTTCGAGTGAAGTAATCGGCACTGTCAAGATCCATCTGTGCTATCCTCAACGATGCTATGGGATGGAGTTTCTCCTATGAAATCAAGTCCCCACTCATCTGAAAGGAGAATTTAGCTGAAACTAGTTTCAAATGAAGAGGAAGAAATTTCCTTTTCCTTGGAAAACTTGACACTCATGGCGGCTCATCCTCGTTTTGCTGCGGACTGCGAGCTAAGGTGGGCAGTAATATCCTGATCTCAAATATTTGTTCGGTTGTAGTTTTCCAAAACAAATTATCACCCCAATCACCTTTCGTGAAAGTCACATCACACAATTGAGCACTCATCTTCAAATCCAAACAGTCAAGTTGAATACTTTTAACTTGGATCTTTCCAATAAAGAGCACTTTTTAAAATACGTAATTTAGCATACTTTAAGTTTCATTGATCTACCTTTGCCTCTGAGACATCTCCTGGAGGTGATGCAGAAGGTGCCGAATAACATGTAGACTATGTACGCATCACTCATGTGGATTATAGAAAAATGTCTCAAACCGAAACAAGCAAACCTTCATCCTCCTCTTTTGACATTCTTGCCTATCTTGGATTTATATCCATAAAAGCACACAGTTTGATTGGGCCGATAGCTTTTCCAAGCCTTGTTCTTTGATCAAATTTGTGAGGCCCGAATCTCCCAAATCATGTTCCAACATTCAGTTTGCTATCCACTCTACCTCTCGACCCTCTAGATCGCGCTTTCGCCAGCAGCATATCTTCAACTGCTTACATTAGGAACATATGCTATGGTATGCTGAAAGTGCAGGAATGCATACTCTAGAGTCCTCGCAATGCTTTTTATAAGTGCCAATGCTTTTTTCTCAATGATATTATACTGCAAAACATCATCTCAAATGGTCCTACTAAAAATAGAAATGGGATGCATTCAATCCGATCTCCTCTTTGCATTAATACCACGATACCAGCATGGTGGGCTCCAATGCAAATGAGAGATACTAAATGTAGTCATTTGAAGTATAGCCGTGACTAATCAAGACGGGGCTTTAGACAAGAGCAAACTTTACCGCATTAAACGACCATGATGGCCTCCTCACTTCATTTGAAAGTAAGCTATCTCTCTTCAACATATTAGTCATTTCTCTTAAATGTTCGACCAAATTAGGTATACGTCTCAAGAGTTCGTCTCTACCATTGAGATGCTTGACTCATTCTTTGTTACTGTGAAGGTCCAATATTCTAAAATTTGCCTCCGTGTGAAGGGATCATGTCGGTCTGCATCTTTAGAGATGATATGTCAGCGGCTTGCCTTCATCCATAGCAAATGGTACTTTTCGTGGATTGAGAGTGAAACTTTACGCGCGCGCTGGGCACAACCCTCAAGCGATGCAAATGTTCATCATCATAACACCGAAGGAAAATAATATCGGATCATCCAAATAAACAACAATAAAACATCCTTTTCATTGTGAAAAGACAATGTCAGCACTGCTCAGCTATAAAGTGGCTCCAAAGTGAGTTCTTCACACCAAATGGCATTTCAGCATACTTGAGAAAGTTCGAGTGTTATGTGAAAAGGTAGTCTCAGTACTTGTTATCATGCATCAAGATGCTGATTATGGCACTGAAAGGAAGCCACCGAGTAGTGACATGCTTGACGATCCAACTACTCTCTACGGATATGGCAGTCCATCTTTCGAAAGTGGATAGACTTATCCTTTCAGGAGGCTTTATTCAGGTTGGAAATCTATGCACGACCTTATCTCTCTCGTTCTTTTTATGTCTGCGACGCAAATTTGAAATCTAAGTCGGAAAGAATCTAAATGGGACAATGACCAATGCCAACTTTATATGTAATCTATTTACACCTATTTTGCCAATGGATGGCAACACCTTTCGGCTGATCCTTCTCAACTTCCGCCTAAATGTGCTTGAAATCGCTTGATGGGAATAGTATGTTGAATTATGTTTTTGTCATACGCTTCACAATTTTGAAATAACTCCATGCAAACACATTCGAATAGTCGTAAAGTAATTTAACATATTGTTCCTTTACCTGGGGACAATGATCTTCAAAACTTCACAAGCTACGTCTTGTCGCCTAAGTGCCAAGATTAACATCTTCAACTACTAGATCAAGATCTTGCATTTCTGAAAGCCTCGCTCAGTGCCAACATCTGCTCCATCAGAAAGCTCCTCCTAAAGGCAAAAAGTGACACCTCTGGGAATTACATTGTCTTTCGGCTCTGCAATACCTCCATACTGGTTGCTTCGATTTCTTGATCATCAACCTCATGATCACCTTCTATCGATTATCCCTGACGTTTTCCTACATTCTCGCAAAATCATTGTGATTTCATTGTCATCCCAAAACACTTGCCAATAACTTAAACTATCCGGAACATCGTGACGATGCTTTAGACATAAATTTCCAAATTTGCTGCTTTGGAGTTCATTGGAATCTTCCAAATTTCTTGCAGTAGGTGGTGGCAAGAAACTACGCAATAAGACTACGCATTCGGCATTGTTGTCAAAGTGCACTCGGAAAACATCGTCAAGATGTCTAGGACTGCATTTCTATAGGCCCTACGATCGTGGATTATTTGCTTAGTACTCTCCTATTTTACCTATTTCATTATTATCAACTGCGAATCTCCATAGATAGAAATTTTCTTAGCCTTTAGCTTCTTCAAAATTTTCAAACCCGCAATCACAGCCATAATCACTTGCATCGTTAGAGCAGCCAAAATCCACTCTATACACACATACTGTGACATTGCTAGGCATTTTTCGAAATGGAAAACCGGGACTCCGAATCCATGTTCTATACAGTTAGCACTCGTCCTTACCAACAACTCTTCCATCAAAATCCATGCTCCAAGGCCTATCTTTCTTCTTCTGCATAGATGTCGAAATTTAACTTCTTTCTCCATTTATCTTGAGTCGGTTACAGCATCTTTGTTGTTCGTTGCTATCCTTTTCTTTGTCGAAAGCGGGTAGCGGGCTTCAAAGCCAAATTCTTGCTTCTCTTATCTTTTTCCTGTTTAAGGACTTCCCTATAATTTCTGAAAATTTGGGTATCTCATCTACTTCTACTCAACCTGGACATTTTCATCCATTCAAAGGCTGCCATACGAATATAATACAAATGACTCCGCATCTGTGTGACTCACATTAATGGGATGATTAACTAGCCTCTCACTGTCGCGATCATGTATTTCATTTTATCTTCCTCTATAATTTTCTCATTCGCGAACACGAGAATGGTGACATAAGAGAAATCAAGCTTACTGTGGCCCTTTCCAATTTTTTCACATGGAGCTGGACGAAGCATTCCAACGAAGTGGTGGAACACTCGGCAACCACTCACGTCCATCAAAACATTTTTTGGCCCGTATTTGGTCTAAAGATACTAAGAGTGGCTCTGATAAGACCAATACAATGTGATCCCTACCGAGTCAAAGGAATACAAATCATGGTATTTGTGGGTAATATCAATACCCAATTTCCTCCATAACGACCTCGGGCATCAAGTTGTAAGCGAGGCTCCAGAGTCCAACATAGCATTATGTAAAATGAACTCATGCAATCTAAAACTCGAGTGAAAGGAGGGACTTCACTTTCTTTAGACGTGACCTTCTGCGATGGACCAAAAATGAGTTTGGGATAATCATCTTCAAGATTTGGCATCGATATTCGTCACAGAGCTACAAATGCAGTACCTAGACACTTCATGTTTTATAGGGTGCTATTTTTCACCAACTAGACGAAGGCATGGACACCTTCGGCTTAGATATTTCATTTTCCAAATTAAAAAGATGGGACTTTTTCTACCTCTTTCGATGGAAGGATCCTTATTCTCTACTTGCCTCACTTTGTTAAGCTATCGTTGGTTCTTTTCATTTGCAATGTTATCTCATCGAGGATGCACTTGCTGGAGAAGGATAAATAGGCTCTTTCCTTTTCTTTGAGTAGTATTTGAGGAGTTGTTTTTCGATTGCGGCTCATGTTTCTTCTTCGAATAGGATTGATCGGCACATCTCTCAAGCCCCTCTGTAAGAATACTTTTGTTGATTTGCCTTTGAAAAAACGTTCGCTGATCCTCTTTGATAATCATCGAGAATCGTCCTCTAACACTACATCGTTTGGCCGATATGGAAATATTCATCCTTTCGAATGTTTGTAGGTCATTGCATGTTCCTACGTATGACTGCATGAGAAAGATGGCTATGCACCCATCAACGCTGAAGAAATGGTTGGCTTTCAACAAGCCCAGGATCGTCATCATCATCTGTTTCCATTCCCTCTGTCTGCATAATTTTGCTACAGTGAAGTTACTTGATCTACTATTGTGGTGTATGCTTGATCCTCGCATTCTATGTTCTCTGCTGTAGTCTGAAATTGTGGCTGTTGTTGTCCAACGACATCTGGATTACGATCTAATAGCTTCTAATTCTATCCGAAATAAAGTCAACGCGATCCACCATTTTCTCCACTTCGTCGGATCAAAGTGTCCATATTGTCTATTTGAAGGATGCTTCTTCTTTCACGATTACCTTTCTTTCCACTTTGTTTGACGCTCTTCTGGCCAACAAATTTTCTTCTAGCACTAACAAACGCACTATCTTTTGCAGTGCCTTCAAGTGTGGTAGGATCTCTTTTCTCGTAGTCGTATATTCCATAACTGACATCAAGCCGTCTACAAAACTTCGGCCAAAGCTAACGCAGCTTTCATATTGGACGAAATAGCATGTACACATCATTAAATCTCACACAATACACGTACGCTTTCACCCATCATCTATTTTAATATTTTCATGTCTGGGACAAGATTTGTAAAGTGGGTTTTTCTTTGCCTCCCACTGGTTTAATAATTGTACGCTGTAACCCTTGCAAAGTGTGGATAGAGCCTCTGGTAAGACTCTAAACCATTTTCTGTACTACACCTCCAGCTTTTGGACAAACAGTCTTGTGGTTGCATTTTCCGCTCTCTACCTCATGAAGTTGTTGAAGGAAGTCATTCCTCTTATCAACACTTGCTGCCCTGATCATGTTGGTGTCTGCGAGTGGCATCGAAAGATAGGTATTTTACTTTGGTGAATCGCATGGGCATATATCATTCAAGTTCTGCAGTGTAAAACAAAGAGGGTGCATGCGGCAGTAGCCATGACTCGAGGTGTATTAATAACAACATTTCGATATTGGGATTCAAGGGATTCTGTTTGATGGAGTGAGTCGAAAAGTGCCGAGAAATGACTTCAAAACTAATGGAAATGCGATGATTTGCAGGTATGCGCTATTTTTGATAACTACCGAAGCTGCAGCGATAGCTTGAAGTTGCGATGACACATGACTCAGGGGAAATTCAAAATATAACACCATCGAATTGATACGGCCCTACTTTTTAACTTCGGAGCATCTCATAAGAAATTCGAGATCTAAAAGCTCAGGCCATTAAAGTGTAGTTTCGATTTATTCTACAGACAAAGAAAGCTCAAAACACTCATCGAAAAGAGGTCTTCTACAAACAATCATTCACTAGGCCAGGTATGGGATCTAAAAATAGGTCTGGTGCCTACCTTTGAACCTTCTTGTCTTCTAATTATTCTTGGTGATGATTATGATTTTCAAACATAGAGAGTGATTTGGGATCGAGTTTGGCCCTGTGTATCTGCCTCGATGGCTTCGGTGTTGTCAAATTTCTACTTTACTGATGTTTTATTTTCGAGCCTATCAAAATCTCGAACCTCATCATCCGGAGTCCAAGAATTTATAAGGAAAATATTATTGTGACTTAATATTTTATGCTAAATAGTTCCCTAGTATGGTTGCTAGAAATGCAAGGCACCTAATTTGAACCTTAAGCCGAAAGAAGGAAAATCGGTAACCTCAAACCACGCTCGCACTCTAGTAGCTAGACCTACGAAAGGTCAAGAGAGGAGCTCTCCTCGTAAAAATATCCAGTGATGAAATACAAGAGTAAACTAATTTTAGGCTATGTATCATAATTGGAAATGTTTTTATAAATTTCGAAGTTGATATGAATAGATGGGGTTAGCTGAGCTTTGAAACTAGGGAATTAAATCGTGAGATACGGGGTATTTCATGGGGCAACGTAGGTAGCGTATTTTAACAATTCGGCTTTAAATAATGATGGAATGTTTAAGGCGTGAGGAGGTCGAAAGGGCATACACTATGTGGATCATTTTTTAAACGTAGTAGGCAAACCATCGAGTAATGAATGATTTTCCCAAGGTAGAGCGAATATATCGCTGGATCTACCTATCTGATCTTTGAAAGCATTCAAAGCGAGAGATATGAAATGAAATGAATGGCAAACATAACAATTGCGTCGCATGAACACAAAATGTTGACGAACAATCGTGAAATCCATACCACGAGATCCCACAAATCGGTACGCATATCTATATTAATTCCGCCATATCAAGCTGATACAAACTGAGTACGCAGTGTCACTCGGTGATTCCCAACCTATGCCACACTTTATTTCATCTCTTTACAATTGATGAAGGATTACATTAAATATATAGAATTTGAGAGTAGATCTGTCAAGGAGGAGTTGTTGTTTTTCCACCTCGGAAAGCTGAAATATGCACATAGGAAAGGACCAACAATATGCCCCAGGAAAATAAGGAGAAACAATACATTTGATCATCCGGAGGATTCGGAAGTGCTCGAACGGAGAGGATAAGGAAGACAAATTTAGAACCATTTCTCCTATTTATCATGTCACGTACGTGCTCCAGTGTTTGTGTTTCAGCTCTCGGACTTGACTATTTTCTTTTCTTTTGTTGAAAAATCCCTTTGTGCCGAGGAAATTCCCTTTCGAACAAATAAAACGTGAAAAATCCATTTGGCCTGAAAGAAAAATCCCCTTTTTAAAGTGAGAAAGGAGCAAAGAGAAAGCATGGTGTCGCGCTACAGTGACTTGCAAATTGCAATCGGAAGAGGAGGGGGAGTATCACATAGCGAAGGAAATGCGATTGGAGTCTTGTGATGCGATGGGATTCTGTGAGGAAATCGCAATCGCAAGCTGCCCAAGGGAAGTGCGACATATAGTGGAGGAAACGCATGATGTGATGGTCAACATGCGGTCATCGCGTCGGTAGGTTGAGGAAAGAACATTGCGATCGAAAACTATGCGATGGAAGGAAAGGCCTTTATAAACACGACAAAAATGAGTTTTTGCGCTTTACAAAAGGAAAAAACTCTTTTTAATTGAAAGGCGGAAGGAGTTTCGACAGTGGCTGGGAACTGATCGTAATCGCTAATAAGGAGAGAGACTGGGAGGCAAAGTAATTATGGGAACTTACCAATTGCGATAGAGCGATTCATCGCATCGGCGAGGAAAGAGAGCGGTGTTTTAGAAATATGCGAAAAGGCTTAAGAAATCTCAAAACTCGGTCTATCACACTTTCGCAAAGGAAAAACCACTTTCTTTGGGAAAGGCGGAAGTGTTTTATGATGGGGACTCCAGCCAATCACAATCACAATCGTGTGGAAGTGGATGCGCGGATCAACGTCTTGTGAAAAATGTCGACTGCGATGGTGCGATGAGTTTCGTGAGTCAGTTCGATCGGAAGGGTGGATCGACGGTGGGGGTGCGATCATGGGGAGGTCACACCGCGTGGACAGTATTTTTTAATCGGAGGTGGGTCAATCGAGTGTGCGACAGTGATGATGCAATCAGTATAGGAAGAAAAGGGGGATGTGATTGAAAGAAATTTAAAACTTTATATATTTATAAAAGTGTGAGGGACCCAAATGAGAAAAAGGGGGGTAGGGTTAGAGGCTTTTGGGGACTTTTGTTCACTTAGCGCTATTTTCCAATCTAGAAGTATGTTTTGAGATTATAATATATCGCTGGAAAGATATTTACTAGGCTCTTTACTGGTGGACATACTTTAGAAACATGATTTTATACTAAAAATACTATGGAAAACACCTCTGAACGAGCGGAGGTGGTGGCTGCGCGATGGCAAACTTTTTGAAGCGCAACTTATTACATGTGAAGACACGAAATTACATAAAATATGATAATAAAAGCGAAAAGTACCACTTCGTTTTCACCTCAAAAAATGGCTTTTTGAGGTGAAAAATTACATCAATCTCAATAGGACAATTCTCTTGATCTTTCCCGTATACCGGTGTGCCTCTCGAGTTTGGCTGCTCCTCATCATGATCCTTGCTGGCCATTTATTTGACACTTTGGCTCATTAATTTGACCATGATGAGACCTAGAACTCTAATGATCTATCGAATCACATGACCTAATAATAAGGAATTGGGAGTGAAAGTGAATGTCATGGCCGCAGAGACCATGGTAGGAGAATCGACCAAGTTTTACATGAGGAAAACTCGATGAAAGACCACTACCAATCAATGAATCCAGTTGACCCTAATGGAATGATGAAAATTTATGGTGTAGGACTCCTACTATGCAAATGCAAAAGGTAAATGGTCTGATTTCATTGATGGTGGTACGATCGGTACGACACTAACGACTTTATGTTTTCTATTTTCTAGTGCTATTTGTGTTACAAAAATCAAAATAAGTTGGGCTTTGATATTTTCTAATAAATTTCGTAATAAGTCAAGATATTTTCAAGAAAAATTGGCAGTAATTATGTTGTAATTCAGGTATACAGAGGTTGAACCCTTGCGATAAAACTTTGAGAAAAGTTGTAATATCCTGCACTTTTTGTCTCTGAGGAATATACAATGATTATGGACTCATTCTGAGCTTAACTCTGTGTTTTCCTAGAGTCTTTCTATGTTTCTGTGTTCTATTTTACATATTTCTTTCAACATATTTGAGGACAAATAGCAAAGTATAGGTAAAGACTAGATTAAATATTAATCTATATGAAATCCTTTGCAAAGTTATAATTCAAATTATAGAGATTACTAATAGAGAAACTATTTGTTTTGTTTAATTCCTCTGCATAAATTTATTGTTTTCTTCAGGTTATCTTTACATGTGTTATGTAAGGTTACTGCAGAAAGACTTATTATCACGCATCCGCTCCCTATATTCAAGTTATTTATTCTATATGAATATTTAACTGAAACATATATATCATCTTTAATTAAACCTTTCAAAACAATTTTTAAAATATTTTTATGTTCAAAGTGAAGGAATCAACCTTTTCTACTTATATCGAGAGATAAAATTAAGAATTACGTATGCTTAACATTTTAAAGAATTTGTGATCCAAACTCGAGTTAAAAAAACATTTTAAATGCTTTGAAATAGTTCCCTAGCCTAGAAATGTCTACAAAGGAGAACACATATATCATTTTCTAAAGAATAGAATTTTCTTACAGAGTGTCTCAGTCATTGTGTACATTACACTCATCGCATCTATAGCTAAAATGAAAAACACTCAAATCTTGGATTCCACAACGCTATATGGGATGATTTATAACTTGAGTATAATTACACACAATATGTATCAATCTTACTTCTATATACCATATATGTATACCCTCCGTAGAATGGAATGTGATAGCTATATGACATATCCATTTGTAAAGTCCCTCCCTGTTTTAGCACATGAGGATCCTCGGTAACAACATAGCCAAATTTACCAGAGTGGAAATGTTTGTATGCATTATATACATTACAACACTTTTTAATGGTAAATTTGCACTAAAGTTCCTACCACATATGTCGATTAACTCCAAAAACTGCCCATCACATTTTTGAGTCAAATATATATAAATCACTATAGGGCCTTGTCATACTCTGGAACCGAAGTCGATACATAATACTTTAGCATTATATTTTGGGAATTCCATAGAATCTAAAAATAAAATTATAGTATGAGATAATCAGTGAATATTTAGAGTCAAATATAAAGAGGAGGACTTCCATCTTGGATATCTAAAAATTTGTCCAAAAATAAGAAAGGGGTTTTCATCTTATAAATGGAATCACATCTCCTTCAACATCCACACACTTGAAGATTGAATTCATTTAGGACACATGTGCCTTATATCCATAATTTCTCTTGAGTCTACGATAAATTAATTGTAATTCTTTACTTTTTATATCTCCTTTTCTTCACATTTAACATGGGAGAAAAAAAGTGCTAAGAAGGGCGTTGTATATTGATATAATGGATGTTTTTAGGCATGAAAGATAAGGTTTTTAATAGTTTTATCTTGTGAAAGATCAAAGGTAACTTTCTTTGTAGGTCTACCCTCAACCTCTCCTCGCAGGTTTAAATTTATATATTTTGTTTAGCCCAACAATTAGGAGACTTAGAAAAAGGCTTGGTATTTAGAAAGCTTTCATACGCATTCTAAATTTTGCGGTACTGTATGATGAGACTGGTACGACGGAGAAGGGCCAGATTTATCTTAATGTTGATCCCGTAATAATTTGTTTCATCTCTACGAAAAGGTAAGCTACTTTCTTCCACATATTGATCATACTATAATCGGCGGAGGTTGAATTTGTTGGTCATCATTATTTTGTCTTTAAATCTCTATAAAATTTGTGGCTCGAAAAAGGTCTTATGTAGTTTTCTAGTGCTCTATCTCACATGTACTTATCTAGGTTGTGTTTGCATCCTTTAAAGTTATATTAGAAAAAAATTTCAGCCTTTAAGTGACTTCATCAATTTTATGTTCTATGCTCGCTTTGGGATGTTTTTAAGATGAACCAATATTGTTTTCCTTCAATTTCCTTTTGTCTTTTCTTCCTTTTGATCTCAATTTACTTAGTGTTTCCTACTATTATCTTCTCCACCTCACTGCATCATTTTGCATGTATGCCCATGATTTATGTATTTTATTTCATTTAAAGATAAAACTCAAAATCATCAAATATCGATGCTTTAGACAAACCTTAACCTTTGCTCCATTAACTCAAGGTTTACAATGCTGCACGACTTTTATTGTAAATTTTATTAAAACTTGTTGGATGAAGTATCACACATGTTTTATTGGGATTATGTTTTGTCGTCTTCCAGTTCATACAAATAATAACAAGAAACTTTTTTTATTCCCCACTGATTTATGAAAATATTTGTTAACTCTTACCATGTAGCAATAGGAATTTGAGTTTATTTACTCCTCTAGACAAAACCGCTAGGCATTTCCTTCTAATGATTGAACAAAAACTCATGCAAACATGTTCATATTTTATGTTCATATTATCTTCAAAATAAAAAAATGAAATAAAATGATCTCTCTCGCATCTCGCGTTTACATTACATCTAGGGATATGCCTTTAGATAACCGTGAGGAAAGGCATGAATTTGAATCGCTCTTAGTAGCACTACGCCAGCCATCTATGCTACGCAGCTCATCCATCTCGCTCTCCATTTATTGTAGTAGACATAATTGGATTTTCTATGAGATAGAGGTTTCTTAGAAAAATATTTCCACGAAAGTGTGGGCTTCTTTGAAAATTGAGGTGGTAACTCGAGTTAAACTCTTCAACTTTAGAAATACTTTCCTATGATCTTCAAAGATAAAGGATTTGTATAAATTTTAATATGTTCTTCACATTAATTATAATTACAAGGATAAGTAACGATAGTAGAGGATATGAAAATCTGACGGTTTAGGCTCACCTAGGTTTTGGTCTGCCAAGCTCAAGCACTCCTGTATGATAATATTCGCTTGACATCGATACAAGAAGTTCTAAAAAGATTCAAAGTTGATTGCACCCATAAGACATATTGTGCGGAGGAATCCATTGGAAAATAATTGTAATACTTTGGGAGGTAAATCGAGATCAATTAGAAGTGCATGGAATTGATTCAAAACTATTCAGGGTGCAAACTATTTTGGTCGGAGAGAAGAGAGTAGTAGAGGCTTCAGGTATACATCTTAGGGACACAATTCATACATGTCTCTCTGGATCTGATAATTGAGTATAAGAGTTAAGGATTAGAATGACATATTGCATGCCTCCATGAAGCCATATTTAATTTATTCAAATCACCAAATGAACATCTCTAGACCTAGCTCTATTCACCATTATAGATATTAGTCTTGTAGTTGTACTAGGTAAATAAAGCTTCAACTCCATTCCTCTTACAAAGACAACACTTTGATGTTGTTTCTTTGTATACATTTCTAGGATTGGAAAATTGTGTGACGAAAGACATATAAAATGAGAATTTATTAAATTGAGTGACAAATGACTATGATCATTCACATCTATGGCAATTTCAAAAGCTTTTCAATATTTCTCAAATTTCTTGATTCCAATACTAAAAACATGCAATCTTATCCAAATAAAATAAAAAATTACATAAAATAAAATCTTATCCAACATATGAATTTGGACCAACTCTAATAAATACATCTCAAAATGAGTAATTTTGGAACTCATTTGAGTGGAATTTGTACATTATTCTGAAAGATTTTAGTTAGCAAAATAACTACTACCTTTGGGTTTGGTTCCTATGATTATGCTCATGTTCTTTACCTAATTTTTTCAATTTTGAATCCTGGTTATTCTTACTCGATATGTTCATGGAATTTACCCGCACTGTGACCATGTCTTGATACAAAAATTTTATTACTTTTATGTATGTTTACTATAGCTTAGTTTATTTTCTCAAATGTAGGCCTCATTAGAAAAATATGGTGAATTTCATATGAAATGAATAAATAATTTTCTAAGCCTTTCAAAAAAATTCTTACGGAAAAATTTCCTCTTACTTTAACATGTAGTGTTATCTATTGGTATGTCGTGTAACCTCTTCTAATAATACTAGTGGAGGATCAGTTGGCCATGAACATCCCTAACGTTGGGGAGTCCTGGAAAGAAAAAAATATTTTTATAGAGCTTTCCTCTTGATATAAAATGTCTAGTTTTTCAGGTATTTTTTATCTGGTTAGCAAGCGCCAGAATTTTTCTTTGTCCACACTTCTCTCACTTCAAGGATTTCCTCCATCCCGTCTTCAATACCCATGTCTTGAAGTTCCTCTCTAGTATGTGTATGAAACTTTGATAATCCTTTGTTGCTTCTCCCAGGTTTATTGTCTAACTCTTCTTTGATATGAGAAATATATGATTTATCTTTGTGAAAAATATGTCCCTATTTCAAAATAATTTCTATTTGTGTCTAAATATCCGAAATGGCGAGAATTTATGTCTTTTAGATCTTCTCAATAGCTTTCCAATTGATTCTATGCATGTAACGATCTCATCTCATATCTTTTTCAAATTGTATAGTAAGTCTCTGAAAGTATTTGTACTTCTACAACACATGCATTATCTTCCTTCATCTTATTATCGTTTGCGTTTTGTAATAATTTGTTTAATTTCTCTAATTATTTCTTAACGATATATCTCCCATGGCTTTAGATCATTGTTCCACGTGAATCCTATTGCATTTTACTTCCTTGATCTTATTCATCTTCTTTCACTTTTCTTTTTAATAATTCCTTTAATTTCTCAGTGTTTCTTAATGAGTATATCTCCTATGGCTTTGTATCATTGTTCACTTGAATCCTAGTTAGAGTGCCTTGTTTCCACTGCTGAAATGCTGCAATGATCTCCTTTAATCAGCTTTCTTGTAAAAGAAATTTTCTCCCTGTCTTTCCTCATCATCTTTCTTTGAATGTTTTCTCAATAATCGTACTAAAACATATTCCTCTACTTCTCTAGTGGTCCTGCTTTTTGAGCTTTGGGATGTTCTATTTTTTAGTAATTTCAAATTTTTTCATAGCTATGAGTGCTTTTGCATTTTGTTTTTACTGCATTTTATTGAGAAACATCAACATCATTAATATATAATGCACTAATATCATTTCCTGTTCGTATAATGTTGTCCTTTATATCATTTGTTAGTGATGATATCTTTTTTACGATTTAAGGTTAGAATGAATATTATCTCAAAAGAATCTTGCAGCTTTGAAGGAGCCATTCTTAGTGATGCTATTACGAAAGAATATATCATTTCTACTAGAATAGACTAGTTGATCTGGGATGGAGTATTGTTTTGTATCAAAATAGCACCAAAGCCTTGCAATCCCTCATGCTATTTTTGGAATGCAGAGATTTTGGCATCAAGAAATACCAATTGAAAGTTTTCTTCTGGCATCTCGTCTAAAGGTCTGCAGTGAAGACCAACAAATGTAGTTCTACTAGTGAGAAGTTTGTTTCTAGAAATAAATATAGATGATGAGTATTTAGAAATTAATTCTTCTTCTTCTGTTTCATGTGAATCTACAAAAAAATACTTTCGTTCCACCGGAAGAGGGAAAGTAGATCAGATCAAAAATCATTTTCTCAGCTGATGCTAGAAGTGAACAAAGGATAGTTCTTTGATAACATGACTATATTATGACACCTTCTATATTTTGGCCTTTCATGATTCTTTCTCTAAGCTATTCACTGTATTCTGTCGTCTAAAAACTTTGAATTATGCATTTATTTTGAACCTAAGCGAGAGATTAGACATAATTTTATTTGGTCTCTTTAACTCTCACATTTAAGTCTTGGAGTTGCTAAGACTTTTTACTAGAAATCCGCTCTTTCAACCTCTTGGAAAGTGTTTTCCTTCCGTATTTACTTATTAGCACATTGTTCAATTTATTTTTTTAGACATGAGTATAGCAGGAGCGGATTTTTTCTCTCAATTCTAATCGATGAAATTACTCTCAAAGGGTCATAAGTCTAGGCTTAAAACTCAATCTCAAACTTCACTTCAGATTTAAAAATATTTTCCACCTCCTTATCAAATTCTATGTCATTTACTATGAATGGAATAATTTGAGCTTTGTATCACGCAGACTCAGAGTGCTTTGTATCTAGGATAAAAAATGAATTTCATCCATATTCATGCCTTTGGTATTTTGAATTCTAGAACAAAAATCCTCATGGGAGCAAAAAGCTCGGTAATTTGTATAGTGGAAACTCACAACCATAAATTATGATCTGTCCGTCAAATTCTATCATACAACACTCATGTCCAACTTTTTTGACTATTCACTCAAATGAAAAATCATTTTTATTTCTATTCATATCCTTGCCACTACATCACTACGAAGGAGACATAATGACAAATATAGAAATTGATCTGCAGAAATCACTAAAAAGGTAATATTTTTGGGTTTCCTCTTCTTATTGATAAAGTTTTAATGAATCACAAACTATGGCCTTCCTTGTGAGTCAAGATTTTAGAGTGGAATTACCAAATCTGTGAGACTAATGATAATAGGGATCGAGTGTTTAAAATATGCCTCGCACTAATTTTTAAGAAATGACGATGAATGAGTATCTAAAATAAATTGGCCAAAGCTAGAAAAAGAGCACGGAGCTTTTATACGGGGATTTGAAAAATTTGACAAAAACACTAAGATGACTTTATCGCGCATTCATCACTTTGGTAGCCTTAAAAGAAAAACATCGTAGAAATTGCTTGTCCTAGAAGCATTTCAGAAATATTGGAATGGGGTGGACTATGACAAGTGCAGTAATTTTATATTCTTTTGGCATAAAAATTCAAAGATACTAATACTAAAAGGTAGTTTTTGTGGTATATTTCCATTAGCTCATCGACTAAAAGTGTGTGAAGGAACTTGGAGTATTAAGTTTGAAAGGCCAAGAGTAGATTCCCGCAGTTAAGGAAGAACAAGGATTCACCATTTCTGTCTTTTATTACTACTTTGGTTAGGGTAGATAATGTGATGCAACCATGCTGTCACAATTATTCACTTACACGTCAGCTAGTGGAATTAATCCCCACATGTTCTTTAACTTTTCCTCCTTATAAATTTAAATCAAAAATGTGTACGAATTTTTACCATGATTGATAACTCAATATTATAACTTTTACCTTTATGCATTTTCCACCTCACTTAACATTACCTTATTTCATGCATAGCTTCACATTATACAAACATCACGGACACCTGTGGGTTGTGGCCCACATAACTCTTGGAAATATGATACGCAGTGTTGTCCTTGATAGTGGCAACCCACTTGATGAAGATGAGTGGCAACCTACGTAATGAAGTTGTTCTTGATGCCTGACGAGTTTATTAATGATGTAACCGATGTTCTACAAGTGGCCCGACTACTAGAGAAAATGTAAAGATCGATGAAGCCAGAACAATGATGAAAAGTGTGTGAAAGGAAAAAGCATACGCGGGTTTGTTTGGGAGAAGCAGCATATCCACGCGGAAAAGTACGTTCCAAGTTGTGTATGCTCAAAGTGCACTCAAATGTGTAAAACCGTTACTACCATGGTATTGACGATTGTGTTGAGCTACTTTCGGATTTGCTCCATTTGATCCCGTCCGGAATACCACCGGAAGTGTGTATCGTTTTGGTTCATGGTATTGACAAATGCTAAATCTATATAAGGAGAAGAAAATTCATTGTAGCAAAAGTGTGCAAGATGTCCGAGGTTTTTAATGAATACTTCTCTTTTGAAGCATATCCGTATGGAATGGGTAACGGCTTGAATGAAATGGATTTGAATTCATAATGCACCGATTGAAAGAAAATGATGAAGAGGGATCTCTAGATACTGAAATGTATTTGTATCTTCTAGATCCGTTTATGAAATTTTAGATCCTTGGATGAGACGTAAGTATGTTTCTAAGTGAAGGGTAAATCTCTACGGCCATGTCATTTGTTCGCAAGAATTGTGCTGACTCCAAATGTACCGAAGATCTATACGCAGAGTTTATGTGATGTAAGTGCATGTGTATACGCGGGTTTGGAATTAAAGAGGAAGAAGCAGAAAAGCGCTAGGTTGTGAGAGTGGTTACCGTAATATGTGCAGGATGTATACGTTGGCCTATATACATGAAAGCGCGTATATATGCCGGATCATGAGAGCGCATATGAAAAGCTAGGGTTTGGCTGAAGTATGTGGTATGGAAATGACTAATCTGCTCATTGTGATATCAAGCATGTCTGTCTATAATGTATTCATACGGCATCTAGTTTTCTGCAATATTGATTATAAAGGTTGCGACCATGTTGAAGAAAAGATCAAGTTGTTGATCGATTGGTTGATGATTAATTGAATGAATTGATAAGGGTATAAGTTTCGGTTTGACGTAAAGGATTGAGCTTAAATGTGTGGAGTGGAGTCCGAGCCTAAAAATATGATGAAAAAGTGTCACTGCCAAGTTGTGATCTATTGAAGCTATTGGATCCAGTATGAAAATCTGATGAAACGTGGTCCATGGTGGTGCTAAGGGTTGTAGCCATCGGTCAAGGGGGTTGCAACGCTCCTCTTCCGGAGTGAGGGTACAGTAAGCAAGATCGAGTTGTAGCCTCTTGAGGAAATCGGGTAAATCCAGAGCGAGGGGTCGTAGCTCCCTTCCGCAGAGAGGTCGGGTAAAATCCAGAGCAGGTTGTAGCCTGCGGTGGAGTGCTCGTAGAGGGTATGAGTCCGCGCGCACATGGTTGTAGAATTTTTCTTTATATAATAAATATTGAAAGGGCCGGGGCGACGACAGCGGTGGTTTTCTCCCGACTTGGGTTTCCACCTTATCACGGTGTTCTTGTGTGATGCTTATGTGTGATGTGTTTATTCTGTTATTACTACACATTCTTACTATTATCTAATCATCGTGAGAATGATGATGTTAGCATGAGATCTAAGTAAAAGAATTAATGGCATAATAATATCTTTGTATACGCGAGTTTTATGAAGGGATATCCATGTGTATACGCTAGTTGGCTTCGACAAAGTAGCGTATGGGTTTTTAGAGAATGAAAGTAAAAGTTTGAGCAAGTCCTAAATACCTGATTCGGCTCTCAGTATTTTTCTCCTAACAATTGGTATCGGAGCGGGTCCTTCGGTGAGGAAGCTTGGATCACTTCGAAGGGAGATCCGTCGCAATGGGAAAGAAAGCAAAAAGAAGAAGGCTACTCAAAGAGAGGAGATATTCTCGGAGAAGAAAACATGTGCGTAGAAAATGAAGAAGATCAAATAGGTAGTGATTGTTGTTCTTGGGATGTAGCACCTCTTATGCATGCAATGGAGAAGATAGTGAAAGTAATATTGTGGATCAAAGAAAGCAGGTTCTCAAGGTCCAAGTTGAAGATCGACAAAGATTATTTTAATAAGAGAGAATCTATCTACAAAGATATGATCTCTGAAATCTGAAAAGGCTTGTAACGATGATGCGGCTAATTGAAGCAAGGGACTTGAAGCGAGAAACCATCTTTATGAGCGGACTCTCGAAAAATCAAATAAGAAGAATGAAGAACTTGGAAGCGCACCATCTCTCCGCAAGGCGCATCTCCCAAGCATCGAAACAAGGAATAAACAACTTCTACAATCATTTGAAGAAAAAGGACTTGGAAAGCCGTAAAGCATCTCTCGCGAGGCGGATCTCGAAGCATCGAGCACAAAGGAAATAAAGGAACTTCTACAATCATTTGAAGAAAAAGGACTTGAAGGAGGAAATCATCTCCCCAAAGAAGAAGAGCGAGAAAAGCTAATAAGAAGAATGAAGAACTTTTACAAACTGCTGAAGAACAAGAGAATGGATTGAAAGAAGAGATTTTACAAAATTTAAATGATCAAGTAGAGAAAGGAATAAAGGAAAGAAGAATGTATGAAGAAGCAATGCCAAATATTAGAGGTTGAGGTGTTAAATATTTTGAAAGGTAAATTAGAAGAAAAAGATAAACTCTCGAGGTTTCAAGATAAGGCCAAGATTCAGGACAATATTCTTAGTAGTAAAGAGGTCTCCCTACATCAAGAATTTGAGTCTTGGTTTTCATGAAGCGTTAAAGGAGAATCTAGTTCACATAAGGAAGTGCTAAAGATCTCAAAGGATATCAATGCAAAACTGCGAGTGTTGGAAGAAACAAAAGGTCAACCGAAAATCATGAACTCTCAAAAGAAATCATTCCCTCCTAACTATGAGAAGCATCAATAATATTGAATGCTTTAAATGGCATGAATTATGGGCATGTTGCGGCCAATTGTAAAACGGCATTGTTTCGGGTCACAAACAAATAGATTCTGCACGTAAAGGTACTAGGTTTCTTCAAGGAGATGTTGTTTTTCCATGCGTAAGTATGGTCATAAAGCGACCGGTGCAATACAGAAGGAAGAATAGAACAACACATCATGATCTTTACCTTATGCTTGCTTTTCAGTCACGCAAGATGCTATACTTGTAACAAGTATGGACATGTAGAAAAATAATGCATGTGATGAATAGATGCGAGAAATAGGAGAACTTCCGACACACACAAGAAACTTTCAATGCAGAGTCGGAAAAAGAAGGAAGACCGTCGAGACACAGGGGAACATGCCCTACGCGTGGTCATCCGCTTCTAGAAAGCTTACTTCTCATAATGACTACGGAATGATGTGAGATACATCATAGAGATTAGTAAATGTATCATCACGGTGAGCAATGTATGATGAGTCTCATGGTTGGATTTGGTGATTGCTATGTTGTATTTCGTTACGACGGTGACACTCGTTGTGAAGAGAGACGGTACGGTGGTACAAATTCGGGGATAAGAAGGAGTGTGAAATTTTCAATATTTAACTTTCCATACGCGGGTTTAATAAATTAAAGTCGCATATACACGCTAAGTTCCGGAACCTGGACAATGCATAATCGTATGCATTTATGACAAGAAGAAAATTAGTATGATAGCCTTTCAAGAACGGAGCACGAGGTGTCGCAGCGGTTTTGACTGTTAATGATTGCATTACTAGGCATTATATTTGCTTTCATGTCTTGGTTCTAAATGATGATGACATGATACACGGCTTTATTATGATGAGTTTATGGATGAGCCATGTTTGCTCTCTCTCGAAGAGTATTCCTTTGTTTTCTACACATGAATGGAGATGGAAGTCTTATGATTCAAGGTAGATACTGCATGAGATCATCTTGAGAGATTGTTGTTGATGACTTGCTATTGAAAGTACTTTAGGTTGCACAAGCTAAGGAGGAAAGCCTTTGGTCATATGGAAAGGATGCATGGATGCAAAGTTTTAGGGGGAGCATTAGACATGCGGGAGATGCATAATGCATTGTTGGCAATATGATGATTCGCAAATATGATCTTTCTTGAGGTCTTTTTGGTGGTGGTCATAAAAATTACATATTTGTAATTTGATGAAAAGGTCAAGGATGAGACCTCATGATGTAAAATTGTAATATTCAATCATGTGTACGACCTTGTTCAAATTTTTAAACCGCACCTGGTTGGGTAGCTGTAGTCAAAATGTGTAAATCCACTTGGTTGGGTAGTTGAGTCCAAAATGTGTAAACCCTCTTGGGTTTGGTACTCTGAGCCACATATGGTTGGATCTTTGATGTAAGCATGAGTCATAGAGTCATGTACTTTCATTAAAAAATATGTTTGAACATTCAAGCACTTGAACTCGGTGAGTATGGTAACTCTGCGGTATACATCGGCTTCTACGAGCGCTCTTCTTTCTACGCGAGAAAAACCTTGTGTTGGTTTTGATCCTGCCCTTTTCTTTGATGTCAAAGGGGAGAGTGACATGGTGCTTTGAATAGGGGAGAGAATATCATTGTAGCTTTAATGCATCTATACGGTTGTGATCGTGATCAGCAAACACTAGCGTTGTTGCTCATCAAGTCCAAAGGGAGAGATTGTTGGCAATATGATGAAAGAGTGCTGTCCTTGATGGCAACCCACTTGATGAAGATGATGGCAACCTACTTAATGAAGTTGTTCTTGATGCTTCATGAGTTTATTAATGATGTAAATATGATGTTCTACAATGTAGCTCTAAAAAGTACCAGAGAAATAAATATCAATAAGGGCCAACAATGATGAAAAGTGTGTGACACAAAGCATACGCGCGTTTTTGCTTTAGGAGAATAGCGTATGCACGTGGAAAAGTACGTGCCAAGTCGCGATGTGTTCCAAAGTGCACTCTAAATGTGTAAAACCAGTGGTTTACTATCATGGCATTGACCCATTGTATTGAGTGCTGGATTGTCTATTTGATCCCGTCCCGCATACCATCTAAGTGGTATGGTTTTGGCTCGTGCGTGATCAAATTAAATGCTAAATCTATATAAGGAAGAAAAATCATTGTGAAAAAGTGTGCAAGATGTACCGAGTTTTAACTGAATACTTCTCTTTGAAGTAGCGTCTCAGATGGAATGGGTAACAATTGAATGATAGATCTGAATTCATAATGCACCGAAATAGAGAAAATGATGAAGAGGATCTCTAGATCTGAAATGTATTTGTATCTCTATAGATCTGTTTATGGAAATGTTTAGATCCGAGATGAGGCGAACATGTGCCTCATGAAGGGTAAAATCCGAGCTATGCATCTATTCTAAGAATTGCTGCTGACTCAAAATGTCCGAAGATCTATACACAAGTTTGTGAAAACTGTATAAACGGGTATATGCTACGGGTTGATTAAGAGAAAGTGCGTATGGGTTGTGAAATTAGTTCCGTAATATGTGCAAATGTATACATGTTTATATACATGAAAGCGTGTATATACAGACGATCAGTTGAAAAGAAAGCGCTGCAGATGGAACGTAGGGTTTGTAGAAGTATGTGATATGAAATGACTCCATCTGTCATCACTATCACATATGCGCCTATAATGTATTCATACGTATCCGGGCTTTTTCCGAATAGTGATTATGTTAGCCGCTATGTTGAGAAAAGATCAAGTTTTTGATTGATTGGGCTTTGATGATTCATTGAATGAATTGATAGGGGTATAAGTTTCAGCTTGATGTATGATTGAGCTTAAATGTGTGGAGTGGGTCTCAGATTGAAAATGATGAAAAAGTGGCCTAAAAGTTGTGATCTATTGAAGCTATTGGATCCGGGACGAAAATTGATAAACGTGGTCCATGGTGGGTACTAAGGGTTTAGCCTTCAATCGGGAGGTTGTAGCCCTTTCCAAGTGAGGTTGTAAACAGATCTGGGGTTGTAGCTCCCTTCTAGAGAGTGCCTGTAAACGAGAGCGTGGGGTCGTAGCTCCCCTTCCAGAGAGAGGTCGGTAAATGAGAGAAGGTTGAGCCTTGCAGTGGAGTGCCTATGTGCCGGTATGAGTTCCGCGCCATGTACATGGTTGTAACATGTTTTCTTTATACAATAAATATTGAATACCCGAGACGATGGCAGTGGTTTTCTCCGTGACTTGGGTTTCCACTTTAAATCTGGTGTTCTGTGATGCTTATGTGTGATGGTTTATTCGTGACTACACGACATGCTATTGTTATCTAATCATCGTGAAGAATGAATGTTGCATAAATCTAAGTAAAGAATTAATGGCATAATAAGAGTCACTGTATATACTACTAGTTTTATGAAGGATATACGCGTGTATACGCTAGTTGGCTTTTAGCAAGTAGCGTATGTTTTAGAGAAATGAAACAGTAAAATTTTGAGTAGTCCTAAATACTCAGATTCACTCTCTCTCGAGGTATTTTTTCCTAACACATAACTCTTTATTAACACATGTGAGTTAAATCCAACATACATGCCAATACGATCAACATCACTACTTTAAACAAACCACATATAAACTCAAACTATATCGTGCGCTCAAAGAACATAATACCGCATATCACGAGAATATAATAAATAATAGCCGTATTAAACAATAAAATTACAGACTACGAGGTTGTGCTGAAATCCTCACCGTGAGATCTTCGTCGATATAACGGTCTTACATTACCTCTTTCCTTCTTTCCATTTCTTTCTCGCAAATTTAACTTGTACCAATAATGATAAACTATAACCTTTTAAAGAAAACTGTTGCGTAAACGTTGACATCACATCGCATCGTCGATCCTCATCGCATCATAACTACTGGGATGCACCGCATCACAAGTTATCCTCTTACCTTGCGATGTCCCTAACGTAACTTGTAAAATCTATGATGTGAGATGTTGCACCACATTGATGCGCATCCTCATCCGCAACTCTCCAAAATTTCTCGTCGTAATATTTTCCCGTTTTCCACTTTTGTCCGTGTACTTATCTCTACCTTAGTCAATCCCTTTTGCTTTCTCTCACGTTCTCCTCAACTACTCTCCCGCTACTCCTCCTTCCGTTGTTAGAAATTATTAAATTTCTATCTCTCCCGAGCTTACCTTTGTTCTGTTATCATATACCATTACACCATCTCGAATCTTAAAAATATAGCACCTTCGTATTATTTCCCGAATCGAATTCAAGATCTATTCTTTATCGATTTGTACACATTCACTAGCAACAGATCTGGAAACCCAACTGCTAGTCCTTTATCACTCGAAAGACTTATACATTCAACTTGAACTCACTTTCATCATGTGGTTTATTGACGAAACCATAACTACGATTATAGATCACTCAACATGTAAAAGGAATGACACACGTTTCACAATGAATTAAATTTCATATCATTAAAAAATGTATAGATACAAATAAAAACATGTTTTATAATCTAGCTTTGGATTGATCTACTTTTACATGGCCTCTTTTTCTCTCTCTCTCCGTATATTCCTTGGGCTTACAAATTCAATTTCTCTCTAAGCATATCTTTTTTTCTACTCTACATGTTTTTCTGCGCTTTGAGGCTTTTACAATTATATACAAAAGCCTATGAAACCAATTTTTGTTCGAGATCCCTAGGTTACTCAAAAAATCCTGAAAAATCCTCTAAGCCCTCAATTAGTTCCTCAAAATCTATTTCTTTATCCATTGAAGATCTCAAATTCCAAACTAAATCCTAAGGATCCTCCATAACTCATGAACTAGTTTCTAATCTATGATTTACATATTTTAGAATTTCTCAATCCACACCAATCGCTCATCAATGAATTATCAATCACTCATGTTATCCTACATTCGAGAACATTTAAAAATATGCCTCTAATATTTAATTAAATCCTATTCTAAATTTCTCGCCTAAATCACTCAAAATATTGAAAATTATATTAATTAAATACTTAGAAAAACCAACTCTTTTGAAAAGCAAAATACCCCTAGATTCTATTGAATGTACAAATTTTCCGAACCATGATGGTCTGTCATTAGAATCCCAAGGTAGAAAATAGTCATGATCTCTAGATAATGTGTTTTTAATGCGATGGAATTCCTCCTGATCCCAAACTTTGTTTTGTAATATGCCTTTGGTTGCTGTTGTTGTTATGCTTTTTTGTTGTTCTCTAGGTCTCCATACTTTATGTTGCATTTCCCCACTAGCTATGCTTTCACTGTCTATTGCTTTATTTCTCTTGTTGCTACTCCTTTTCTTCCTTGATGATGTCTTTCGCGTAGACACTTTCATCATCAACCTTATTATTCATTCAATCCACATGTGTAGTTTATCTTCTCACTAGTACTCCCTCCGTGCAATTGTTGTTCCACTCATTCCGTGCTCATATTCCAACCTGTTTGTTACTTTCTTACTTTTTGGATTATTACCTACCACCTTTTACATCCTTACCTCTCTTGCTTTTCTTTTGGAGTTTCTATCTCATCTCCAAACAAACTCTATTCAGATTCGCAGAAAATTTACTTTCAAAAAGTAAATTTTATTATGATCTTTTGAATGAAGTAACATTTTCTTCTCGCTGTTGTAGATCATTTATAGTCTTCATCGTGATTATTTCTTCTATTGGTGCTTTCAACCAATTTACATGTCCTTTCCCAGCTATCTTCATGAATAACATAGCCTCATCCTCCATCGAAATATAATTTTGATCTCTGCTTCTTTGAAATGTCTATGTACATTTATTTTTTCTTTGCTTTCATCTTTATGATGTTTCTAGTGACTGTCTCATCACCTATAAAACCTTCAAAACTCGCCATCACACACAATTTTTAGTTGTAAACCACAATAATCAATTGTCTGTATTTCATGATCTCTATCATCAATTCCTTTTTCTATTCCAAGTCTTCTACAAGACTAAAAAAATATTCAATAGTATTCATCTCAGTTTCCTCAAGCACTTCACTTGGTTGCTTAATATCCTTCTCCACTTCTTCTTGCTTTTGGTCATCATCATGAGCCAAACTTCCTCTATTTCCAACTCTAGCATGCTAGAAAAAAAATATTTCCTCTCAATTGTGTATGATCTCCCATATGAGATCTAACTGTCTCAAAACTCAAATTTTGTTTTCCCTTTTCATCTTCTTTGACATCACCTGCAAAAATCCACAAATATTAATTTCAAAATCATTAGGCCCAATTGCCTCAACTGATGTTTCAGACATCATTGTTCCATCTTCAAGTTCAAAAGAAACTTGTTCTTCTCCAACAACTTTTTCTTGTCTTAGTTCAACTCCTTTCGAGGGTTTCTCTATCCTCAATTGAACATTCATTATCTTGCTTTAAGCTTCCTCAAATATTCTATTAACACCATATCCACCTGCATACATTCTCTCTCGTAGCATATGCCACCCTACTTTTCTTCTATAGTCCAACCATACTGTCTATCTATTTTCTCTCAACATATCCATCAACAATGTAATTTGAAATTTATCTCGACTTTCTCTCTCTGTCAATATCTTCTGACTCATCTTCCATTCCATCCATTTTCTTTTCCATATTTCTCTACTCTCCTCTCACCGTGGTTTCTATAAACATCTGCTATGAATATTAGTAGTCATTCTTCTATCTCTTGTGAACTTCATCTATTCACTTTTTAACTACAAAAAGCCTCTCCTTCTCAACAAGTCTTCATACCTGTTGCAAGTACGTCACCAAGACTTCTCTCAGTCTTTTGGTAACAATATTTCTCTATCTTTGGAGCCTCTATTTGATTAAATCCTTTACTCATTGGCTTCTGCAATTATACTTTCTTTTGAGAACACTCTAGTCCTCTTTGTCCAACCTTCAACTAGAACATTCATGTTCTTTACCACATTTCTTTAGAGTATCCACTTTACTATGCCTTCAAGAGAACAACCGATTCCTCTTTTCTTTACAACTATCCTTGGTGTCCTTGCTGAGATATTTCTCCTTTGTCTTTGACCTGCAAAACTCAAACCAGAGTTAAATAAAAAAATACCTGCATGATTTCAAAAGTAGTCTACTTCCACTCTTTACATTCAAATGGATCTTTATTCTTCTCAAGAAACAATTATCACTTTGTCAGATTTTACAGCGTGACTTTTCTCTGTACTTGTCTCCACCTTTTCAGATTTATAAATCCGACTTCTTATAATTTAAAATTCACGTTGAATCTCATTCTTCTCTCCTACCAATGTCTTCTACACAGCTTTAACTCTGCAATCTTCATAAAAAACTCTCGCTCGCATTGTTTCGATTTTCCTCAAAAAGAGCTTTTTTACTCAGCTTCGATACCAAATTGGTGCAACCATAAGGTCACAATTATTCACTTATGCAGAGTTAGCATAATTAACCCCACATGTTCTCTCTCGCTTAAATTTTCCCCGATTATCAATTTAAATCAAACGCATGCAAAAGTTTAACCATGATTGATAACTCAATATTATCACTTTTACCTTTATGCATTTCCCCGCCCTTCACATTACCCGATTTCATGCATAGCTTCGCATTATACAAAAATCATGGAGACCTTAGGTTATGGACCACAAAAATCCTTTTATTAACATAGCGAGTTATAACCCTCGAATTGAATATAACATACATACCAATGCGATCAACAATCACTGCTTTAAAATAGACCACATATAAACTCAAACTATATTGCAGTTGAAAGAACATATGATATTGCATTTCATAGAATATAACAAATAATATTTGTGCTAAAACAAATAAAATTACCGTTGTGAATTTATGCGCTGAAATACATCTTAGATATTATCAGATCTAACGGTCTTTCAAATTACCTCTTGACTTATCACCATCGCTTGTCGGTAAATTTAACTTGTACCGATAACGATAAACTATAACTCTCTACAAAGAGCGCTATTGACAAAGGTGTTGATACTGCTGCATCGCATCACCCGATCCTTACACATCACAACTGCGATTTCACTTTTACCGCATCATAGGTTATCCTCTTTACCTTGTGAAATCCTTAACGTAACTTCTAAAATATCTTTATGTGAAATGTTGTGCCACATCTGACATGCATCCCCGTTTGCAACTCACCAAAATTGCCTTTTCGTGTGTATTTGTTGTTTTCACTTCGCCGTGACCCTATTCTTTGCCTTAGTCACTTCCTTTGAGTTCTACTATCGCTTCCGTCTCTTCCGACTACTCCTACTTTGCTTGTATGGAATTCTTCAAGTCTATCTCTCCTAAGCTTACCTTTTATTTGTTATTCATATACCATTACCATGGAAAATTTTAGGGGCTAATATTCATAGGTGGGTTAATTTTCCATGATTTTTCCTAAAAAAAGATTCGCCCATTTCCATTTTTTTATAAGAATGATTCGCCCAAATTTTAAAATATCAAATTATTTTACGTTAAAATTCGACAAAATTATATAGAGAGTATATGTAATATTATTATAAGTTTGAATGATTTTACAAATACATCAGTAAACATTTTATAGTTTGCATATCAGGGACTAGTGATATTTGCCAATTTTTTAAACTTCAAGATAATTTCCATCCTTAAAATTTTCCCTGACCATTACATTGTCTCGAAATTGAATACAGAGAACTCATTGAATTATTTATCCGAATGAAAATTTGGGATTTATTATTTACTGGACCTCAGACACCCATTCAGTAGCAACAAACTAGAATCACACGGATTTCTACTCCAGACTTTGTATAAGTCCTTTATCACTAAAAAAGACTTATACATTCAAATTGAACTAATTCATCATGGTTTATCACACATAAACCATAAACCATAGTTACTGATCACTCAAAGCACGTAAAAGGAATGACACACATAGTCGAGAGTGAATTCAATTTCCTCATCACACTAAACAAATGTACATATACAAATAAAAACCTATTTTACAATCTAGATTTGGCCTAATTTGCTTTTACATGCCCTTTCTCTTCCCTCATTCTCCTGACATATTCCGTGAGGCTCACAATTAAATTTCTCTCTAAGAATATCTTCCTTTTTTTTCACTCACTCGTTTGTCCCTTTGAGGCTTTACAATTATATACAAAAGGTTTTGTAACCAATTTTGCCCTGCCCATAGGTTCACTTAACAAAATCCTAAAATCCTCTAAGCCCTCAATTAGTTCCTAAAATCTCTTCTTTATCCCTTGAATATCTCAATATTCAAATAAATCCTAAGATCCTCCCATAGATCATAAACTAATTTCTAATCTAATATTTACAATATTTTTGAATATCTACATCCACACCAATCACTCATCAATCACTCATTTTCTCCTACATTCTGAGAACATTTACGAATATTCCTCTCAATATTTAACTAAATCCTATCCTAAATTTCTCAACTAAATCACTCAAAATATTGAAAATTATCTTAATTAAATACTTAGGGAAAACCAACTCTTTTGAAAAAACACACATCTCCCTAGATTCTACTAAATGTACACACTTTTTCGTAGATCCATGATACTCCCGCATCATAATGATTTTCACAAGTATGAAAAAAACCCGCGCAAATGATAAGTTTGAGGGAAAAAAATTTGAGGAGTAACATGGATTCCTGCAAAATATGAATTCATCATTACAATATCCAGTTTGTCAAAAAAGCCCAATTATCGCAATTACTATAAGTCAAATTCACATTTGGGTTCAATGATCCCTGAAACCAATATATAGAAGAGGAAATTCATCTAAATTAGGGACCAAGGAAGCATTAGGTTTTCAATATACATCTTATATCTTCCTTCACACTATTCATTTTGAATTAAGAGAAAAGTAAGGAATTATGAATACCCATTGATATACTTTATTCTTAATGTGGTCAACTTCACAATACAATCACTCGATCACACCCTAGGAACACGAGATAGAATTTGACAGAAAATGATACAGTTTATGGAGGATAATGACATTTAGAAGAATATTTTGGGTAGTATGTAGTGAAATTAATGGTTGTTGTGCCGAAAAATAGCTATTGGAACATTGACAAGAATGAATTTAATTATTTAACAACTAAATCATTAAAATTATTGAAAGAAATATATAGTGCTAATTTGGTGGTAACTACCTCACAAGTATTTATGAGTTGTTTTTTCAAAAAAAAAATTGTGTATCTCCCCTTCATTAAACATCGGGAGTGCAACATGATCTCACAATGGATTCTTGATTATTGATTGCAACAAAAGGAGAAGATGTTGTTGGAACTTGCTCGATAGATAATTTCTTGTGGTGTTATTCAAATAACCACTAAATTAAATTTATTTCTCCAAAAATTGAACTTAAGTTACATTTATAAATATATTTTAGGCTTTATGACGTAGTAAAATAAATTACCTATTTTTATTTTTAAAAAATGTACAATTTAAAAATAAAATGCATGGGTAAAAAATAGTTACAGCAAGATAGAAGGTAAGGTGAAGGATATATGATCACCCTAGATATGTATCCTCTACTAGTTCCATATTAGCCCCACAAGGACATCCACATTGACACATAATAATGATAGAATTTATTTTTTCCCTTGTAGAAATGGTGAAATGCAAAACTTATTTGGAAAAACGACCCATTGTAGGGGAGATTTAGATCCAATATATTGTCATTGTAGGAAATTATACGTATGGTATTGTTGCATATTTGGAAGAAATCAGTCAATATGAGCAACACAAATTCTAGGTTCATTTTATACTTTTGAATATTGTGTTCATTAATTACCTTTTTATTTCCACATGTCACATTGAAGCACATAAACCACTTGTCACATCAAAGGATAAAAATGACCGGTTATGAAAATATAACAGATGGATGTTGATGGTTAATTTTAAAAATACTTATTTAATTATTCTTACAATAGAAATACCTTAATTTGAACATTATTTATTTACTTCTTCTCACAATAGAAATTCCTAGTGCTACAGGCCATGTCGACCGCATGGCTGCCTAATGTGACAAAGTGTATCACGTTAGAACTCGCGCAAAGATCTCGGCTCACCCCTCGCTAGGCATAGGGAGGCTGGCTACGTGGGCCATAAGGCCATTTAGGTTTTATACTCATCGGAAGGATGAGGGATAGGGTTTTACACTTTGTCTCTCCCTTGCGATGGATTTTGGGTCTTTTTGAACAGTCATGGTTTTCTAGCTATTGCGGTGTAGGGTTTAGGGTTTCTTTAAATTTGCTGCTATGGGGGTTGAGAAGGATTACGTGGACCTAGATCCAGCACTAAAAAACTTGCTTACTGTTTGGGGGCATGAAGTCTCTTCTCAGAATCTTAACCATTTTTTTCTGAAATCGACTGTGAAAGTTTCCCTCGTCAGTAAGGAAGATGGACTAGGTTTCCCCCCTACCAGGAGGTCTTTGTGTGAAGATCACCGTCAGGATCAGTAGGGTAGGGATGGGAAGGTTTCTTGCACTGTAGGATTGAGTCATGGAAGCATCCCTAGCAGCGGAGAGGGTGGTGGTACTCAGTTCCATGATACTAGAGCAAATATTTTTTCTTCGGGCCAAGTACTCTTTTGTTTCTTGCTCTAACTGGTGGTTTAGAAGATGTTGTTGCTAGCTCTATTTTTTATGGTCATAAAGGGTTTAAACATTCTAGGTTTGCAAGCCTTGGTCAACAAGACGCTCGTGGGGTGTTTTCTAGGAGTGAGGGTTTTTAAAAGGGAAGGATTGCTGAGAGTCAGGGCTTGATTCAAAACCCTGACCTCCCCGCTCAAAATCTTCTAGCATAAAGCTTGTTTTTGATTCATAAGGGTGCCATGGATGGTCAGAACTGGGCTCCTTTGTTAGGAACTAGGTTCAAGAGACCTCAGAGCAATGTGTTGTCTGCTGAAGGAGAGGATCGGTCGGAGGGGGTGGATCTAGAACTTGGATCGGTTCCGGCTTCTAGGTTGGTTGATAGAGGAGCTTCAGGTAGGGAATCGGAAAACAGGGCCTCTAAAGAGCCAAAAGAAAGGCGACAGGAGTCGCCTGAGGTCAAAGAAGCAAATGCCCCGTCAGCTGAGGAGTTGGAGGGGGGAGAAGGCCAGAAGGAGGAGATGGGGGAAAAAAGAAAGAAGCAGAAACCCATCAAGAAGAAAGAGGTTTTCCCTAGTTGTGTTCTCAGTGTGGAAATAGGTGTTGATGAAGTAATGGAAGCCTCTGGGACTATTCTGGTTGGTAGAGTTCATGGAAGAAAGTACTCAGCTGCCTATATATTGGATTGGGAACAGACTGAATGGGGAAACGCTCTTGGGAAACCTGTGAAGATTAAAGTCCTGGACAGAGGTTGGTTTAGCTTGAGGCTTGAGTAGAAGGATCATGCAGACTGGGTCATTCAAAGGAACTGGTGTTTTGGTAAGCATCCCATTCTCTTCTAAAGATCGAACCCCCTTTTTGATGCCCAAACCGAGAAGATGGTGGAATCTCCTGTCTGGGTAATATTGCCAGGGCTCCCCATGCAGTTCTGGACTGACTCTATTTTCATTTCTATTAGGAATACCGTGGGGAAATGTTTGGAAGCCGCAGAGTCTTTCCTTCAAACAGATGATCTTAGCATGGCTAGGATTCTTGTCATTCTAAATCCCAGAGAAGGGTTGGTGGATGTGATGACTCTTAAATACAAGGATCTTGAATTTCTCCAAACATTGGACTATGAAAATTTGTCATTTTGCTATCACAGATGCCATAAGTACGGCCACTTAGCAAAGGAATGTCCACTGGGGTATCAGCGTAGAAGAAGCCAGTATAATGTGGTAAGGAAACCATTGGTCATGCCGTCTTTAGTTTTAGAAAAGGGGGCCAATAAAACACCATTGGAGGAGGTTTTAGGGGTAGCACAGGAGTTTGTGGAGCTGCTTGATCAGGCTCAGGTGGCGGTCTTGGTCCCTCTCACTGAGAAGTTACTTGCTCTGTCATCCTCTCTGGCTCCCACTACTGTAGAGATAGTAGGGGCTCCACAGGCAGGTATTACTTTCTCTTCCCCCCTGTCTCCTTCTTTTTCTACTTCTGTTTCTGATTTGGTCTCTTCCATGCCTGGTCCTTCTAGGCAGTTTCATATGGAGCTTTCGAATTTAAACTTAAAAATTTCTCCTGTTGATAGTTTGGTAGTTTCTGTTCCACCTGCCTCTTTTTCCCCTCTCCCTGACCCTGTTGATCCTTTGGTACCTAGTCCTCCCAAGACACCCCCTCTCCCCCCTGAGGCACCTCCCTATAACCTGAGACCATTGGAAAACCGTTCTGGGAAAGGAAATGTTTATGGTGGTTTGTATTTTGATTTTGTTCCTATATGACCTAGAAAGATGAGGGGTAGGAAATTTGATCTCTCAAAGGCTCAACTTAAGGAAAATCTAGATATAGCAGATGGAAAGAAAAAGATTTTGTATGGGGTTCTTAGAGAAAAAAAACCACCCTCTGATGTTCTAAAATGATTCTCCTTTCCTACAACTATAGGGGGTTAGCTAGTCAGCCCAAAAAACTAGCCTTGAACGAACTGTTCAGAGTCTACAACCTAGATATTTTATTTCTTCAGGAGACCCTCTGTTAGCACCTGAATTGGACCCCAGGCTGAAAAAGGGAAAAACAGGGTAACAACTAAACCACGGTCAGCCTTGTATCTAGCCCTACGAGGACAGGAGAGGGCTCTCTCCATGAAAATGATATTCAATAAAACACAATAGTGGACTAATATTAGGCTAGGTAAAATGATGGAAAAGGGGTGAATAAAATGAATGAATTTTCAGGGATGTGTGGGACAAAAATGGGACAGTTGAAACCGGGAATTAAATCAGGACACAGGGTATTTCATGGGGCAAGATAGGCAGGATAATTATCAATTAAAATTTAATGAGGATGGGATGGAGAGACTGGTGAGGAGCTGAAAAGGGCATAGTAAATGGATCCTTTTCAAACAGAAGAACAACACAGAGGATGAATGACTTCCCAAGGCAGAGCATATAAAATGGATTCTACTTTTCTATCTTGAAAACATTCAAAAGGAAATGGTTATGGATGAATGGAACACATCACAATTAACATATGAAATGAAGGAGAAAAACAAATGCTAAATCTCATACCACATTGATCCCACAAATCAGAGCTGCATCTCTTATTAATTCCTGTCAAACTGTACAATGAGCGTGATATTTTTCTTCCACACTATTTCCCCTACTGCTGAATTACAGACTTTAGACTCAGACTCAGATTGCTTACAAATTATTCATAATTACAATAAATACACTAAAAATTGGGAACATAGATCCACAGAAAAGGGAGTTGTTCTAACAACTGAAGAACTGAAATACAATCATAGTAAAGAAATACAACAATCTGCCCCTGAAAATAAGGGACAACATTGCATTTGACCACATTGGAGATTTCGTTGTTATGTTGTATGAAAGAAAATAGCTAATTCGATGAACAGATTTCCTATTTTTCTGCTTGTTGTAACAATCTTTGTTTTGAATAAGCTTTCGGCCCTTTCACTGTCGCTTGCTTTCCTTTATTTTTTGGAGAAAAATAACTTTTCTAAATAATATGCCTTTGAAATAAGATACAATGAATTTATGCTTCCGTGAAGGGAAGAAATAGTGAATAGGAAGGAAGGGAGAGGAGGTGGGACCCATGTTATAATCGCAATCGTAATGGACGGGGCAGAGAGATAAACACACTATAATATGGCGACATCGCAATCGGAATCGGAGTCGGGCAGGATATTATTTGAACGGAGAAATGAAAGTTTCCGATGCGATTGGTAACATGGCATTTTGTAATAAACAAAATGGATAAATTTAACTTTTACAAAGGAGAGGGGCATTTTTTAATGAACGGTGGAGGAATTAAATGGTGGGACCGGGGATTATAATCACAATTGGTAATCGAAAGGGAGTGGAGTACAACACATATGGGGAATGCCGATTGTGATGGCCTGATTAGCTGTGGGCCGTCAGATCAGCGGGGAAAATCAATGGTGGGGAGATCAATCGGAGGTTTTCCATCGGGGGAGCGGACCGGGACATCGGAAGAAGGGTTGCGATCAGGTAATCAGATGGAAGGGTGCGATTGGAGGATCTTGCGATCAGAGGAGGGGTGCAAAACTTGCGATGCGATCAATCACATCGGAGATATTTGCGATTGGAGTGATTGGGGGGAAAGGTTTGCAATTGTGATGGGAAGCGGGGGGTTTAATATATATACACGAACCTTTGAAATTTTTATCATAAGGTTTTCAACAGGGAATGGAGGGGAAGTGGTTATGTATTGCAATGCAATGGGATTTTATAATAAAACATTCAAAATGTTTATTATAAAGTTTCAATAGAGTGTTTGGGCATAAATCGCATTGTATTTAAAGATTTATAATGCGATTTTATAATCGGAAAGGGGGAAAAGGGATTTTATTAAAGAAATATGAAATTTTAATAAAACAAAGTTTAAGGAAAAATGGGAAATAGGGGATATATGAGGATATAAGGACTTTTACTTCACTTAAGCATAAATTTCAATCCAGAAGTCAGTTTTGAGAGGGTAGTATACCATTGGAAAGCTCTTTCCGGGCTCTTTCTCATGGATCTACTTGGAGGATGATTTGGCACTGAACATGATGTGGAAAAATTCTCTGAATGAAGGGACATCACTTTGTGGAGATAACAGCTTCTGGATTGTGACTTATTACATATGATGATATAAAATTACATAATGAATGATAATAATAAAGGAAAAATATCACATTTTCACCTCAAAACATGGTTTTGAGGTAAAAATTACATCAAGATGGATAAATTGTTTCTTTGATCTTTCTGGTGCAGTGACTTTGAATTTATTGACTTTCCTCATGACCTTGCTGATTTTATTGACATTTGACTCATTAATTTGACCATGGTGAGACCCCAGAAACTAATGAGACCCATCCTACAACCTACTAATATTATTTTAAGAATGAAAGTGACTAATGAATAAATACCATAGAAAGGGAAATCAGCAAGTATGTTATGAGGGAAAACTACCATCAATGAATGCATGACCTAGCGGAATGGTGAAATTTATTTCTGTATGAGACGCCTAATATGCAAATGAAAAAGAGTAATTTTGATCACTGATGGCAGTATGACTAGACTGACACTAACATTGGCTCCAATGGGGATGGTAGCTCCTTGGAGGTGCCAAGAACACTGTAGACCAAGTAGCCTTATCCACTGGGCATGGAGTCTAAAATGTTGAAAAATGACACAAATGAAAACTGACTCTGACTCTAGACTAAGACTAAAAACTGAAATGAAACCAAACCATACACATATCACCCAAGTTTTATAGCCTTCACCTCGGGCCCAAAACATGAATGACTGTGCATTTGAACTCTAATCAAAATAACATGGTATATACAATGATGATGAGATAGCTTCTGATTTCATGTCTTTAGCAATGGTAGTGCTTCAACAGCCTACCATTTATTGCTCTTCCAAGACAATCCTGGCCATCCATTTCTGAAAGCAAGAAGGCATTTTGTCCTCTATATGCTATAATTTTGTATGGTCCCTTCCAAAGGTTGTCAAACTTACCGTGCTTCCCTTATTCTTCATTTATTGCATCCCATTTTAACACTACATCATCCAACTGAAAATTTTCTGCTTTAGTCTTCCTGTCATAGATCTTTTTAATCTTTTCCTGCAACTGTCTCGTTTTCTGTGACACTTCTTCTCTTGTTTATTGAAGGTGAATCATCTGGCTAATCCTTCGCTGGTTGTCATCATATTCACTGCCAACTTCTTGTAATAATCTCATAACTGTAACTATAAGAGAAGCAGGAAAGATAGCATCAGTACCATAAACCAGCTCAAAAGGTCACATACCTACTGATTTTTTACTGCTGACTCTGTCTTCCCATAGTGTGTTGATAAGCTTTCCGTGCCAATTTGTTTTCTTTTCCTCCAACATTTTCGTAATTATTTTGATCAGTGACTTGTTCGATGACTCTTCTAGGTCGTTGCCTTGTGGATAATATGTTGTTGAATGGCCCGGCACGATGATGTATTTGTCACAGAAATCGATCATTTTCTTTGATCTGAACGTGGCTGCATTATCTGTCACAATTTTACATGGCCAGCCAAAACGAGATAAAATATTCGATTCTATAAATTGAATAATTACCGCGTCACTCGCTTGCCTGGCAGGGATGGCCTTGATCCATTTCGTAAAGTAATATGTCCCAGTAAATATCCATCGATGATGTGCTGAGGACACGGGATGTATTTCTCCGATAAAATCAAGCCCCCACTGCTGAAAGGGCACGTTCACTGAAACAGGTTTCAAAGGTAGTGGAAGCAATATCTTCTTCCCTTGGAAAATTTGACATTCATGACAATTCATCACTGTTTTATATAAACCATAAAACAATGTGGGCCAATAATACCTGTCTCTCAATACGTTGTTCGCTATATTTTTCCAAAACAAGTGACCACCACAGTCACCTTTATGGAAATCGTGCATTACCTTCTAAGCTTCTTCTTCAACCAGGAAATTTAGCAAAACACCTCCTAGATCCTTCCAAAATAGAGCACTATTTAAAATACAATAGTTTGCAGATTTGAGTTTCAAATATCTACCTTTACTCTTAGATATGCCTGAAGGAGGTGACAAATGCTGAAGAACATACAAAATATCTAAATACCAAGGGGACTACAGAAAAATATCTGAAATAGGAACCAACAAACCTTCATCTTCCTCTTTTGACATTGCTGAAATGAGGTTTATATCTAACGCATGTAGATTTGATTGAACCATCAACTTCGCCAAGCCTTGGCCTTTGATCAATTTCGTGGGCTTCATCTCCAGATCATACTCTAACATGGCTGCTATCCATTTTCCTCTTCGACCTTCTGGATCAGTTTGCATGAGCACATCCTTAACTGCTGCATTAGGGACCTATGCTATAGTTTGTGAATGCAGAATATAGACCCTAAAATATTTCAATAACTTGATAAGGGCCAATTCCTGTTTCTCAATAATATTATATCTTAAAGCAGCATCTCTAATAGGCCTACTGAAAAAGAAAATTTTCTTTTCTACTTCATCTCTCTTTTGAATTAAAACAACAACCATAGTATGTTCAGATGCAAATGAAAATATAATAAAATCTTGAGTATAGTCGGGACTGATCAGAACTGGGGCATTGGACAAGGAAAACTTTACCATATTGAATGATTTGATATCTTCTTCACTCAACTTAACCGTGCTATCCTTTTTCAACATATTGGTCATTTCCCTCAAATGTTCAGCCAAATTAGGTATAAATCTGTGTAAAAAATTCATCTTACCATTGAAGGCTTGAATCTCTTTCTTGTTCCGTGGAAGATCTATGGGATGAATTGCCTCCACTCTGGCTAGATCTATGTGGATGCCATCTTTATAGATGATATTCCCAAGAAATTTTCCCTCTTCCATGGCAAAAAAACTCTTTTTGGGATTGAGAGAAATCCCAAACTTTCTGCAACGCTGAAAAACCACTCTTAGATGGTGCAAATTCTCATCATATGAACCTGAAAATACTGTCAAATCATCCAAATAAACAACAAGAAAAACATATTTTTCATTTGCAAAAGCAATGTCCATTGCACGCTGAAAGGTAGCTCCAGCGTTCTTCAGTCCGAAGGGCATCTTGGCATACTGGAAGGTTCCCCAGGGTGTTGTGAAGGTAGTTTTATCTTGGTCCTTCTCATGCACCAAGATCTGATTGTAGCCTGAGTAACCATCAAGTAGTTAAATCCTAGATGCTCCAACTACTCTCTGCAGAATATGGTCCATTTTCGGAAGTGAGCAATTATCCTTTAAGGATGCCTTATTCAAGTTCTGAAAGTCAATACACAGTCTGATTTCTCTAGTATTTTTACGCACTGGGACCAAATTCGAAATCCAATCAGAAAATCTAATAGGAACTATGATTCCTACTTTGTACAACCTGTTTACCTCCTTTTCAATCGATGGCAGCAGCTTTGGATTGATTCTTCTCAACTTCTGTCTGAAAGGTTTCTGATTCGGCTTGATAGGAATTGTATGCTGAATTATGTTCTTATAATACACTTTCAAATTTGAATAATCCCATGAAAACACATTAGAAAATTCATAAATAAATTTAACATACTTCTCCTTTACCTCAGGGGATAATGCTTTTAACAATTTGACAAACTTGGGCTGATCAGCTATTCCAATATTCACATCTTCAACTCCTTTCTCTGTAGGCACCAAGCTTGGTTTCTTTGCGACATCATCTTGATCAAAAGCTCCTCTAGAGGTATGAGACCTCTAGGAATTACATTATCCTTTAAATGCAATATTTCCATCTGGTTTTCTTCCAACTCCTGATCATCAACCTCATACTCACCCTCTTTGGGAGTATCTTTGAATTTTCCATCACCCTGCAAAAATGCATTAATCTCATTATCATCCCAAAATACTTGCCAATACCTTAAATTGTCTGGAACAACAGGCCTATGTTTGACATAGATTTCAAAATTATTACTAGAGTTCATCGAAATATTCAAGTTACTTGCAGTAGTGGCCAGGGAATGGGCAATCAGATTTTGCATCTGGGGTACTGCTGTCAAAGTATACTCTGGGAATTTTTTCAAAATGTCCAAGACTGCATTTCTGTATGCCCTCAATCTTGGATGTTTTTCTTGGTATTCTCCTTTTACCTGTTTGATTATCAATTTGGAGTCACCATACACATAGATCCTTTTTTCATTCAACTTCTTCAAAATTTTGAGGCCTGTAATCAAAGCCTCTTATTCTGCTTCATTGTTAGAGCAATCAAAAGCTAACTTATAAGAACAAACTCTAACATTACTTGGAACCTTCTCAGGTTGTAAAACAGGGCTCCTAATCCATATTATAATGGAAGCTCCATCCTTACCAACAGCTCCATCAAAATCCACACTCCACAGGCCCTCTTGTTCTTCTTAAAGATGCTGGAAAATTGTTTCTTTCTCTTCTTTGCCTTGCCTGATTTCTAGCTACTCATTTTCCTTTTGCTGCTGGCAAGCAAGAGGTTCAGAAGTGTTTGCTACTTTGTCGTCTTATTGTTTGAGGACTTCTCTAAAATTCTCTGAAATCTCAGGTATTTCATCCACTTGTACCAATTGAACATTCTCATCATTTAAACCACCATCAGAATACAAGACAAAAGACTCTAAATCTATATGGATAACATTAATGGGATGATTTACAGGCTTGTCTTTGTTGGTAATCATATATTTCATCTTCTTTTCCCTATATAGCTTTCTCAAATGTCCAAATACAGGGATAGTGGCATAAGATAAGTCAAGATGCATGGTTCCCTTAAGTTTTGCACCCCAAGACCTAGATAGGAGCATTCCAAACCTTGATGGGACATCAGCAACAACTACATCCATCAAGACATTCTTTGCTGGAATATGATCTAAAGACACTACCAAATATTTAATTAGACCAATACAGTGGACCCTACTTGATTCAAAGGAATACAAGTCATGATATTTTCGAGTGATGTCAAGGCCTAGCTTCTCCATAACATCTTTGAGCATCAAATTATGTGAGGCCCCGAATTCAAACATAACATTATGTAGGATAAACTCATGTAATCTAAGACTCAAGTAAAAAGGAGGGACTTCATTTTCTTCAGATTCTTCTGTGGCTTGACCAAAAATAAGTTCAGGGTAATCATCTTCTACGTTGACCATATCAGAGACAGAATCTATTTGCAAGACTTTGGACACCTGAGTTTTATACACACTGTTCTTCATCAACTCTGTGAGGGGCATAGACACTTTTAACTTAGAGATTTCATTTTCTATATTAAACGAGGGAGCTTTCTCTACTTCTTTAATGGGTGGGTATTTCTTCTCTGTTGGATCCTTTATTGTGTTCTGCTGGTTCTTTTCATTGGCGGTATTAGAAATTGCATGCGCTTTACTAGAAGAAGGGTTAGCTGGCTCCTTTCCTTTCTTATGTGCGTCATTCTTCATTTGGAGTTCCTTTCTCTTTTGAATGGGACTGATTGTAACCTCTCTGTTCCTTAAAGAGTACTGCCTTTGTTGAGCTGACAAAGCATTCATATATCCTCTCTGGTAGTCATCCGACTCCTCTTCCAGTACTGTATCATTGGCCAAAATGAAATTTTGGTCTTTTTGAATGTCTGGAGTCACTACTCTGTATTCTTCATTTTCTGTGAGGAAAATTGGCGCACCATCAGCCATGAAAAAGTGATTAGCCTCAATCACAGGATCATCATCATCTGAATCTATCCCTTGCACATAGTTCTGCTACAAAGGAGTTTTAATCTGCTACTGTGGTGGTGTAGTTTGGTCCGGCGTTCTTTTCTCTCTCTGTTTAATTCTGAATTGTGGTTGCTACCCTCTGAAATTCAGATTTCTTATTTGAGGCTCTAGTCTGTCTGTAATGGTCAACCTATCGACCATTTTTTCTACTGTTCTGATCAGAGTGTTCATTTTACTGTCTGAAGTGGAGGCTTCCTCTTTTATTGTGACTCTTTTCTCAGCTCTGGCTCGTGCTCTTTTAGCCAGCATATTAGCTTCAACGTTTACCTCTATATTCTGCATGTCTTCAAGTGAAGATGGGTCTCTTTCGTGCAGCTGATATGCCATGTCAGCGTCAAAACCATCGGGAAATTTCAACAATTATAGTCCCACGGGAGGCTTCAAATTAGCTGGAATAGCATTATATACAGCATTGAATCTTAAACAATAATCCTGAATGGTTTCACCCACGTTTCTCTTAATGTTCTCATACTCAGACAAAATTTGAAGTGGGTTCTTTTTTACCTCCCATCGGTCCAGGAACTGAGTGTGCAACTCCTGCAAAGTTCAAATTGAGCCTAGTGGTAAGGCTCTAAACCACTTTCTGACTTCACCTCTGAAGCTTTGAACAAACGGCCTGATTGTTACATTCTCTACTTCTACCTCATGTAAATCAAAAAATTCGTTCATTGTATCAACATGTTGCTAATTTGTGATGCTCTGAGTGGCATAAAAAATAGGAATTTTACTTTGATAGTCAGCCGACATATTGTCAAGGACCTGGGGTAAGACTAGGGGTACATATCTGGCAGCCATGACTCTGGGTGGATTTGCAACAGGATTTGTAGGATTTGAGGGAGGTGTTAATGGAGGAGATAATTGGGAATTGACTGATGGGAATGCTGATGAATTGGGAGGAGGAAAGACTATTTCTGATGATTCTGAAGGCTCAGGGATATCAGTTACAGTGATGGACTGAGGAGAATTCAAAATGTAATCATCAATGGAGGAATTTGCTCTTTGGACTTGAATATCTACAAGGAAGTCAGGATCTAAAACTATATCATCAATGCCGGTTTTAGACTTATTTCTAATTAAAGAAAGCTCAAAATTCTCGTCAAAGGAAAGGTCTTCTACAAAAAACCATTCACTAGGCCAAGTATAAGATTTGAAGACGGGTCTGGGGCTTAATGATCCTTCTTGTCTTCTGAAAATTCTTGGGATAAGATTTGGATTTTCAAACACAGGGGGAGGATTTGGATTTGGATTAGCCCTGGTGTATCTTCTTGAAGCCAGTGTGGTCGAATTTCTATTTTACAAAAATATTATTTGTAGCCTAGAAAAATATGAATATCATTGTTCAAAGGTCTAGAATTATTTGATATACTGGGGAAAATATTGCAAGTCAGATGTTACATTTATAAAACTAGAACGGAGATTGACTGAAGCAACATTTATCTACTTATGCACTTGCAAAGCAATGTGAAGTTTCGAATGCTACCTGGCATAACTTCAGGCTCTATCTGTAGTTTATAAAATGAATAACACTAACAAACAAACAATCTTTAACTGGTCCCCAGTATGGTCGCCAGAGATGTTAGCACCCGAATTGGACCCCAGGCTGAAAAAGGGAAAAACAGGGTAACAACTAAACCACACTCAGCCTTGTAGCTAGCCCTACAAGGATAGGAGAGGGCTCTCTTCATGAAAATGATATTCAATAAAACAAAATAGTGGACTGATATTAGGCTAGGTAAAATGATGGAAAAGGGATGAATAAAATGAATGAATTTTCAGGGATGTGTGGTACAAAAATGGGATAGTTGAAACCAGGAATTAAATCAGGACACAGGGTATTTCATGGGGCAAGATAGGTAGGATAATTAGCAATTAAAATTTAATGAGGATGGGATGGAGAGACTAGTGAGGAGCTAAAAAGGGCACAGTAAATGGATTCTTTTCAAACAGAAGAACAACACATAGGATGAATGATTTCCCAAGGCAGAGCATATAAAATGGATTCCATCTTTCTATCTTGAAAACATTAAAAAGGAAATGTTTATGGATGAATGGAACACATAAAAATTCACATATGAAATGAAGGAGAAAATAAAATGCTAAATCTCATACTACATCGATCCCACAAATTAGAGCTGCATCTCTTATTAATTACTGTTAAACTGTACAATGAGCGCCAAATGTTTCTTCCACACTATTTCCCCTACTGCTGAATTATAGACTTCAGACTCAGACTTAGACTACTTACAAATGATTCATAATTACAATAAATACACTGAAATGTGGGAACATAGATCCATAGAAAATGGATTTGTTCTAACAGTTGAAGAAATGAAATACAATCATAGTAAAGAAATACAACAATCTGCCCCTGAAAATAAGGGACAACATTGCATTTGACCACTTTGGAGATTTCGCTATTATGCTGTATGAAACAAAATAGGTAATCCGATGAACAGATTTCCTATTTTGCTGCTTGCTGTAACAATCTTTGTTTTGAATAAGCTTTCGGCCCTTTGACTGTCGCTTGCTATCCTTTATTGTTTGGAGAAAACTGACTTTTCTAAATAATATGCCTTTGAAATAAGATACAATGAATTTATGATTTCGTGAAGGGAAGAAATAGTGAATAGGAAGGAAGGGAGAGGAGGTGGGACCCATGTTATAATCGAAATCGCAATGGATGGGGCGGAGAGATAAACACACTGTAATATGGCGACATCGCAATTGAAATCGGAGTCGGGCAGGATATTATTTGAATGGAGAAATGAAATTTTCCGATGCGATTGGGAACATGGCCTTTTGTAATAAACAAAATGGATAAATTTAACTTTTACAAAGGAGAGGGGAATTTTGTAATGAATGGCAGAGGAATTAAATGGTGGGACCAGGGATTATAATCGCAATCGGGAATCGGAAGGGAGCAGAGTGCAACACATATGGGGAATGCCGATTGCGATGGGCCGATTAGCTGTGGGCCGTCCGATCGGTGGGGAAAATTGATGGTGGGGAGATCAATCGTAGGTTTTCCATCAGGGGAGCGGACTGGGAGATCGAAATAAGATTTGCGATTGGGTAATCGGAGAGAACGGTGTGATCGGAGGAGGGGCGCAAAACTTGCGATGCGATCAATCGCATCGGAGAAGTTTGCGATTGGAGTGATAGGGGGGGAAGTTTTGTGATTGCGATGTGAAGCGGGGGCTTTAATATATATACATGAACCTTTGAAATGTTTATCATTAGGTTTCCAACAGGGAATGGAGGGGAAGTGGTTATGTATTGCGATGCAACAGGATTTTATAATAAAACATTCAAAATGTTTATTATAAAGTTTCAATGGAGTGGTTGGGCATAAATCACATTGTATTTAAAGATTTATAATGCGATTTTATAATCAGAAAGGGGGAAAAGGGATTTTATTAAAGAAATATAAAATTTTAATAAAACATAGTTTAAGGAAAAATGGGAAATAGAGGATATATGAGGATATAAGGAATTTTACTTCACTTAAGCATAAATTTCAATCTAGAAGTTAGTTTTGAGAGTGTACTATACTGTTGGAAAGCTCTTTCTGGGCTCTTTTTGATGGATCTACTTGGAGGATCGTTCAGCGCTGAACATGCTGCGAAAAAATTCTTTGAAGGAAGGGACATCACTTTGTGGAGATAACAGCTTCTGGATTGTGACTTATTACATATGATGATATAAAATTACATAATGAATGATAATAATAAAGGAAAAATATCACATTTTCACCTCAAAACGTGGTTTTGAGGTAAAAATTACATGAATCTGGATAAACTATTTCTTTGATATTCCTAGTGCAGTGACTTTGAATTTATTGACTTTCCTCATGACCTTGCTGATTTTATTGACATTTGACTCATTAATTTGACCATGGTGAGACCCCAAAAACTAATGAGACCCATCCTATGACCTACTAATATGATTTTGAGAATGAAAGTGACTAATCACTAAAGACCATAGAAAGGGAAATCAACAAGTATGTCATGAGGGAAAACTACCATCAATGAATCCATGACCTAGCGGAATGGTGAAATTTATTTTGGCATGAGACGCCTAATATGCAAATGCAAAAGAGTAATTTTTATCACTGATGTAAATATGACTAGACTGACACTAACACCCTCTGTAAAGAAGAGGAGGTGATAGGGATTCTATCTAAACTGTTTCCCGGCTGGCTCTTCCAAGCTCTAGATTCTAATGGACATTCTGGGGGTGTGGTCATGGGGCTTAAATCTAAAAATCTAAGATTAATCTAGTCTTGGGGTTTTGAAAATTCGTTGGTGGTGGAATTATATTCAAAGGATTTATGCCTTCCTCTCCTTCTCCTAAATGTGTATGGGCCCTATTAAGAAAGGGAGTTGTTCTGGACCCCTTTTTTCAGAAATATTGTCTTACTCATCCAAATCTTATCATAGGAGGGGATCTAAATTTCTCTCTGGGGGTCTCGGAATCTTGGAGAGCCTCTGCTCGAGCTGATACTTTGACAGATTTCTTTCTATCTAGGATTACCTCCTCCCACTTGGTAGACGCCACTCTACTTAAGCCCCAGCCTACCTGGAGGAATACAAGAGTGGGGGAGGATTGGGTGGGTAAGAAACTGGATCGTTTTCTCCTAAGTAAGCACTTGGTGGATAAGTTGTCTGTTTTTTGGCATTGGGTGGGGGAAGGGGGATTGTCTGACCATCTTCCTATCCTGGTGGAGGAAAAAGGTGCTCTCAAAAAACCTACGTCTCCTTTTAAGTTCAACTCTTATTGGTTAAATGATGATTCCTTCAGCGCTTTATTTCATGCTACTTGGAGAAGGGATGGACTTGAAAATGGAGAAGGGCTGAGAAAGAGTCAGATGTTCATGAACAACCTTAAAATGTTGAAGGCTACAACTAAGGAGTGGATTGCCCAAAAATCCTTAAAGGAAGAGGAAGAGATGAGGATCGTTAATGTTGAACTTGCTCGCTTGGAAGGTCTTGAAGGAGATGGCTATGCCACTCTTGAATCTAGAAATAGAATAAGGGAACTGGAAGCTGCAAGAAAGAAACTTCTCCAGGTAAAAGAGGAAATTTGGAACTTAAAAGGTAGAGCTATTTGGCTCCAAGCAGGGGACAAAAACACAAGATTCTTCCAAAATTATTCTAAGGGAAGGAAAAACCTTAATACTATTTTGGAAATGCCGAAATATTATGGGGAAATGGCACATTCCTTTGAAGAGCTAGCCTCACTTGGAGTGGCCCATTTCAAATCCCTTTTAAGAGCCCTAGAGGAAGCTTCTATTGCAGAAGTCATTCGGGTATCTCAATTCTTTCCCTGCTTCATCGGTGAGGAAGGAAATGATAGCCTCATGGTCCCAGTCTCCAACGAGGAAGTGGAAGCCATTTCGAAGTCAATGCAGAAAGAGAAAAGTCATGGACCAGATGGTTGGATGGTTGAATTCTTTCTTCATTTTTTTGAATCGCTTGGTGATGATTTGGCTGCAGTTGTTGAAGAGTCTAGGGTTTCAGGCTCTATCTATCAGCCCTTAAACGCTACTTTCCTTACCCTTATCCCTAAGTCAGACCACCCTCCATCCTATTTCATTGTGCACTTGTCTGTATAAGATTATTGCCAAAATCATCGCCTCTAGATTGAAACCCTTTCTCTCAAAAAACATCTTTGTTGAACAGTTTGGCTTTTTGGATGGTAGGCAGATCCATGAAGCAGTGGAGGCCGCACAGGAAGCTCTTCATAGCCTCAAAAAAAGTAGGAAAAATGGAGCTATTATCAAAATTGATCTCTCAAAGGCTTATGACAGGATCAGTTGGTTGTACCTTAGGCTCCTTCTGACTCACCTTGGCTTCAGCTTTGATTTTGTCTCATGGGTTATGGGTTGCATCACTTCTACATTGATTGTACTCTGCATCAACGAGGCAGCATATAAATTTTTCAATCCGTAAAGAGGCTTGCGTCAAGGGTGTCCCCTCTCTCCCCTTTTGTTTCTACTGGCAGTGGAGGGCCTCAGTTTAATGATTAAAGAAGCCAAGAGAAAAGGGGAGCTCAAGGGGATCGAAGTTGCGCTCAACTTGTGGGTAACCCATCTTCTCTTTGTTGATGACATTCTTCTTTTTAGTAGTGTGAGCTTGGAAGATTTTCGGTGTTTAAAGAGGACCTTAGACCTTTTTTTGAAAGCCACTGGGTTGAGCATTAATGAACAAAAATCCTCCATAACCATAGCGGGGCTGTCTAGGGGGGAAGTGGACAGAGTAAAGAAGTTCTTCACTTCAAAGCCAAATATATATAGGACCTGATTAAGTACCTTGGCTTATTTCTAAACCCAGATAATTATCGGATTCAGGATTCGTCTTGGCTTTAGAAATATTGCAAAAATTGAAAATAGGATGAAACACTGGAATTTCAAATGGTTGTCGAGGGCAGGAAGGCTTGTTTTAATTAAAGCTGTAGTAATGGAAATTCTAGTGGCCAGCCTCATTTGGGTACCAAAAAGTATATTGAGGAAGATTAAACAAATCTGTAGCAGATTTTTATGGATGGGCTCAAATTATGAACATGTAATTCCCTGGGTTGCCTGGGGGAATATAGTTAGACCAAAATGCTGGGGTGGTTGGGGTATAAAGGACTTGGTCCCTTTTTCTAGATCTCTTGTTGCTAAACTAGCATGGAGACTTACTACGTCAGAGAATCTCTAGACTTCAGTTACCAAAAGGAAATATATAGACCCAATGCCAACTTTGGTCTGGCTTAGGTTGCCTAAAAAATCATCAAAGAATTCCTTGGTGGTGTGGAAGGTGTTAGCAGCAGCTATCAAAATCATCGAAGAAGGTTTGGCCTGGAACATTGGAGATGGGAGGTTGGTTAGACTTGGCATATATCCTTGGGTGGGTTTTTCGGATTCTTTTGAGCTGTCGAGAGATTTGATCGAGCATCTCAACAATAGGGGTCTGTTTTTTCTTAACCATGTCGCGGATGCTGAAAGATCCACAATCTGGAGATAAGAATGGATCTCTAGGAATGCTATCAACCTAGAAGGAATATGGCATGAGGAATGGTAAATATTCTGAGCTGGCTTACAGAACTCCCACATTCGAATTACTGACCAGCTGAATGAGCTGAGGTGGGTGCATTCTCGAACTGGTCTCTACACTCCAAAATTGGGATATGATTGGTTGATGACACAGAATGGGTGGGAGGAACATTTCTGGTGGTCCAAACTATTTTGGAAGCTTAAAGGACCAGAAAATACTAGGTTTTTATTTTGGTGCATCCTTAAGAAGAAAGTCCCCATGTGGGTTTTTCTTCCGAAAAGAGCAAAAATTGGGCCTCGGTGGTGCATTTTGTGTAAAAACAATGAGGAATCGGTTTAGCATGTTTTTCTCTTCTGCCCTTTCACGATCAACCTATGGAATGAAATGTTGAGGCTAACCAAAATACCTCTGAGGTGGGAAGGTCAAGAGATCTCTGAAGCTTGGAAACAGTGGTGGCAGGAAGCTCCAAATGAAAAGTTACAAAATATGCCACTCCTGGTAGCTTGGGGAACCTTGATCGCTTGGAATCACCTGATTTTTAAAGATTCTCCTTTTCCTATTGCTAAAATTGTTGCAGAGGGGGTTTCCATCTTCAAAAATATTCCAATTCCTTCTAATTCTCAACAAACCAGATCTATTCAGAGGGAGGTGATCAAGGGCTCAATTCCTTGGGCATATTTTTATGGGGTCTCTGATTTAAACAGGAGATGTGGAGCTGGTCTGGTGATATTTTACCCCTTTAGGAAACTCTTCAGAGCCTCCATTAGCCTAGGTACAGGAAGAAAAAAAAATTTCGAGCTTAAGGCCCTTCATCCTCTTCTTTTTTGGTTGTCCTTCTGTAATGTGCGAGAGGCTCGGATTTTTGGTGATTCTTTGAATATAGTAAAATGGGTCAATGGAATGCAACAATGTAGAAATTATATTTTAATTCCTTTTCTTAATGAGATTTCTCATCTTAACAGGTTTCTCACTGAGCTGTCTATGTTCCATATTTACAGGGAGCGGAACTCGGAGGCAGATCGCCTCTCTAAAGTTGGCTCTGAATAGGCTCTGGGCACATGGATAGTAGAAGAGGTCATGGATGGGGTGGCAAGGCCAATTTCTCCCCCAGTTTTTTATTAAAGCCCATGAAGTCTCAGCTCTTTTAATTTTCTTTCAGTTTCATGTACATCATTGCTTACATTTTCTCTTATAGACTTTATATAAAACTTATTGACAAGACTCAGTGTTGTTCTCCTATCTGAGGAGGCTTGGGCTCCTGTCCATTTTTTATTTTCATATGTCTCTATTCTGTCAAGGGATTGCTTACTTTCTGGAATTTCTTTCAATGGAAATGTATGATGACATTGTCATTTCTCCTCATTCTCTGTTTCGGTTGTTTCCCTTGCATGGGAGTCGAGAGAATGGCAAAGGACAAGATCTTTTCTTTAGAGGCCATTTTGTTGGGACTATTTTGGTAAATGCCTCGAAGTATTTACAAATTGTTGAATTTTTTTTCTCTACCCACAAAGTGAGAAATGGAAATGCTATGCATATGCTCTATAAAATTTCCATGATAATAGAAAGGTCGATTTTTTCTGCAGAAAAGAAAATAGAAATTCCTAGTGCTAAATAATTGTTAGGTCACTATGATATGTGTTTATCCCACATTTTTTTATTATTGTGCCATTACGTTATTGTTGTTATGTAGGTCATAATTATATTTTGACATAGAAAAAAGGTATTATCATTTGAATCATCCAATAATTGTTCATTTATTTGATGTAAAAGAAGGTTTTTCCCTTGAAGTGGCTTATTATGAAGTTATCAATCCATATTTTTTTATGTTTCTACCTTATTTTTATTCGTATACAATGTGAAGGAGTATTTTAGGATTTATTTGGTTGATAGGGTATAATCGCACGCTTGTTAATAATTATGGGAAAATAGTAGACCGTATAACAACATTAGTCAATAATGATGCATTTTTTTGGACTCCAAAGCAACCACGACCTTTAAACATATTAACAAGGTAATGCGCCAAGATGTGGCTCTAACTACGCTAGACTTCAAAAAAATATTTATTGTGGAATGTGATTCCTTATGAAATGACATTCATAATGTTTTTATGCAAGAAGGAATACCCTTTATTTTTTTAAGTCATCCAATCGAGGGAAAAAATTACACAAAATTATTTAGGAGAAGAAATTGATGGAAATAACACATGTCCTCAAGCAATTTCATACGTATATAATGGGAAGACAGTTCAAGGTAAAAACAAAATCATGATTGTCTTAAATACTGCTTGGAAGAGAGATTATATTCAAAAGAGAAGAAAAAATCAATCGCAAATAGGTTGGTTTGTGACTTTGAAATCATCTACAAAATAGGGAAGCATAATTTTTTTGCAGATGAGGATGTAGAGGAATTACACTGAGCCATTTATATTACACAACCTTATTGGATAACTGAATCAAGGGATGAATGGAAGAATGGAAAAAAGGTATGGACACTCATTCAAAATTTTCACCAAGATACGTGAGAATCTAATGCATTTATCTCAAAAAATGATTCACTACGGTACAAAAATCACTTATATATATGTAGGAACTACCAACTCAAACAAAATTTCATTTTTGATGTTCCCTATAGGAGAGCACCCAATATTTTTAAAAACTTGTCACATGGTCATTTTTTTGGGGGGGGGGGGGGATGGCCTTACATCCAATATTCAAAAGTTTATGGAATTTTTTTTTCCAAAAAAATGAAGTTGATACAATTAAGACCCTAGGCATTTTACAACCATTAGTCATTCCAAGTGATACTTAGGAGAAATGTAAACGGATTTGATCATAATTCGTATCCAGATTCAAATGGAATATTTTCATCGTGGTGGTAGTTGATGACTTACCAAGTATGCACACTTTTGTGCACTATCTCATCCTTTCAAATCCATTACAATCGCTATTTTATTTGTGGAAATATTTCAAAATATACATGGAGACCCAAATATTATTGTAAGTGAAAGATATCCAATTTTGACTATAAATTTTTGGACAAAATTGTTTTTTTTCTTGGTACTCAATGAGCTCATAGATAATCTTATCATCCTCAAACTCATGGGAAAACTGAGATAGTGGGAAAATGTTTTGAAGGATATATTTTTTGTTTTGTACCTAACAAACAAACACAATGATTCAAGTGGTAATTTTGGGAAAAATAGTGGTATACAACTTCCTTCCATACCAAAACAAAAATGACCCCATTTGTGGAACTTTATGGATATCATCTTACCCATAGATTTCCTTTAAGAGACAATTCTAAGGTTCAAGGTGGAGTGCACATTGAGCATGGACAACAACTTCTCCAACTCTTAAAGGATAACTTGAATGGCATATAATTGAATGAAAAAGTAGGCATATCAACATCGAAGTGAAAGTTGTATTGACCTAGGAAATTTTATTTTTTTATGGCTTCAACCATACACACAAATGTCCCTCAAGTAATCTAAGAAGGAAAATAAATTAGGTATGTAGTTTTGAAGAGTGGGATTCATCATGCCACTCTTTAGAATAATGTTTTCATGTAGTTTTCTCCCCTTCTTTCTTTATGCTTGCATTCTTCTTTCCCTTCAATTTTCCTCCCTTCTCTTTTCCCTTACCCTTGAATGGCTTATTATTACTACCCTCTTCCTGAATGTTCTTTCCCCTTGCTTCAAGATGCGTGGCTTGCACACATACTTCATCTATGTTGTTTGGGTTAAACATAAGTATAGTATGTTTCAATTAGGAATGTAAACCCCCAATGTATTTCAAGAGTGTGTCTTGTGAATTCAAGTTTACTCCTAACATTAAAGCCCTCTTTATAACTCTTGAGTGTACTCTTTAACAGTTTGGCCTTTGAGTTGCCTAAATTTTTTCCAACTCGTTACTACTATTTGCATATAGGCTAATGGATAAAATTGTATTTTATTGGAAGAAATGAATTCAACCCAAGAAATGGATAACTTACCATGAATTCACATTTCCTCTTGAGTCTTTGCCTCCCACCAAACTAGTGTTGTTCCTTCTATCATTAATGAAGCTAACTAGATCTTTGTGTCATACTATTGTAGATTATGAATTTTTCAATATACTCCTCATTGATGGATCCAATTGTCTAACTTATTTTCATTTACCTCACCATTGTACATGGGAAGTTCAAACTTGATGTCAAAATTTGAATAATGGAGTTTTTCCTTTTGGGATTTTTGAATGAGTGTGGGTGGTTTTGTGGTGGATGTGGAAGATGAAGATGCTGATGAAGATTATGAGGATGAGGATGCTGGAGATGGAGGTGGATTTCCTCCACTACCTTTTCAACTCTTCTCTTCATCCTTATTGCCATCTGAATATCCTTCTCCATGTGGAGGCTTAGAACCTTCTCCTGCTCTTTCTGTAGTGAATGCATCAATCATGATTTTAACCATTCTTGAAATCATCTTCTTCTGAATGTCCATGACTCTCTGCAACTACTGAAATAATGGGTAAAGATTCAATCTCAAACTATGATGCTTGTACCTCTTCAATCACTTCAACTTCTTGTGAAATTTGTACCTCCTCAATCTCAACTGTTAGAGATAGAAATTGAGGTGCTTCAAAGGTAGCTTTGAGTGGAAATTTTGGTGAAGATGATGCCCTCTTAGCTCTATTTATTCTTTTCCTAATCTCAGAACTAACAACCAATACCTTCCCTTCTCCTCTCTGCAACTTCAACCTTGTAAGCATCACAAGATTGAAACTATTAAAACCATTCTTTCACAATATCAAGCAAAGAAAGAAAATAAAAATGAGAAACCTTGTACTCTCATACCAACTTGATCTGAAATTGATTGTTAGTTAATGTTGTGCTAGTATCATTTTCAGAATTAACGTGAAAGTGCTTTGGTTTGCTTCTTATTCAAGGGTTTATACATTTGTTTATGATGGAAAATTCAATAAAATTGATGATATTAAATATATTTCATGAAATTAAAGCATGGAAACTCAATTTTGAACAACAACATATAAAAAAAAATCAAGCACAAATAACATAGACAAATACACAAGTTTTTTATGAAGGAGTTCACCCCTCCGGGGCTACATCTCCTTGGTTGAGCTTCATAATGTGGGCCTTTGTACTAGCTTCAATTGAGAAATTTTTTTTTTCACAGTCTCATGTTGCCTCTACAATATGCTCCAATGGCTTCAAAATATCAAAATCTACCAAGAGTGACTTTTCATGAGCCAAAATTGGTCTAAAATTGCCTGAGTTATGGCAAAACCAAATTTTCCTATTTTTTCTCCACCAATTCTTGAATTCCACGAGTTAAATCCACTAAATATGGAGCTTCTCAGCATTTGGCGGGTCTTCTAAACCTCCCGCTAAGATAAGTACACACTTAATAGTGGATAAGTACGAGTTAAAGTAGGATTAACAACATGTTTAATGCTAATCACACTTTACCACAAATTGTGGATTATCATGGTTAAACCACAAATTCATGTTATTAAATACATTCTAATCCCATTTTAATCTCCTGTTGGATCTATCTTGGGTCATGGTCTTCGGCGCTCACACATGTGGGAGGGGGTTGGCTCCCTCCGGACCCCCAACTCGGGAGGCTAGAAATTTGAAATAATGGCAAAGTCCCATAGTTAATAAGGACTTGTGGTATGGTGCATTGGCTGGCACTAACGTTAGTTTGGGGGGGGTCACCGGGTCGAACCCGACCTCCACCCATTCTATCATAACATTTTTTTGAGCATAATTTTGGTTCAAACCATAGTTAATAACTTTGGTTTAATATATATATATATATATATTGTGCCATGACTATAATTAAAACATTGCATTCGAACTTGCATAAAAGTTAATTGCCATGTAGACTTGCCATTGGGGAGGGCATGTGGAAGCCTCTGGCTGCGCCACGTGGATCTTCTCCATTGGCCCAAAAATTCCACCATTAAAATAATATCCTCCATGGAAGATATTTCAAACTTAGGCTTAGGAGGAAAAAATCAACTTCCCCAACCAACATTGGTGAATGTAGTGATGGCACTTGTCATAGTGTCACTTGCTTAAAATTGGAGAATATTCCCTAAAGATTCTTGAGGTGCTAACTGGACTGCCAAGTCATTAGTCTCTCACTCTTCTACGCATTTTTACTTGTTTGAGAAAATGAATAGGAGACCATAAATTACTCATACGAACTTGGATTTTGATGAAACAAGTTCCGTCAAAATCCTTGTGACGAGGTCTATCCGGTCATTCTCCTTTTGCGAATTTTTTATCACTTTCATTTTTTAGCCAAATATTGAGCCTCTCATTAGTAGGGGAGACTGAGATCCACTTTATGGTCATTGTAAGGCATTATAGGTATGGTATTGTTTCATATTTGGAAGAAATCTATCAATATGAGAAACAAATTCTAGGTTCATCTTATAATTTGGAGTATTGTGTTGATTAATTACCTTTTTATTTCCACTTGTCACATTGAAGCACATAAACCACTTGTCACATCAAAGGATAAAAATGAATGGCTAAGAAAATACAATATATGGATGGTGAGGATTAATTTAGAGAGTATTTATTTAATTCTTCTCACAATAGAAATAACTTAATTTAAACATTATTTATTTACTTGTTCTCACAATAGAAATCCCTAGTTCTCAATAATTGTTAGGTCACTATGTTATGTTTTTATCCCACATATTGTTATTGTTGTGCCCTTACATTATTTTTGTTATGTAGGTCATAATTATTTTTCGACATAGAAAGAAGGTATTATCATTTGAATCATCCAAAAATTGTGCATTTATGTGATGTAAAAGGAGGTTTCACCCTTCACGTGGCTTATTATCAAGTCCTCAATCACTCTTTTTTTATGTTTATACATTATTTTTATTTATATACAACATGAAGTAATATTTGAGGATTTCTTTAGTTGATAGGGTATTATGGCAAGCTTGTTAATAATTATGGAAAAATAGTAGACCCTAGAAGGAATAACCTTTATTTTTTAAAGTCATCCAATTAAGGGAAAAAATTACACAAAACTATTTAGGAGAAGGAATTGATGGAAAATCTTCTTAAATACTTCCTGGAAGAGAGATTATATTCAGAAGAGAAGAAAAAATCAATCACAAATATGTTGGGTTGTGACTTTGAAATCATCTACAAAATAGGGAATCATAATTTTGTTGGAGATGAGGATGTGGAGGCATTACTCTTAGCCATTTCTATTATCCAACGTTATTGAATAACTGAAGCAAGGGATGAATCGAAGAATGACAAAGATGTATGGACACTCATTCAAAAGTTTTGCCAAGATACGAGAGCATCTAATGCATTTATTTCGAAAAATGATTCACTATGGTAAAAAGATCACTTATATCTATGTAGGAACTCCCAACTCAAACAAAAATTCATTTTTTATGTTCCCTTTAGGAGGGCACCCAATATTTTCAAAAACTCAACGCATGGTCAATTTTGTTTTTTTGGGACAACCTTAGATAGGATATTCAAAAGTTTGTGGAATTTGTTTTCCAACAAAATGAAGTTGAGACAATTAAGACCCTAGGTATTTTACAACTGCAAGTCATTCCAAGTGAGAGTTAGGAGAATATTTCAATGGATTTTATCATAAGTGGTATCCAAGTTCAAATGGAATATTCTCATCATGGTGGTAGTTGATGACTTACCAAGTATGCAAACTTTGTGCACTATATCATCCTTTAAAATGCATTACAATCTCTACTTTATTTTTGTAAATATTTCAAAAGATACATGTCGACAAAAATATTATTGTAAGTGAAATAAATCTGATTTTTACTATAAATTTTGGACAAAATTGTTTTTTTTTTCTTGCTACTCAATTAGCTCATAGATAATATTATAATTGAGATAGTGGGAAAATGTTTCGAACGATATCTTTTTTGTTTTGTACATAATAAACAAACACAATGATTCAACTCGTTATTTTGGGAAAAATTGTAGTACAGCACTTCCTTCCATACCAAAAAAAAAAAAGACCCCATATATGGAACTTTATGGATATCATCCACCATCCATGAGATTGCCTTTGAGAGACAATTATAAGGTTCAAGGTGTGGAAGTGCACATTGAGCATCAACAAAAACTTCTCTAACTCTTAAAACATGACTTGACTATGGCATAGAATTGAATGAAACAATACCCATATCAACATCAAAATGAAAGATGTCTTGACCTAGGAAATTGGATATTTTTATGGCTTCAACCATACAAACAAATCTCCCTCAAGTAATCTAAGAAGGATAATAAATTATCACCCAAGTACTATGGCCCTTAAGAGGTGTTACAAAATATTAGTGTTATGAAAAAGAAATTGGCGCTACTTGCATATTTGTGAGTACACCTATTTTTTCGTGTTTCATGCCTAAGAAAGGTTAACTTGAAAAGGAAGAAAAAATAATATTGGGCCTTAAGAAATCATGCAAACACGAATCCAATAGCTATATAATATCAATATTAGTATATAGCATTAAGTGGAATAATTTACCTACTTAATATTCCACATGGAAGAATGAGTATTTTATACAAAAACATTCATAATTAAGGATGCCACTTTTTTGAATGAGAGATGAATGTTAGCTCCCAATAATACTAATGTAGCCCCCATATCATTATTGTTGTTCCACATAGAAGCCCACTATTGTTATTGTTGTGACTTTATATTATTATTTTTATGCAATCCCTAATTATATTTTGACCCTTTAGAGTCCTATTGGGTCTTATAATTTCAATGATTTAAGATTTAAAAGAATATTGGGCTTCTTATTATCAAGTATATGATATAATTGTTCTTATGTTTCTCGGTTATGTTGATTTTGACACATAAATATAATTATATAGGGATTATAAAGAAAGTAAAAGTAAGGTAATGTTAAGACAAAAAAATCGATCACTTAAACCAAAATGTTACCTTAAGTAAAATAGAGAACATGGATTCCATGTTTGATAATTAAGAAAAATCTTTCACCATTAATCACATGAAAAATATTTTGTGGACAACCTTTTACAACCATAAGTGTGGTCTCTTTGTCGAAGATAAGATGGATGAATGAGATCTGGCACCATTATTTTCAATTGAGCGAGGGGAATCACCTGTTTATAATTTAGTTTGACTTTATTATTAAAGTTAGAAACCCATTTTACCACTTTTTTTCTTAAAATTACTCAAAAATAAATAATAAATTATAGTAAACAAAATAAAGTAATACTGATTAAAAGCTACTAGTCATAAGAAGCCAACTAATATTTCCTTCATGAGATAGGCATTCTCCAACCAATATAAGCGAGCATAGCTACTTGCTAAACTGTTGTATGACACTTACTATTCTAGTGGGACATAGTCTAACTTATACCCAAAATGACCTCTTTTTGAGATGATTTATTGTAAATTTTAAAAGTTGTTTAATTATAGAATTCAAGTGCTCATAGAGGACTTTTTAATGTGCTAAATCCATTTATACATTCAAAAATCTTATCTTAAACAATTTAAAAAATAGTATCCCAAGATTTCAGTGAAAAAAGATGTACTGAATAAATAATGAACAAAGTTGATTTGGGTCAAGTAACTCATGACTATATTCTGGCTCCTCCATGAAACCCTCCACATAAATCGTTTTCCTAAATTTAAAAAAAATATTATATTTCTTGAAATAATGATATTTTATTATGAGTAGCTTATCAAACCTAAAGACTATTAAATAATTATAGTTGATTTGGTCAAAATAAGGCAATAAACCCCTACTCATAATTTTTTTCCCTAATTTCTAGAAAAACAAATATTAAAAATAACCATTTTTATTATGTGTACCTTTATCAGAAATACATAAGAACTATTAAATAAAATGACCAGTCTTCGAGGCCAACTTTTCTTTTGACTCTGGTGCTATGAGGCCAAAACAAAGTATTGTGCAAAACCTACAGACATTGAAGCTCAAAGTAACCGTTAGGGAGAAGAGGATAGGTAATAGGGGTGGGGATTTGATTTCAGGTTAAATAATATATATTTTAATATCTGGGATTTATCACATATAGTCGCTATTTTACCTATAAATTGAAGAGGTTCAATGAGGTTCTTTCATTAGTGACTGTTCGATCTTTTCACTTAAGAGGAATTTTTTTCACTTAAGAGGAATTTTCTGAAGTTCAAAAGGGTTGATCTCAGTGAATTTGTTTTCTAGGTTCAAGGCTGAAGATACTTAGCGATAGGCATCCACTTTTCAGTAAGTCGATTTAGGAATTTGTTTTATACCGTATTTATTTGTCAACTTAGGGTAATGGATTTTATTTTCAGGAATTTAACATTTATTTCTTAACTTGTGATTTTTTCCATTATATCTTTAGTTTCTGGAGTTTACAATCATTTTAGAAATGACTACATCCTTTGTTGGTTGTGGTTAGTTCTAGTGGTTAGCGTGTATTATTTGTTTTAGTAATACATATGTAAATCATCTATTGACAGGTACATTCTATATTAGATATCCAAAATATATGATACAAATCCATACAATAGAAGAGTGAATACAACACTCTGAAATATTTGCTGGGACATGTGGTATAAAAGGCCACCATGGAAGCCATAAACCAATGTATGGAATTTTACTTTTGCCCATATGATTTTAGAAGGTTGTATGCATTTTAGATTCAGTTGTGAACGGGCCGAGGCCCTGTGTTCAAATCTAACTTTCTTCCACTATAAACCTAGCTATAGATTTCTTTTGACAAGCCCAGGTTCAAATCCAACACTCGTAAATCCTTTAGGCTATCGAATTTTTTCCAGGGAGGCCCATGCTCAAATCCAACTAGCCGCCACTATACACAGAGCTGCAAAACCCGAGGTTCAAATCCAACTAGGCACATCCTTTGTATACACCTAGGCTATAGGCTTTTTCTGAGAAAGTGTTGTAGTAGCTACAACACCACCCAAAATTTTGGGTATATTTAAAATTTGGTCCCCTTATGCTCACTTAGTCGTTAAGGTCTTTCACCAGAACACAGGTTAGTGACATCCCAACGACCTATCCCCAACCCTCATAAAGTTGTCTTGCCATCATGATCAAATGTCGCTGTTGCAATCACACCATATGTGGGAAGGATCATCCAGCGTACGCCCGAACACTCTTGTCGCAGTCGCGCCATGTGTAATGAGATTGCCATGCATACGTTTGAATGGAAACCTTTTGTGTATTGACGAATAAAAGCCTTCCCACTGTAGGTCATTAAGCTTTTGTTTGAATACTTCTCTTAGGCTTGTTAGTTTCATATGTTTTATCTGTGGTCACCATTATCAAAGAATAATTATGATGTCGTTATGTTCCACACAGGTCGACCCCACAGGTGACAAACTCCTCAGTCGTGTCAGGACATCAAGGGTAATAAAATTGGGCTCAACGAAGAGGCCAAAGTTGCGAAACAGGGGAGGATCAAGAGCAAGTGATTAGTACTGTTAAAAGGAGGATGGTGTGATGCACATC